>JAKWJD010001760.1:0-200000 GCA_027705065.1 Solanum peruvianum
CTTTTTAGTGTTAGTAAAGGTAATTCATTTATTATATTGGATTGAGACGACCTTCAATGGCATGACATAGATCGAGGGTTCATATAAGTGACCTTAATTTGCTTTGGATCGAAGCATACTAGAAGTAATAGTAGTTATTGTTGTTGTACACACTATTTCAGATATTTCTTTACTATGTTGTTAAGTTTTGCCTCTCTAATATCCTAGGATGTTGAATATGAGTTTGCTGATGCAAGGAAGCAAGTAAGAAGTTCTACATCGACAAAGAATCTCGCGCAGCAAGAGGTCCATAATCTTTCTGAAAGGGTATATACTAATCTCAGTTTGAAGGTTTTAATGGTTTAAATGTTGTGATTTCAATGTATTTGAGTGTTTGCAATATTGTAGAAACGCCGAGACAGAATAAATGAGAAGATGAAGGCTCTACAAGAACTCATACCGCGCTGCAATAAGGTTTTAACATCACCATCTTTGAATTGTTTTGTTCATCATGGAAAGTTTGTTGTTGATTTCATATTTTAAGTTTTTATATCTCTTTTATCAACTAATTTCAGTCTGACAAAGCTTCAATGCTGGATGAAGCAATTGAGTACCTTAAATCATTGCAATTGCAAGTACAGGTATACTATTCTCGTTTGAACAATATTGTTAGTTAGTGCATGTTTTAATTGAGACGAGCTCTTTACTTATTGCCGTGTTTCTGTTCATTTCTTCTTCTCATTTTGATGGTTCACCTCCTGTAGAAGTAAAATAGTTTATTGCTGAGGAGAGAACTCCCGTCAATCTTGTTTGGTGCTTAAAAGGTTTTCATTTTGTCAGAACCAGAGTGTCTTCAAATTCTAGCATGTACATTGGAGGTCAAAAGAAGTTAGTCAGTTGCGGAACTACTTCTCCAATCACATTTCACTAACAGGGCATCAAGAAGGATTACTAAGTAAGATAATAGCTAGACCTGAACTAATAGTTAAGGACCAATATTGGAATGAGCAATAAAGTTTCTCTCTCCTGCTCTTAAAGGAAATAATGATAGATAAATGTACAATCTCTTGCGACTTTTTCTGCCTTCAACCTGCTGCACCTCGTTAACTCTCTTTCAGCTAATTGTTGGTCCAAGATGGTTATTATATGTCCAACGCTGAAGAAATTCGATCAAGTACTGCCTCTGTTGTGATACTACATGGAGTACCCTTTATTTCAGATTTGTCACTTAGTCTTGATACTGCATTATGAAGTAGTAAACTAGTAATAATGTCACAACCGAAATCCTAATTATAAGTTGACATTTGCTGCATCTTCAGTTAAGCTCCTTGAAAAACATTAAGTGATCCGTTTAGGCTTCAGTTTGATCATAGCTCCTTTACTGCAGATGATGGCCACGGGATGCAGCATGGTCCCTATGATGTATCCTGGAATCCCGCAATACATGCCAACTATGGGAATGAATATGAGCATGGGGATGGATATGAAAATGGGCAGGAACCGGCCAATAATTTCATACCCGCCGCTAATGCCAGGTCCAGCAATGCAGAATGCAGCAGCAGCAGCACAAATGGCTCCTCAATATCCTCTTCCGGCATATCACTTGCCACCATTTCCTGCACCTGATCCATCCAGAATCCCAGTTGCGAACCAGCCAGATCATCCAAGGCTAAACTCACATGTTGGACATAATATTAGTCAGCCAAGACTTCCCAATTTTAGTGATCCATACTATCAATATTTTGGTCTACAGCAAGCACAACTGATGTTACCCCAGGCAAGTCCTCCTTCTATATCCCTACATTTTTGCATAATGTTTTGTTTTGACTTTAGGTATATAATGTCCAAAGGAAACCAACTCTTCTTTACTTCCTCTGCTTGCTTTTATGTAGATAATTGCTTAGGTAAAAAAGGTTCATCCTTCTAGACTTTTTTCGTGTCTTATCCATTGAGGAGAATAGAACTAGCACTAAATGCCGTGGGAGGTTTCATATCCCCTATGTGAGCGAGTCTGTCCTACTGATCTCCTTTGTTCGAAGGGAGAGACGTAATATCTTCTCTGATTGATACTTGTAGTCTAAATGATTTGGAATTCAGTACCGTTCAACATCACCTAATCATGAGATACTGATGAAACCCGATTAATTTAAATTCACGTATATTTATTATATTGTCATGATACCTATGTTCTTACTGAATTTTCCACCTAGAAATGCCTTAATAAAACGTACTCTTCCGTAAAAACTTTTGACAATAGATAATATTGAAATGCAGAATCAGGAAGTGGAACAGCTGAGCAGCAGTAAACTTAACAGCTGCATAGAAGGAAATGCAGGGAATCATCAATCTGGTAAGCATACTATTTAGATGGCCACATTTTACACATCACATTATTGTGGTTCTTTCTCAATACTGTTGGAGGCAGAAGCGGATCTAGGATTTTAAGAACGTGGGTACGATGCTTTGAGTTAGCTTCTTTTTCTCAGCTCTCTTGCACAAGTTGGACTAAGAATTTGTGATTGTTAGTACCAATTTCCAGATATCGACATGAAGTTGGGATTTTACTCAGCTTCTTCGTGTTTGCAGGTTGATTACAAGGTGGATCAACCATGAGAGCTTCCTCGCGATCAAATTTTGGTAGTGTAAAAGAAACAAGAAACAAGAATGGAGTCTACACTGGCTGACTACTAGTCTACTACAGTATATAACATAACTAATTTGTAACTATTATGATAGAACTAGTATTGATTCCATTTGATATCTTTTCATAATCCTCTCCTAAAGAGAACTGTATTCTGTTGAAACGTGTCACCATCTCATCTAAAAACTTGTACAGTTGGGAAGAACATACTTTTATTCACTTAATTATAAAGAAAGGGTCAGTATCCTTAAAGGGTGAGCTAACCCAAAACATGATTCAGTTCGGATTGCAAGCTGCAATTCATCTGTATGAAGTCAGAATCACTAGTAACCGTTACTCAAACATAAAACATGGCCTTGCACAAACAGCCTGCCATACTATAGAATCCATGATAACTACCATACCAATAAGAGGTGGTACTAGTCTTAGCTTCCATCTTCCACCACCCTTGGAATACAGGACAATATTTCGATTAGACTTTCAACTGTTTTTTGAAAGGAAAAAGAACAGCTATATCGATACACTTCATTTAGATTACAAATACAAATAAATGGAAGCAGAAGCAGAGGGCAGAAGAGCATGGCTTACACAGCTCGAAGGATATCTGAATTAGAACTTCCTGCAGTTGTATCACTAATATTATCAAGTAAAACGTAAGATTCAAGCAAAATCTTCTTCGTAGATACCCCCAACAACTTACTTATAGCTTCTGAACAACGGGAAAGATCTTCCTTCGTTACAGCACTACTCATCGTATCCTGTTGAACTTCTTCATTAACTAATTATGGACAAAATCTGCAAGTCATATTGATGTTAGTCGGGCAGTAACAAAGAAAAGGTTGAATTATAAGATCTACTATGGTTTTTTATTATAAAAAAAAAAAGGATATTACATACTTTTTCACTGATTATGCGAAATTCTTCCTTTTCCATTGCCTTATCAAGTTCCTGAAAGACGATAATAGAAATATTGAAGCAGCCATTAACATACGAAAAAGGTATCAGCGTGAGCAAGAGACTGAAAATATTTTGTTCCACCACGAAAAAACTACAACTTGTTTCTTTAAAAAGATTTCTATAATACACCTATTATAATCATGCGTAGGATTTAATGATTCCTAACGATGATATCTATCTCTTTCACTATCTGCATTTGGTATGGATATCACTTGGAGATAAAAAGAACAATGAATAAGAAAGAATAATGGTTTTGGTTTGTGTATCTACGTTCAATCTCCAGTAGAAGAGAAGGTTCTATCAGAACAAAGTATTAGTTTCAGTTATTTTCTGTTAGCATTTCGACAAAACTAGACATATTGTACTTTGACTTGATTTCCTACAGTGAATTTATTGTGTTGCACATAATCCGATACTAAGTAGGCACATGGTACTTACATTCTCTGCATCCAAAGATGAATCCAAGTTGTATATAAGTTTTTGAAGATCTTTGTTCCGTATAGCCTCAAGAATTTCCGAAGAAGAAGCTGCAGCGAAGCTATAAAATGTCATGGGGGAAAGAACGATTCAAGAAACAGAATATTAATTTGGCACACAATTAAGTTCCTTCGATGTTACAAAAGTGCAATTTCTAGTACAACAAAACACTACTTCTCTTGGGAGGATGGGCATAAACGTGCCAATCAATGGGTTGTAAATCTGATTAAAGAATTTTTATAACACAGTGTCCTAGCTAGCTTGCACTTGACTCATTTTACGAGGTATTGCTATCTCCCACCAGTACAGATACGAGATAACTAAAATCCACCAAGGCTTGGACAGATGAAAGGAATCACCTATCTTTTTTTTGGTTTTGCTTCTAGGAATTAACCTAAGACGGCATGGTCCTCAACCTACTTCATCGACCACTAGGGCACATCCTTCAGTTACAAAATGACTGCCCAAGCTTTGACAATAATTATTAGACGTGTCTTATCCTCCTATGATAAAATCATAGCTGTCTCATCAATGTGCCAAGCCGATCATCAAAGTCGAGGCTCCTCAGATAATTATGCTAATCCCCTCTCCAAAACGGAGACATAGATTATGGATGTGTCATGAGCAAAAACTCGCAATTGAAGTGGAAGTTTGTGCATTTTCTCAGAAATAGAATACATAATCGGTTACATTAGAAAGCCAAATCAGTGTCTTATCAAAAGGTGAGGTTCTTAAGTGAAAACAATGCGTCAAAACATAGATGTTGCCTCATCCCTGCATTCCATACATCCTGATTTCGTCTCTGGTCTAAATCTTCAAGACGTAGACTTGCTTCATATCATATCAGGAAATCATATAATTTCAAAACCATCTAATGCAATGAAGCAAACATGACTTTTGCATAAAATCATATCATAATCACATTGGAAGCAAAATGAAGCCTGAATCATTCATGTTCTCACAACACAATTTTGCGACATACCTATAGACTCTAGTTGCGACTGATTGACCGCTTCGCCTGGCTCATCAACATAGATTGGCTTCTCCACATGCAATGCTGGAGCAGGAGCTGACAGAGATAGAGTGATGCATGTTACTACTTTCTCAATATTAGCATATTATGCATATTAAATGAAAACAATAAATAGTGCCAAAATTCTACCAGATGAATTCTCACTTTTCACGCAGACAAGTTGGAACCGATGTGTAAATTGTTTACACAAGTCAGTTTTTAATGGGAAACAATTGGCAAGAGGGCAAGTGATGATAGCTTGCATTTCGTACAAATACAAATATCTAGTGCTGTTTGGAGAAAATAACAAAACAGTGCCTGAATCTCTTTAGCTCATGGAACACGACCACATTTACATTACGTCCAAAACCAGCAATTACAAACCCTATGCACAATCCACGAACCAAATAGCACCCTCCACTGAAACCTCCACAATTGTTTCCTCCCATCTACCCCAGCAACCTCCTCCTTTTGCTGCCATTAAACAACAGCTCTTAACAAATACCCAAGAAGTGGATCTTCACTTTCTTGCATCCTTTTATAGATCTCTTAATTTATCTAAGGAAGATGTACAAGATACTGATGATAAATAGTTCAATAGCAAGATGTATAATGCGGGACTATGATTTGTGTTACTATCCTCAAAAAAAAAAATGCGGGACTATGATAGCAAACTAACCCAATAGAGGATGCTACATCGAAGAAGTTGGAAGCGGCACTAGTCTAATAACACAACATTTACAACTACACGCATATAGCAGGTCTGATTACCCTAGGAAACAACAGGAACCTTGGAACAGTGGTAAAGTTGTTTCTATGTAACCTATATGTCATGGGTTTGAGTCATGAAATTAACAATGATGCCCGCATCAAGTTAAGCCGCCTACACTAAACCCCTTGGGTGCAGCCCTTCCTTGAACCCTACATGAACACGGGGTGCTTCATGCACTGGACTGCCTTTTTTTTTTCTTTTGGATTTCTCCGGAAACTCATTCATCAAAGAGACGGCTTGTCAGGTATCAAAGTTATCACCATAAATGCAAATGGTTATTGAACATAACGCACCATCACCGACAAAAAGGATAGCTAAGTGACAAACAAATGATACTAACGAAGACAATAAACTTAAACTACAGTTAGTGAGAAAAAATATAAGCATATCATTCACATCCTTACCAAGTTTTTCTACAGAAAGTGGTTCTGATTCGGGTTCCGGTTCTGGTTTCCCGCATGGAATTTCTGCATAACCCACAGATAAGCTCATGAAAAGACCAATTGTATCACTATAAAATGCACAAACCACAAGTATAACCCATAAGAATAGTTAGATTCACATAATATGTTCATAAAGAACATACCTTTATGCTTCTTGAAACAGACCAACGAACAACTGCAAGATCAAAAACAACCAAAAAAAGAACTTTTAGGCTTATCAATACTCAAATCTCCAGTAACAAATCCCATAAATTACAACCCAATAAATACTACTACTGTAACACCCTCAATCCTAAACAAATTGAGTTTACTGAATTCACAGGGAATCCAAAACTTAAGTTTTATGAGTTCAACCTTTAGCTATTGTTTGATAGCTGGTAAAGAGGCAACTTAGTTATACAGCACTTCGTATTTAGTTAGAGAAGTAAATTATTCATGTAAAGAAAGTCTGGAATTTAGAAATCCACAGGCATAAGATAGATAACTAACAACTCCATAATCCTAACCAGCTACCAAACGACACTTCAAAGTTCTTTGCAACGAATTCATGTATAAAAGTCTGCAATTTAGAAATTCCCATTAGTTATGAGAAAAAATTATGTATTATTTTATGCCAGGCATAAGATAGATAACAAACAGCTACATAATTCTAACCAGCTACCAAACGACACCTAAGTTTCTTTGCGACAAATTTATGTATAAAAGTATGCACTTCAGAAATCCGCATTACTAATATAAATAAAGTTATGAGAAAAATTTATGTATTTATTCTATGCCTGACATAAGATAGATAACTGACAGTTGCATAATTCTACCTAGCTACCAAACGACACCTACGGTCCTTTCCAATGATTTCATGTATAAAAGTCCGCAATTTAGAAAGCTACAGGACTGATACATATATAAGCTACGAAGAAATTCATATATCATTTTATGCCGGACATAAGATAGATAAAAAACAACTGCATAATTCTAACTAGCTACCAAACGAAACCTAAGTTTCTTATCAACAAATTCATATCTATTTGCTACAATTATGATGTTTTTCTACATATAAATTTTTTACTCTGAATTTTGTATGAATAATCTATATCCATTCCCCTTCAGTTTAAACTAAAAACAAACTCAAAACCCAGAATTAAAATTCAAATAAATTTCAAAGAATAAAAAAAGATGAAATATAATTACAAGGGGATAAAGCAATTCGGACACTTGTATCTCGACTCTGCTTCATCACATACTTGACATTTTTTCGATCCCATTTTTTCTTCTTCTTCTTCGTTATCGAGGTTTTAGGGTTTTTTCTGGAAGAGGTGGAATGTAAAATTGCAATATTGGTCCCTGAATTTTGAGTTTAGATTCAATCGGGTTCTTACAATTTTATCAAATTATACTTTGAGTCGCTTAATTAATTATGGGCCTAAACTCGAATTCGGGTCCAAAACTTTCAAACCATTTTCTCTTCTATTAAGTATAAACTTTCTCTACTAGTTCTACGGGATACTCGTCACTTTCTATAATAACATTTTTCGTAAAAGTAATCAAATCATTTTATTCATTCATATTGAAAGAATTTCACAATAATTAGTTTTCGTAAAAGGTATTAAATTATTTTATGCATTCATATAGAAAGAATTTCGTGTTATCATTTTTCGTAAAAGGTATCAAAATCATTTTATCAAAAAATTTCGCAACAATCAATTTTCGTATAAGGTATCAAATCATTTTATCCATTCCTATAGAAAGAATCCATTAGTATTTTTGAATTAATTTTATAAGATACTAATCAAATTTTCGTAACAGACATTTATTCACTCGTATAAAAAGAATCCGCTAATATTTTCAATTGATTCTACGAGATACTTGTCACTTTTTACGATAGGTATTATTCTAACCCAGTGGCTTCAGTTTTAGCTTTTTCGACATTTTCGATCACTTCATTGAGCACTAACGCACTGTATTATCTCTCTTACTGCTAATTGTTTTGGTTTCTCTCAGCCATAGCTTGCATTACTAAACCTTAATTTTACAATCGGTCGTAGAAACCTAGATTTCTTGCTAGAAAATCTCTCTTTGGCTCGTTTTTACTGTTGATTTTTGTTATGTGATTAATTGGACCTTGTTGATGTAGAAACCTAGATTTTTTTGTTACAATTGGACCTTGTTTGATGTAGAAAACTGGATTTTTTGTTACAATTGGACCTTGTTTGATATAGAAACCTAGATTTCTAGCTAGAATTTTTTTTTTCTTTGGCTCGTTGTTATCGTTGATTTTTTGTTATGTGATTAATTTAGTTCCATTTTCTTAGTATGAATTGATAGTGGGTCTGCCTGTTTAAGCTTTCGAACAATTTTTGTAATTGAATTTTTGCAGCTCAGATTGGGGGAAAAAGTGAGATTGCTTCAACTGTTCAAGGTAATTCTTTCAATTTTTTGCTCTGATGTTTTATGTTTAGTTCTACAATGCTAAATGATTGAGTTTTATATGTCATACAATAGTGTGTATAGATGATAAAATTTGGAGTTTGATGTAGAAACTTTGAAACACAGATGTATAACAATAAAGATATGTTTAACAAAGATCAAATTGTACAGGCACTAGAAAAATCATATTTTGATGCCAAAATAGTCGAAAAAAACCTTAGGCAACATATACTATATAGTCCAAGGTATTGTCTTTTCTTCACCCATTCTTCTCCTTTTCCATTTTCTCTTTCTTTCCTCCATTTTTGTAGTCATTCGTTGTTTTTGCTGAGCGATTTCAGTAACGGTAAGTTCTTCATCAATTCAAGCTTTAAAAAATAGATTTTGATGAATACTTGTTTTTTCATGCCTGTGAATTATTCTGATTTTTGTTGTTGGTTACCTGCTGCTTCTGTTCGTGGACCTTCAAATTATGTATATATATAGTTTTACTTTAAGATAGAAGGAAGGTGTTTGATCGTTTAGACTATAATGTACTAGTATAAGTAAATGATTGGGAACATGCTCCATCATATAACAATGACAACAACATACCTAGTGAAATTGCACAAGTGGACTATGGGGAGGATAGAATGTATATATGCTGTTGTACGTATGTAGAAAATATTTGCCAAACAGGAGTTAAGCTATGTGTCCAAGTGACTAATTTGCCACATGAAAAGAATCACCCATGGTGGAGTGACTTCATTGATAAAATTTGATACCATTCCAACACTACTACCTATTTCTTTGAAGAAACTTAGTAAACTTAAGGTTGTTTGGTCATAGCCTAATGAAAGGAGCAAGTTTGACAGTTTTTGGTGCATATTGGATCATTAGAAGTTTCATGCTTAAAATCTTGGTGAGAATTTGAGTGTACCAAAAGACAAGTAATGACCAAATGCTTAAATATCTAATTATGGATGGAAAAGGCAATAATTGAAGACCACACCAAAATAGGGGCAATCCGGGCAAAAACTTTAAACCTTCAATCCAAAACTAAATTCATATTAAGATCCATTAATCTTCAAGCAATGCACTTCTCATACAAAGAGTGTCAACTTTGTTATGATTTTGGTTAGGGGTTAGCTTTTTCCTTGTTACTCTTCTGTTAAACTTAATATCTTTTTGGTTCATAGGTATGTTCTAAAGAGTTCTTTGCACGTAGGTTTGAATAAATTGAAGTGCGAATGGAGTGTGTGGTTCAGGGAATTATTGAGACTCAAGTAAGTTCCTGGAGTAATGATAAAACCTCCCCCTATTTCTCGCTTTTTTCTTATTCAATCTTTTAGAAGGTATGCTACTTGTAAAAGGTGGTCCTGCTATACTACGGCATTTAATGAAACAGTTTTTGGCAATTGATTATTGAAAAAATCTTGACAGTGCTAATCATACTTGCAGCATGTCGAGGCCCTGGAAATTCTGCTTCAAGGGCTTTGTGGTGTACATAAACAAAGCTTAAGGATTCATGAACTGTGCCTTAAAAGTGTCCCTAACCTAGGTAAGTGTATTTTCTCTTTGAATTATTATGGAACTAAGAACTAACCCAATGGTCATGTATGTACTGATGTGGCTGAGGCAAATGCTCACAACCATCTATGCATTCGTAGGGAGGTTTTCTCACCTTTGAGTTTGTACATAGCTGATAATTTTTTTTATGGTCCATCTTATTCTAGTTGTACTGCGGTGCTGCATGTCAATTATTGAATGGAATTAGGTTCAAGTATGATTTACTTTCAGTACATCTAATTTATAGGTCGAGACCACATGGTTTTTGCTCATTAACTTGTTGACTGTTGAGTGCCTTGTTTTCAACAAAGTGTTGCCTATCATGGTTTTGTCGATGATACAGATGTGATTCTCTGCGATGATGTACATGTGATTCTTTGACATGTTGATGAGGGTAACGTCGGAGTATTAAAACAATGCTTGTTTCCTGTTAAAGATAGTATGGCAGATGTTGATCCCACAAGGATTGAGTTTCTGCTATGCTAATTAGTGTTGCTCAATTACTATTTGAGTAATCAGATAAGCAGGCGGAATGTTTTTGACTAAAATGAAATATAAATAAGAGTTTTATGACATGAATGATGGTGAAAGAGTATCCATCAGTTCATTAAACGAGTTGAATATAGACTTTTTTGTTCTAATCAGAACGAGTTGAATCTAGACTTCACTTATGATTAGTGTATGGTGTTCATTGTCCACCAATCAATATTGATCTCTAAGTTATAAGTGCCTCTCTCTATTAAACTCAACATTTATTATTCCTGTCGCTTGTAGTAATATCTAAGGAAATAGAAAACCTTAAATTCAGAGCACCTTCAGCTAATCACCTTCCAAATCACTGGATGCCTCTCTCTATGACACTCAGGTTGCACAATTGTGTACTTCAAGTTGTTTCGGAGCTATTTCAACACCGTGAGGTGCCTGAGCACCTAATCTTTGAGTTGTTTACAGCCCAAATCCTCTCGAACTGCTTTCTAGAATGTCATGCGACATCACCTAAACAAAATGAGCAAAAGCGCGGACTCACAATGGATATTTCATTTTCACCTAATTGAGAGATATAAAATGGACCAAATATTGCTTGTATGATCAACTGTTTATACTCCAATCACATATCATATCTTGTCTAAAAATCATTTATGCCTTCTCACAATTTTTTCGTTTCTTCTTTCCTGCTCATTGTCTTTGGGTTATTTTAAGTGTGGTCTGTTGCTTACCATTCTCAGGCTTAGTAGCATCAGACATACGGCTCTTATGTGATCTTGAGCAGCCAGAACCTGCATGGTAAGAGATCTGGTTTGTCCTGAGCCTATCTATTGGGACACTTGAAGCCTAAGTTTTTTTTTTTTTTTTTATGTGATTAAACATAGGACTGTTAGACATGTTGGTGGTCCGATGAGAGGTGCTGGTGCTGAACAAATTTCAGTGTTGGTGAGACCAATGCAAGAAAGCAAAATAAGCAAGAATGCATTACGCTTATTTTATTCACTTGGCTACAAGCTAGACCATGAGCAGCTGAGAGTTGGTTTTGCATTTCATTTCCAAAGAGGTGCCCAGATAACTGTAACAGTTTCATCCATCAACAAGATGTTGAAACCTCATGCTATCGATGATGCAGTGCCTGTGACTCCAGGCATACAGCTAGTTGAAGTGACCGCACCAGCTTCATCTGAAAATTACAATGAAGTTGTTGCATCTGTAACGTCCTTCTGTGAATATCTTGCACCGTAAGCATCTTTATCTTGGTTTGTTATCCATAAGAATTGGCTAGTCGTACCTGGTATTGTATCTGATGGTCTAGTAAAACATACAAATGGTTTCTTTTGTTTTCAGGCTCCTTCATTTGTCAAAACCCGGTGTCTCAACAGGGGTTGTTCCTACTGCAGCTGCAGCTGCTGCATCTCTGATGTCTGATGGTGGAGGCACAAAGTGAATTTTGGAAAAATTACTCAGTACCATTTCTCTGTCTTAAATTTCTGTTGCAGTTATTATAGCTGAAGAATGAGACGTATTTCGCCATTCTCCTTCCCAAAAACTTCAATGTTTGTCCTTCTGTATCTGATCATCGATATGCAACGTTGCTCATGCATAGAATAGAGTTATAATACCCTTTGGTACTGAATTGCGAAAAACAAAAAGCACAGCAGTGCTCTTTTTGATCTATAATTGTTTGACTCTTTTCTTGTTTATGTGTTATGCTCAAAGCACATGAGATGTTTAAGTGATTATATTTGGTTCTTTGGGCAGTAAGATTTCAGTTTCAAATACTGTCTTTTATGTGAATGTTGAAGATTCGGAATGAGGTTATTCCGAATACTGTACGTCTTATGTGAATATTGAAGATTAGGAATGAGGATATTCGGAATAAGGAGAGAGTAATTTTTGTGGTAGACATACCTCATGTCTCTCCAATCTTTTAGGGTAATGTCCAGATATGATCCGTCGAATTCGAATGATCCATTTATTATTGAATCGTTCAATTCATCTCATCTTAAATGATATATCATCCAAATTGACTCATAAGAAAGTATGTCAAAATATTTTTTTTTGAGTGACACTATCATTTATAGCCACGAGAAAGAGAAAAAAAATGTTGATTTTAGGTACTTACAAAATTATAGAAGAACAAGCAAACAAATTGAAATTTAATAAGAATTGATCGAGTTGAGTTATGACTCGTTTTTTTAGTTCATTTTAATAAATTTTTTAGCAGGTATGTAAATCATTTTAATTGAATCGATTAATATTTTAGTTGAGATAAAATGAAGAATAAAAATAGTAACTGGACTACGTAAATTATTTTAGTCGAATCGATCAATATTAAAGTATAAGAAAAGAATATGAAAAAATTATGTGGTAAAGCAAACTTATACTATTTAATTATTCATTGTAGCTATAGTTTGCTATAATTACCACTAGCGACTAACATTATACATTAATTATGTGGACTGACTTCGAGTTTGTATAATTAGTCATGTTTGTATATGTATAATTCGCCAGGATATACAAATACATATGTATAATATACAATTTTTAAATCTATATACATATACAATTTACCTCTTTCCCACTCTCTGCCCTCTCTCGCTCGCCTCTCTACTCCCTCGCTCAATCTTGCTTGGCTCTCTCCACCCTCTCCCGATCTCGCTAGCCAATTTATACAAATGTATATGTATAATATATAGTTATATACATATATAATTCACTTCTCTCCCACTCTCTTTCCTCTCTATCGCCTCTCTCTTCCAGTCTCGCTCGCCTCTCTCCCCTCTCTGCCAATCTCTCTTGCCATATATACAAATACACATATAATATACAATTATCTAACCAATATACATATACAAATCACCTTTCTCCCACTCTTTTCCCCTCTCTCTCTCGTCTCTCTCCTCCATATAACATGTAGCTACAAATTGTAATTATCAAACTATAGCTATAGAGAATAATTAATTATTTTTAAGTGGCTATATGTAAAAGTTTTCTTTAAGAATAAAGCGTCAACAACGTGTGAAAGGTAAATATATCATTAAACTAATACCGTATAACAATAAATAACACAACATTCAACATTAGGAATAATTGGAAAATATGTCTACTAATACATTGCAAAAAGTTCACACAAACTCAAACCAAATTACAAAAAAAAAAAAAAAAAAAAAAAAAAAAACTTTCTTAATGAACTTCAATACCCAACTTGCATTAAACAAATATATCACTTAATAAAAATGAACTTCTCATGATCTCATGGCTTTGGAAGACTTGCACCTCCACAAGGTCCACAACCACCACCCAAACCCCCTCCACTACCAAGTCCACCACCACCACCACCCAACCCACCTAGTCCCCCAACACCACCCCCCAACCCACCTAGTCCACCACCACCCAACCCACCTAATCCACCAAGTCCACCATCACCACCCCCCAAACCACCTAATCCACCAAGTCCACCACCACCACCACCCAAACCACCTAATCCACCAAGTCCACCACCACCCCCTACCCCACCAAGACCTTCTACCCCCACCAAGTCCACCAACACCACCTACCCACCACCACCACACCACTATATCCTCCAACACCACCAAACCCCACAAAATTCTTTTGATCAACAAGTCCTTTCTCACTTGGCACTTCTCTAGCTCTTGTGGTACAAACAATTGATAATAAACCAAGAAAAATAAAAACCATTGACAACTTATAATTAGCCATCTTTTTTAATATACTTTTTTTTTGTCACCCTAAATATTTTTTGCCTTTTCCTATTTTGGTACCTTAGTGTGTTTTCTAGAGTATCCTTTTATAGGTAAAAAAAATGTATTGGTATCTTGGTGGAGAAGAGATGCAAACATTAAATAGGTTTCAATGCAATATATAATAATATAATGCATGGGTCTTTTTATAAATGATCATTCTTTTAACAAAAAAAAAGTACTTCTAATTTGAAAATAAGTAAGTCATTTTCCTTCACAACTATCTCAAACTCTTATAAGCTCATAACTTTACTCTAACCAACCCTTTGACATTATTATCAATCTATGATATTGAAATATTCCATCAAAATACTATCTACGAAAAAACAATCTGATGCACGAAGCATTTCATGTTTACGTAGGATTTTCATGTTTACGTAGGATTCAATACTACTCTGTTGAAATAATGATTGTATAAAGATAACTTTATCGCTGCTATCATGTTCTCCTTCCTAGAACTATCTAATATAAATCTTTTTAAAAAAAAAAAAAAAAAAAAATTGGAAAATATTTACACTTTTCAATTGAATACCAAAATAATTATTTTATGAAAATATTTTTCAAAAAATATGTTTTAAAAACAACTTTCGTCGTATCAAATACATCCCAAATATTTACTACCACTAATTTATTTATTTTTAAGAAATCTCTGGTAGCTTTAATTCATCAATTTACTAATAAGCATAGCTGGGAAGTATGGGCCAAAACAATATGCATTTAATTTACGCAGGTGCTCAACTGATAATAAATTAAATGAATATATGCAAAAATAATAATTTTTTGCTTTGTTTCACAAAATATAATATTTCGATTTAAGAAATTCAATTGAACCTGTTTGATTAGTTAAGTACTCCGCCCACCAAGAATTAAGATTTCTTGATCACTTATAAAATAAATAGAAAAAAAATATTCAAATCTCTTATACGTAAAAATAAAAAATTAGTATTATGAAAAAATATACTTTTGATTCTAGCAAATGGATCTAAGGACTGAGGGAGCCATGTGAAACCCATTTTGGTACTATTATCAATTTGCTGGTGGTTGTAAGTTAGCATTCATTTCTTTCATTTTTGAACATTGATGAATTTAATTTTTTTTAAATATATATATATATATATATATGAATTTTATTATAATATGTAATAATGGTTTTTTTTTTTAAAGTTATTATATCAAATTGATTATGCTTTTAAACCCCTAGTTAAAATTTGAGGAATATTGGAGGTGATTTGAACTTATTTACACATGTATATCACATACAAGTTTAAGCATATATGCATTGGATACATATGAAGATATTAGATACGCAATAGAAATCCATGTCATATGTAGCGTTTTATGTGGCAGTTGCTTCCTACGTGGGTGTTATTTTTGTATTATATCACGTAGAATGTGTGTGTTTACTTGTTCAACTTAATACAAATTTAAGTGTCTACTTGTGCACATCCAAAGCTGGAGTACATAATATTTGTTAAAATCGAAGTTAAAAGAGCATATTTATGAATTATGCAACATTATTGCTATGATTTGAAAGCTCAAAGATATAGTCATAACTTGTTCTTAGGGGCATAGCTATTTATAAGGGAAAATTACGTGAAATGGCATACATCTAGAGTATATTATGTAATATAGTTATAGTTTTAATTATTTTTAATCCATAGCTATAGTACTGAGGTTTTCTAACGGTATAAATTCGTAATTTTATATATGTTTACCCTAGTTATTTTTATATGCTTTATGAAAAATCATAATAAATTACTCCTTATTGTATATTGGCAAGCGAAATATACAAAGGGAATTTTGAAAATTTCTTAAATGTATAAATTCAAAGATAGTATATACTTACCTTTATTGTATATTCACAAGTGAAATATACAAATGGCCAATCGAAATACAGAAACCGCAACTTCCATTTGTATATTACCTTTTTTGTAAACGGAATGTACAAACAGGCGAGCAAAGTATACAAACTGAAACCTCTATAGCAAAATAAACTATAGCCATGAAGCATAACTACCAAAACTATAGCTATAGAGCCTTATTATGTTTATTATTTTTGCTCTTTCTGAAATCTTCTGTATTTATACAAGTTCTCATTTTTTTTTCCCAAAGAAGAATAGGCCCCCACAAAGCCCCTAAAAATAGAATCCTTATCGGAAAAATTACATAAATTAGTACATTTGAACAAATAATTACTTATTTTAGCAATATTTTATATTTATTATCATTTATAGCAATACTATGTTAAATCTGCAATATGTATTAAAAGTGAATTATGTATGTAATATATATGAATTATAATTGTTTTTTAAAATATATTATGTTTGTTTGGTAAAAATTTAACACATTGTGTTAAGTATATTAAATGTGTGATAAATGTACTATCCATCATTAAATCTTGTATTGTATGTTAATAATAAATTTTTCTTTGTAATATGTATTAAACTTGTATTATAAACAAATTAAAAGTGATTAAGTGAAAAAAAAATGTTATTGCTATAAATGATAAATATTTTTTTGGGAAAATTTCATATATGGCAAACTTATTTGATTAAATAACATTATATGGGTATAGTTTTACCTAATTACATTCTATGGGTATAGTTTAGTTATTTTAGGTATCTTTAATTTTGTATATAAGGTTTCTTTTGTTTTTTATTTATATAATTTTATTTTAAAAAGTGGTTTGTAACTGAAGCATTAAATATGCTAACAATAAATATAGATAATGTTATAATTTAAGGTAAACGTCCCTTTTTTTAAGGTAAACATTCAAATTCAATTTTTTTTTTCAAAAAAAAAGAATTATACAACAATTGAAACAAAAGATAAACTTGTTTTTGCTGTTATGAAACAACAGTTCATCAAATATTTTTTTATTTTTTTTTGTAATCGAATTCAGGTAAGTGTTCATTGGATGAAAATTCATGTTTATTATTGCAATAATTATACAATGTTCTATTGGATTTACAAATTTTGATTTATGTGCGTTTGTTATTGTGGTGTCGTAATTTTTTTTAAAAAAAAAAACTTGTTTCAAAATATGATTTTTTTAAGCAGAAATTTCGTACTATACAATTATATACTTTTTGTTGATGTAGTATTTGTATATTATAAAGAAGATCAGTGTAAGCGAGCACAAGTAATCGTTGGTGATAATTGTCTATATCCATAAAGTAAGTGTTTTGCTTTTGATACAATTATATACTTTTTTTGATGTAGTATTTGTATATTAAAAAGAATATCAGTGTAAAATTAATTCAGTAATTTGATTATATAATAGTGTTGTATCAATTGTATATATGATCTCTTTGAATGATTTGAAATATATATTTTTTTATAATTGTACAGATAATGGCTTCATTGGCTATTTTGGTTATGCGTTCTAGTTAATATGTGTATATGAATATAGTAGTTAAACATGGCAATATATACAACTGTCTAAATGACTTTGTATATACTCCAACAATATAAAACTTAATATATACTAACTTCAATAATTTGTATATAACTACTAAAATATACAAATTACAATCATATATGAAATTTTCCCATATGTATAACTAAATACAATTACTTTGTGTATATATGTACACAAAAACAAAAATAATAATGAGCCTTTAATATATAATCCACTATAACCACTATTAAAACTTAGTATATATGTATACAAAAACAGTCAATTTTGAAAACAATCATGGACAGATCAATTTTTGTATATGTTATATAAACTTAATATATACTAACTTCAATAATTTGTATATAACTAATAAAATATACAAATTATAATCATATATGAAATTTTTCCATATGTATAACTAAGTCCAATTACTTTTTGTATATATATACAAAAACAAAAATAATAATGAGCCTTTAATATACAATCTGCTACTACCACTATTAAGACTTAGTATATTATTCATTATACATAACTTAAAGTATGTATAAAGTAATCAAATCCACAGACACATATACAAATATATAACTAAAACATGTGTGTACTAAACATGCAATATACTATATACAATTACGTGATTACAAAATTTACTTAAGCAATAATTTTTTGTATATTGACATCTAAGTAACAAAAAGATTGTATCTAAATTTGTGTTTTAAGTCACTACCTCATAATTATGATGTTCTTCAGATCCGTCAACTTCACATGCATTTTCCTCTGAATCAATGTTTACTGTTTTCCTCTTTCTTCCTCCTTGTACAATTTTAATGCCTCTAGCTTTAGCATTGTTAATAACTTCTTGAACTGCCGTAGGGTCACATTTTTTCTTTGATCTCAATTCTTCCATTGTTTGTTCATGTTGAACTTGTTTTGATTTTACCAGACCCTACATCAATCCCAAAATCTTGAGTTAAACCCATTGAAAACGATGGTAAATTGTCAACAAAATTGACATGCAATGGAATACCTCTGATAATTCTCATAGATGAAGATGATTCATTCATTTTGTGACTAATTTGAGATCTAATAAGAACAAATAATCGATTATTTCATCAAAAAAATATGAAAAAATATAAGAAACACAATACACATACAATTGTTGAGTAAGAAAAAAAAAAGAAAGGAAAACGACTAAAATTTAGGAGTACCTACGAAAATTGAATTCAACTTCGGGAGGGAGTAATTGAATTTTGGACAATTTGAAATTCAAATCGGATAGAAGTATTAATTGTAGGAGAAAAAGGTGGAATAGGAGAGATAATATTATTTTGTGTAAAATTATATACAAAATTAAAAAAAAAAAATTTATACTATTGATTATATAATAGGTGGTGTACCCCATTAATTATAGCAAAAAAAATAAACTATAATTATAAAAAGTAAATAAATTAAACTATACTCCTATTATATAATTACTTAGGAATGTTTGTCATTCCATATAATTTTCCCTATTTTTTATTATAGTATATGTATATAAGTTTTCCTCCTTTATCCAAGATTTTAAAAATGGGCCCTTCCATAAAACTGGGCCTATAACCCATCCATAATGGGCTTTTAACCAAAATGGACTCCTCCGACCCGACCCGACCCGAAAAACCCATGTCTCCTTTCCATCTCTTTCAATCTTGTTAATTCTCTAAAATTCAATTTCACCAATCAATTTTTGTAGCCTCACAAAAAAATGTCAGTACAATATATCTGATTTCTGCTAGTAAAATTTATGGTATAAATTTTTGTATATATATATATATATATATATATGGCTTCCACAGTTGTATTTCTTTCAGCTAAATCCCCAAATTGTTACAGAATAAATCAGTCATTTCTTTCTTCAAATTCCCTTTTAAAGTTGAAAAAGCAAACATCTTTGTCTACTAGAAAACTCAAGAATGTGAGAGCAAAACCCTTAATTTTTGCAGCTCAATCCAATTTCTTAAAAGGTAAAATCTTTAAATTTTGTAGTATAGAAACAGTTATGAAGAATTTTGACTATATGAATTGTTTATTTGCTTTATTTAAAGTTCATTAGAGTATTCTTTAGCTAGTGTTTGGCCGTAGATTTTGGAAAGCTACAATAGCAACATAATAAGTGTAGTCACACAAACCAACATGAGTTGTGGTACACTTGTGGGTCACCCTTGACTAGAGGTGTATAGAGAAAATTCTGTTGGAGCGCCACCCCCGAATGAGCCCTGCACTGCGCGATTCGAATTTAGTCGGAATTCTAATGTGGGCTCAGAACATCGGGTGGAAAACCCAAAAAAAAGTGTAGTTACACAAAGTGGGGTCTGGGGAGGGTAGAGTGTATGCAGACCTTATTCTTACCTCAGAGGTACAAAGGTTGTTTCCTATATATCCTTGGCTGGGTACGAAACCAAAAAAAAAAGTGTAGTTACAAAAAGTGGGGTACGGAGAGGGTAGAGTGTACAGGTACAAAGGTTGTTTCCGATATACCCTCGGCTCAGAGTATGCATATTTTGATAATCCGGCTTGACCAGCTTGCATGTACCTCGACTAAATATGACTTGAAGGTCTTATATGCAGTATCATATACTCCTTACTAGTGGAAAAGAAAATAGAAATGGTGAGGTTTTGGATTAGAGGACTAAGGGTCGGTAACACACCTAATGTTAGTGTGCGTTAAAACACTAATTCGTAGAAAATTTTGAAGTGAAATGTGCATACTTGATCAAAAAGTAGTATAATCATAACGGGTGTGTTAGCTTTGAAACTTGGAAAATTTATCTGAAGCTTCGCTAAAATTGCATGAGAAGTAGTTAGGAAAATTATATTTACTCAATAATGATCGCGCCTACATGCAGAGAACACCTTGTTTGTCTTAAAAGACCATGCTGGATTATTAAGTTATCAACTTGAGGATCATGTGATAGTACTAGTATGAACTAGGAAGGAGTTGAACCAGTTTTGAAATCACTAGGCGTGTCTAGTGTTATCAAAAGCAAATAGTGCAAAAAAGCTCTCCAAGTCCATCGGAGCTTTAAGCACAAAGTGGAAATAGCGGAAATAAAACGTGAACTTAAATGGAAAAAGGCGCAAATGGAGGAAGAATATAAATATATGTGGTTAGACCAAGACTAATAATTATAAGCATGAATTAAATATTAATTGTTTTAGTGTCGCCTCTTCAAGAAACGCTCCTTGGCAAGGTTGTATGTCTTAGAGCTATGACGACACTGAAGCACGTATTAGGTGAGGTGAAATGCTCAATATGTTTTGAGTCTCGCTTAGCGTGCCTTTGACAACACTGGGCGTATCAACCTTTTTGTTCAGTATTTCTCGGTGGTATTGGAGGAATTTTTTTGCTTTGCTTATGGATGCTATAACATTAGCTGTATAGAGTTGTTCATACTTGTGCGTTAAGAATCATCATTGTATTCTGAAGCAGTTTGACCATAATGGTTGCTGCTGCTTTCTGCATTGAGACACATACTTCTTATGCTTCAGGAGGGACAAACTTCAAAATGGAGAAAGAACTTTTACATATTTTTTCGTACTTCAATTCTTATCCTTAGGAAGTGTCAATGCACAGTGTCTTTGGGGCAAATGTACTGGAAGTTAGTGCTCCATTAAAGAAGACTTTTTCCCCCCAAGCATTTGGAAGTAAAGAGCAAGATACTATTTGCATCCTTTTACGTCCTGTTTTGGGAGAGAAATATAGAAAGTTTTAGTTGGGGAAAAGAACATATTTCAGCTAGCTCTGTATAGGAACAGTACGTGTTTCTTTGCTTTTTTTATTGACATGTAGTCTAATGATTAATCCAATGTGTGCTGAAATTTCAATAGTTCTTCAAACTGCATGGAGAGTTGGAAAGGATGGAGTTGAAGCTGGAACCAACATGGTACCTGTAAGTCGTAATGATGAGACGAGAACATGTCGATCCATTTACGGAATTGGATGTACTCATTTTTTTTAATGTTAGATGTCATCCCCAACTTGTTTGGTACTGAGACATTGTTGTTGTTGTTGATGATGTTAGGATGCCATCCCAAGACCAATAGCCAGGATTTGTGTGACAGTAGTCGGAGCGGCTTTTGCTCTCTTTGCCCTCAAATCATTCCTGTCGACAGTTTTCTTTGCGTTGGTATGTTTCCACCCCTTCATTGTTGCATAGATTGAAAAATGCAGCAACTAATTCGGAATCACAAGTGACAAGTCACTTTCTCGGTGAAATTTATCATTGTTGCAGCCATGGGTGGAGCTATGGTATTAGAAAGGGGTTCATCTGAATTCCCTTCGTCAATAAATTACACCATATATAGTAGATGTTTTACACTTCTTTATATTTTGAATCTCCTTGGTGAAAATCTTGGTTCCGTTACTGGTTGCAGCAATAAAAACTTCTGGTATTAGAAGAGTTGGGGAGGGGACATTATACACCGAGTTTCAAACCTGCATTACTCGTCCTTGGGGATCAACAAGAATATATATATATAATTTCTGATATTGGTTAGTGTACGGTTCCTTAGTAAAACGATAAAGCCCAAAAACCTCAATTTGATCCTTCTCTAGTGTGGTTGGAACATTCAGAAGTTAGTCAATGCTCTATCCCTGCTTTTCGACATTGTTAATTGTTTCCCTTCTTAGCTTTTCAAAAGAGATATTCAAACTAAACTTTTGTTCATTGACAACAAGAAGATAACCATTGTAATCCGACAAATGGGGTTCTGGGGAGGGTATGATGTATGCAGAGTCGCAGACCTTACCCCTACCTTTATAGGATAGAGAAGTTGTTTCCGATAGACTTTTGGCTCAAAAGGCCATATATAGGATAGAAGCTGATATAACCTTTTATTGATTGACGACTAAAAAGTTTCCTCGTTAATCGACAGGCAATGATGGGAGTCATTTACTTTGGATTCATAGCCTTGAACAAGGACGATGGTCCAAAAGGCGGTGGAGGCACTGCTTCTGTTGACGATAGTCTAGAAGAAGCAAGGAGAATTATGGAGAAGTACAAGTAAGAAATTCAGATATGGATCTCATAGCGGTAACTATCGACGTCTCTGGCTTCTTTAAAAATAGGTTGTAGGCCTTCAAATCATTTCATAAAAGGAATCCTTTATATTGTTAAATGTATTGGTTTGTAAGGTAATATTTTTGCAGTTGATTGTAAATTTTCTGAGTTTTGTATATTTCACATAATTTGATCTGAAAAGTTGCATTATTTCAGTTTAATGGCTCTTATGGTGATGAAGAAACAGTTGATCTTTACCATTGTCAATGACAATACTGGCACAATGATACTTAATATGTCGATTTGCGTAAATACTTATCTGCATTAGGTATTTACACCAAATCGATTCTAACTTGTTAAAAGACAAAAGTGTGTGTGTACGAAACGCGTGACAAGCTTATATGCTGACTGCTGCGAGTGTACAAAAGAGTGATTTACAATCTTTACATTTTACGAGAATTAACTTTGAAAATGGGTGATTTTGGACTTTTAACCTTGCTTACGTTAAAGATTTTTCTCAAGCAAGTTAGAGTCAAATTTAAAACCACTTATTTTTAACGTCATTGATTGTAATTTCTTAGGATAATAACTTTTGACTCTGGATTAGTCGAATATGAAAGAGATTTATATTTTTCGCTTAGGAAATGTAATGGAAAGTAAGGTAAGAAAAATTAGAGAAATTATTAACAGCGTTGGTCATCAAGCAAAAAGAAATCCCCAAATTAAGTAATTAACTATTCGTATCATCTTGTATTCATTTCACTATTTTCAAGGTCAATTTTAGGGTGTCCAAAGAAAATCGATAAATCATATCAAATTAAATCGAAAAAAAAAATCAATTAGAGATTTGACTTAACTTGATTTGGTAAATGAATAAATAACAGAACCAAATCGAACTATTTGTATCCCTTAGCTACTTTTATGTGTTCTGTTCTTGACAAAATCCTCATTGATCATGAGAGATTTTAGGTCTGTTTGTTGCCTTTCATCACTCAATTTTTTGTTTTTAATATCCTTTCCAATATGCGGACACATACATATTTCAACGATATATATATCTTGTAAATATATAGTAAGATTTAGGTTTTTTTTCTAAAACATGACAGCAACAATAACTACGGCTCAATCTCAAATAAGGGACTGGCTTTACGAATTCTCATCTCTTTCATTTAAGCTCATCATGTCATCATTGTATCATAAAATATGAATGAGGATAAATTCTAGTAAAAATTGGGACTGGTCATTACAACCCAGATTCTTCTTAGATGAAATACAATATTTGTGGGGAAGCAATGTGAGTACAAGTGAATACATGGAAGAGTGATGATTACAACAATAACGTCTCAATCTCAAGCAAGTTGGGGTCGTCATGGAACAGGTAATTATTTCTTTCTGGCATAAGAGCACCGCTAATTACGAATAAATTATACATAATTACAACAATGGGAATACAATAGTTACTAGCTAAGAATGCACAAATACAAAGGCACAGAGAATATCCTTTTACCACTCAGGTCGAGGAACACCCAAAGCAGCTTCTTAGTGAAAAGGTACTTGCTGGTTTAGGCAATCGTGGAGGCTCGTTTTTGGTGCGTGATAGCTGCTTAAAGAAGGCTTTTACTGCTCCAGTGACCCCATCTTCGTTCTCCATAGCTTTGGCTAGCTCAATCGCTCGCTCCTTTACCTGTGCACCATCTCACTAGTTAATAAACCAAATCGAGCTTGCTCGTGATTTAAACATCAGAAATAGTTCAATAATGAAATAACTGGATAATTTTCAGCTGAACACATAATAACATCACAAAAAGTAAGTTGTTTTTTGTTGTTGTGTCAAGTGTGTGACCGTCTCACTAGTTTGTATCAGAAAGCTTTTGAGCTTTTGTTCATTGGTTTAAACATCCGAAATTGCCCACTAATGAAACATGAGGATTACGTTTTCAGAGCCGAGATGACACATGATAATCTCACCAAAAGTCAAAGTTGCTTGTTCTCTGTTGAAATGTGTGACCATATCACATATAATAGCTTAAGTCGCTAGAGAGAGTAAACTTCTAATTTCCACTTGCGGACTTGATTCATTTCAATGAGCCAAGCGAATGGAAAACATTTTAATAATAGGTGGCGGCGAGACTAGAACCAAAGATCTCTGCCAGCTTTTGTTACCACGTTGAAATGTGACCATCTCATAAAAAATTTGAAGCTATTAGGAAAGTACACTTTCATTTACTTAATTATGTCTCCAACAACCGTAGACTATTGTAAGGACTTGAGCAAGCACTTAGCGACACAAGTTTATCAGATTACACTATAAAATATGTGCTAAAGATTTCAGTAAAGTACCTCTGGATTAAGCATGAATCTGATTGCGTGGACCAGCTTATCAAGTGTAAATTGATCAGCTTCTATGGGTTGAGGGCCTACACCTCTGGCATGCACCCTTTCCCCCAAAATGGCTGATCACCAAAGAAAGGGACAATAGTTGTTGGACACTGCAACCGAATAAAGGTGATAGGTTAAAAGAGAACCAAAAGATATTATCAGTGAAATGAACATACAAATTTTGAAACACTACCGCAGCTTTAAGACCAGCAGCAGTTGTTCCAGCACCCCCGTGGTGCACCTGAAAGGAAAAGTATCTGGGTTTTTAAAGGTTTATAAACAAGCTAGAGTTCCTGAATCTCACACTTATCTCTACAAAATTGACAAACAAGTCTCTAACTAAACCAGAAACTGCTGTTTTAACAATAACTAAGCTTTAACTTTAACTAGTTGGTATCATGTATATAGGTCCTTTAATTTCATCATGTTATGTTGTTTTAAAAAAAATCAATATCTATTTTAATGAGCAAAATACACCAGTAATGGATTTATTCATTATTAAAGAAATCAATATTAAAGAAAGCATGATGCACTGCCAAAGAAAGAGAAGTACAATCTTAGTAAGAAATACTAAGGGAAATCTTTCATTGATCATAAATTGATAAAAGATACAAAGAAAAACAAAAGAGCTCCTGATCATGAATAAGATTCTCAACTCTCTAAATGTTCCACTCATTTCATTTCCAAACAGTCCAACATATACACAAGCCCAAACTTAAGATCTAGATTCCAGCCTCTTATGACTCTAGCCCAGGCAAGTTGCTAAGTCCCAACTCAAACCGATTGTTAGTCTCCAGCAATGTTTCCTTAAGCCACCTTTTATTTTATTGCGAATAGCTTAAAGAAGAAAGAAAATAGTACTCCCTCCATCCTACTTTATATGGCTTAATTTGACTTGGCACGGAATTTGAGAAAGAAAGAAAAGACTTCTGACACTTGTGGTCTAAAATAAGTGATAGGTGTTATAAATCATTTCATTAAGTGTAAAATAGACATTTCAAAGTTGAATTAATCATTAATATAGAAATGTGTCATTCTTTTTCGGACGGACTAAAAAGGAAAGTGAGTAATATAAATTGGGACATATGGAGTGACGGATATCTTATGCTAAAAGAATAAAAAAACATAAATCAAGGTAGTAAAGACTCACCACAGCAGCACACTGTAAGAAAAGCCAATCATGGGGAACATTGTCGAGCAAATACACAAAATCTTTTGGTTCCGCCACTGGGGACACAAAGAAAAGCAGGTAAATAAGCTGAGAATATTCTTTCAAAGAGATGATCTACAAATAATCAAATCCACAAGTGCTATAGAAAAAATGAACAGGTTACTCTCATAAGCAGAATAAAGTAAATGCAGGAGAGGACTTACAGTTTCCAAGGCCACCCCATCCTTTATTAATGATTCCCCTTTGATTAGTGATTTCAAGTGCTTTAACAATTGTGTCAGTCATTCCTTGTGGATCTTGAACAGGCTGAGATTTGAAGAAATAAGTTAAAAGTAGAAGATGGATCTGAAGTCAGGATATCAAACAGAAATTTGATTTTGTAGGACGAATTAGTATGAAGGATATTTAGAATTATTTGAATTGCATCTTCAAAATGCTTCAAAGGCAGTTAGTATAGGAGACCCTTTCCTAGTGAGCATGCATATATTTTTGTGTTTTATATGCACTTAATGTGGAGAATAGTGTCTGAAGTGAAAGAATAGATTGTTGAACACAGTTCAAATTACACATATGTCTAAGAACCGGAGCCCAACTGCAGGGGTACAACAACAAGAAGTCACCACAGCCCATTTTTCGAAAGCTTACTCAGCAGAACCAAGAAAGCGGCTGATGGTTACATGAGGAGAGAGTTCGTTTTCTGTGTTTTCCCTTTTTATTTTTGTTCAATCGAGGGAAGGGGAGAAAGGATAGGTAGAGAAAATATTATAAAGAAAACCAACATGGCTCCAGGAAACTCACAAGACTACCAAACCCAATGTATATGGGCTTTGGACCAGCTTTAAGCCAGTTAACAAGTGCTTCTGGAGGTTCATAACCCGTCGCAAGATCAAGGAAGCAAAATCCCACCACATCAATCTTAGGTCCCCAATCTGCAAAAGTCAGACGGTATAAAGCTAGAGTTATAACCTCAATTAAGAAATCAGGCAGCTCATAGGAGAAATTGAATATGAAAAGGGATTTACTATTATTAAAACTATGAACTATTAAACCTTCAGAACTAAGTTGAAAGTCGAGAAGAGAAAGCGACTTGTATATCAGATTAACAGAAAACCTGGAGAATAAATACCTTTTGGTTTAGGAACAAGATGAGGACTCCAAATATATGCATGTGGGATATCCAACTCAGAGCTTTGTGAACCACTTAAGTATGTGACTGGTCGTAGTTTCAGTTTTTTCTTTCTAAGATCATTTATCATGTCACGTATTCCTAGCCAAATCAAGGAGTCAACAATCTGATATGATAGCTGCAAAGTTCATAAAGAGCAAACGTGAACAGAAACCAACCATTTTCTTTCAAGTGAGAAAGATGGGAATGGGAGTTAAAGAAAGAGAACAGCACTGTATTGCAACACCAAAGAAACGGTAAACACGAGACACAAAAAGCAGATGCCAAAACCCAACTTACCCTATATCCAGCTGGTTGCTTAACACGGGATAGAGGATGAGGAAATTCAGAAGTTGGCCTGTAAAAAAGATAAAATGATACTTAGTAATAAGTAAAGACCAAGATCTAACTTATCAGCAAGATATCTTAATTAAGTGAATAAAATGAAAATTAAATAGCTTCTGAAGCCTCTATTACCCAAGCAGACTTACGTCCATGGCATTGTGAAAAATATATGAATTGGGATTTGCAATGCTTCTGCAACATGTACATGCCCTGAGATGGAATTCAATGTTAGTAGAACTTACTCCTCTTTCATCACATGAACATTTATATATATCAGAAATGTTTGATCAGCAAAACAGCTTTGCAATGTGACCCACAACAGGTTGAAATGATCTTCTATGAACAAAATAAAACTAAGCCAAGCCTACATAACATTGGAACATGTTGGTTTTTTTTAATGACAAGGGAAACCCGCAGCCGCTACCCTTTGGGTGCGCATAGGGTAAAACCCCGCTTTTCGCTGGCAAGGGGTTTCGAACTTGAGACCTCCATCATGGAAGTCCCAAGCTCAAACCACTAGGCCACCCCGAAGGATATTGGAACAACTTATATTGTTGCCTCATATGCCAAACCCAATGGCCACAAACATGAATATCAACTAAAGATTCAATTATATTAGTTGTAACCCGCCCACAACCACCCCTCAGATCCAACTCCATGCCTTTAACCACAAGAACTTAAACTTGCAGGCCAATCATGTGTATTTACACTCCACAATAATGCTTCTAAACCAATGAACAAAATTAACTACTATTCGCCACAACTCTAAATCGAGATGATATTTCACATATCTGAAGTAATGGCAGATATGCACATAAGACACATCTTCCAAGTTTAAAGCGAAATACACACCTTGACTACACCCTTGTCAGTCATCAACATTATTAACTGAACATATTTGCTGGATTAATATGTGACTACTACTTTTATACATTTAACTGCTGAGTTCATGAGCACCAATCCAACTTAAGAATTTAAACAAAATCTCCAATATAGCAGTAATTTTTTCACTGTACGCAAATAACTGTTCGAGTTAATAATATTCTCAGAGACAGTTTCTTTTCGGTGTTTAGTCTCTCTGATTGCAAAATGTCGTAACTCGTACGAGCCACCAAATTGACGGAGCAAAAATTGAGATATGTTATAAACCTTTTCCCACATGCTGCAAAGAAAATAATACACCACAGGGCTTGATATACAGAAGGAGAACTTTCCCTACTACATGGGGTAATATAATTTATGTTGTCCAAGTATTGTTCACTTTACTGCCCATTCCAATAAGATAAGAAGCTTCTATGTGCTTTTGAGTCAGTACCTGAAATATTTATCAACCTTCTGGAGTAAAATCTTTCCATTCTTTCTTATTACTTATAAAACTATTGATTCAGCCTCTTAAAACAACTTGATTCCAAAAAATCAGCATATAAGAGAGTTCGACTATGACGAATATAGGAAAGAAAGGGGCAAGCCAGTATATAAACAGGGAAATGAATCGAAGATGTAGATAAGCTACTAATCTTACCATATGCTGGGGGATTAGCAATAATTGCATCTGCTTTGAAGGGAACTCCAGTATCCATATCAGGTTCTTTGCAGGCTGGAAGTAGAGAGTATATAATCTCCTTCATCTGATTTCTTTGAACAGGGATTTCTGAAGGTCCGGAAGGTAAGAATCCTTTGTTTTTTACCATGTCTGTAGATGCAAGAAGAAGAAAATTGATATCGTGTGGTCGAAACTATACATTTGATGACTACAAGCATAACGGATGACTACACCAGATGTACATTGACAGATAGACCAGCACAAATGCAGGTATGAAATTTATCTCACAAATAGTATGTAAGAAGAAGATATATCATATACTGTTCATCAAATTCATGTCCCAGTGAAATCACAAAAAGTAAATCTGCAGGCAAAGCAAAGCTATGGGGGAATGATGCAGTCATTTAATGCAGTGTGTATAAAGTGACAACATCCACAGAACACATCTGTAAATAAAAAAAATGAAGTGCATCTAAGCAATGCACTAAGATGCTTATCTTAATTAGAAAGATAAAAAGAAGTTCAAGTGCATGCTTATCATTAAGTTCTCCTTTGTGATTATTTACTGTCAAGGTTCTCCATAAGCATGTAAGCTAAGAAAAAGCTGGTTCTCCTCCATTTATTTCAGGATGAGCACAGTGGAAAAAGGAGTACCATGAGCAAGCTACTTAATCTGAGAACGTAGTTCAAATTTTTTATAAAAATAGGAAATAGCCATTGACAAATGAACAGCAATAACACAAAGAACAAGCAAGACAGAAGACCCGAAATATATTGCCAGATTAGTTACAGCACAAACAGGAAGTTAGGAACATACATCCAGCCAAAACTTTTGGATCGCCCCCAAGGGGATAGAATTCCAATCCAGCACTCAAGACAAACTCTTTGAAATTCGCATGGGTCGCCAATCTCACTCGATGGCCAAAATCCTGCATCAACAGTTCTGTCAAGAAACTAACAGACCACATCATAATCTTTCCACTATGACAAGGATTGACAAATCACTACAAGTTCTTTTTTCAGGAAAAGTTTATCAATTCAATTCCAATTTCTACAACAAAGTTTGGGTCAGACAACCAGCAGCAATGAAACAAGATTTGGTCAGGGTTGAGAGGGTGCAGGATGTTGAGTATCAAGATCTAGCATTCAGAAGGCTGGGTCTTTATAAATATTGGCACCGCAGCCGAAATGAAAGGATGGAAACCAGGAAAAGAAAATGTGGCATGGCCATGTTTCTATTGAAGAACGTAATACATAGAGAAACACACACACCTGTCAAAAAGATCTGCTAACCCATTCTCACCAAATTGAAATGCAAAGAGCACTGATATATGTATCGACAACCTAGGGACACCCTTAGCTTGTACATTTACAATCTTTTTGCCAAATGATATCGAAGTACCTGTAGACGCTTGCCAATTGCAGTAAAGGGCTGCACGTCACCACGTGTTCCTACAATAAGCACCACAATCTGCATAGGTGGAAAATATTGAAGTTCTGTTGCATCAAGAGGTTCATCCTCAACTGCAGTATGTACACTTTCAGATCCAGTTCCAAGCACTTCGGTGGTTTCAACATCACCCGGGATTTCAAATTCCACAGTACCATCATCTTTGACAGTAGCTATTCTCTTCAACAATTTGAGCTGCAGCACTTTAAGTGGTTAACACACATCTCACAGGTAACTGAATTTTTTGTCCATCCTTTTGATAAGATAAACAAAGGTATTACAAAATCAAGTAAATTAATCACAAACAACAGGAAAGAAAACAAATAATATAATGAGGCCATAAACATAAAAGATAGATAAACAATGAAGATATTCCATTTTGGCTCTAAGATATAATTAGATGTCTATGAAGAAGTATCATGCTTATGAGATTTAAAATAAAGTTAACCCTAACTGTCATGCTTTATTGAACATGGAGCAATAGACTTTGACTGCATACCTTTATCCACTCAGCAACAACCACTATGTATTTAATTTTCTATCAATCATGATTTAGCCTGGCTGACCAACAAACATGTAATTAAGGGAAGTTATTCTTTGGTATAGAATTGCTAGATAACAGATGAAGAGTCTTGGCAATCATATTGTTTAGATAGAAAGTTACAACAGTAGGCTTAAAGAAAGAAAGCAAGGAAGAACGGAAAATAAATGCAAGTTATGTTCAACAGAAGGGACTGAAGAGAAATAGAGAATAATAAGAGTGCAAAAAAATTATGGCATGATATATTTATCATAAAAGAAAAAAAATAATCTTCATGTGATGTGATGAAATCATTATGCATTATACCTTCTGCTGTTCAGAAATTTTATCATCAAAAATTTTTGCTGCCTCTTGAGCAAATCCGCTACTATGCGTCGGTTTCTCAGTTTTTGATCTACCCAACTTAGGATGATCTGAAGGTGATTGTGGGTTCTCTGAAGGCAACGTACTTACTCTCGTAAGTTCCATCCCGGAGGTCCCTAGCACATTAAATTGCAAGCTTGCAGTCAGCTTCAGATGGTCTATTTCAAAAAGCTTCAAAGGTCACACTAATCAACTACATTTCCAGTTGCACGACTCATGAACAGTAAATTTCTTATAGAACTAGAATTTGGCATTGTAGTAGTTGGTGAGACCCATCTGAAGAAATTCCATCGTATTTTTCAGATGAAACATATGTTTTGTCTTCTCTTTTTTTTTTCAAATTTAAAAGGAAAAAAGGTGCTGCAAATTAAAAAATCCTCTCTTCTCATTGACCGTCAAACACTGAAAGAAATTAATCAAGAAAAAGCTTACCCCTGTAAATGTTCATCTACTTTGTCTACAAGAAGGGAGAAAAAAAAGAACTTTTGACAGATGTAGGTGACACAAACCTTTGATTTGAGCGACAAGGAAAAAAAATGTCAACTTTCAAGAGCTTAGCATATCCAAATTAGTACCCTCCATTCCATTTTATGTGATCTTCTTTCCTTTTAAGTTTGTCGAAAATATAATTAGTAACATTTTTTATCTTGATATCACCATTTTGCTCTTACTAACATGACTTATCAGAACACCACTGAACACTCGAACTCTTATATTCCTCCTAGTTAAATTGTTGTATTGCTAGTATGGTCAATGTTGGTACTTCGCATATTAGCTTATGTATCAAAAGACTTTCCTTTACTTCTTCTCTAAAATTCTTCTCTAATAAAAAACATCATATCAAATGAGATGTAGAGAGTAACATGTATTGAAGTTCGGAGAGACAGTAGGGCACTGTCACACAATAACATCCACCACTTATTCTCCATCACGAATAGAAAGAATTTAAACTTGCAAGGATTCCGCTAGCCAGTAGCAAATATAAATAACCTCTACAACAACATTATCAATGTAATCCTACCAGTGGATTCTAGAGGGGGTAGAATGTACACAAACCTTACCTCCACATAATATAGATAACTTCTAATGCTTGTTAATTCTATTTTTCACATAATTTTACAAAATATCAGAGTAGAATAATAAGCTTAAATGGAGTAACATGGATAGTGTGGTCCATTAATATAGCTGAACCTAACTTGTTTGAAATTGAGGCATAATTGTCTGTCTGTTTGCTTGTTTAGAGTTTTCGCTACTAAAATGCTACTTACAAAATAGCTTCCACAATGACAGATGTAAAATATACTAGTAGTATTGATATCAGACCGGGACAAGCTTAAATAGAGCAACATAAACAGCACTGGTTTATTCGGGTCCATACACATAGCCAACCCTAGCTTGGTCGAAATTGAAGCAGAGTTGTTGTTTGTTCCCTTGCTTGTTTATAGATCCAGCTATTAAATGCTACAAAATATACCACTCCCTCCGTTCAAAAATGTTTGTCTAGCTTTGACTTGACATGGATTCGATAAAGTAGAAAACACTTTTGAATCTTGTGGTCTTAAATTGTGGCCAATTAGAATTAAAGAGTTATAAAAAAGGGAAAAATGCATCTTTTTATACAGACTAAAAAATAATAATATCAAACTAGGATAAATTTAAATGGAGCAACATGGACAGTACAGATCCAATTCATTTAGCCGATCCCAACTTGCTTGGAATGGAGCCATTGTTGTTGTGTGATAACTAAAATGCTACAAAATTGCTTCCACAATGACAATCCTAATCTATAGTAGTAGTAGAAGTATAAATATCAGAATACGATTAGCTTAAATACAGCAACATGAACAGTACTGATCCAATTCATATAGCCGATCCCGACTTGCTTCAAATTGACGCATTGTTGTTGTGTGATAACTAAAATGCTACGAAATTGTTAATCCTAATGTATATTAGTAGTAGTATAAATATCAGACTAGGATAAGCTTAAATGGAGCAATATAAACAGTACAGATCCAATTCATATATAGCCGATATCTCAACTTGCTCGAAATTAAAGCATTGCTGTTGTTTGTTCGCTTGCTTGTTTATAGATTCGGCTACTAAAATCTACAGAACTAAACAAACCTGAAGAATTAGTAACGCCATTGGAAGCTGAACCACCAACTGCCTCCTCTCTACTGCCCACGTCAGCACCCGCAACAGCAGTACTAATGTCATTTTCCTTCATAACGGTGACGGATAATTCGCCGGAACTAGAAGAAGAGCTCCGCTTGTTGAATTTCGTCGACGGTTCAGCCATTGACACCTCCGGCGAAGTTTGATCCATAATCTCCAAAAATTGTCAGAGCTCAAGATATTTTTATTTATGAGAGAGGGGACCCCAAAAGAAAAAAAAAACTCAACATAAATGGAAAGGAATTCAATAGAGGACCAATTTTATTTCATTTTTTTGGGAAAACGATAAGATATACCTTCAATTTTGTCATATATGATTAGTTTGTATAATCGTAACGGTAAGAGTATATATGAGTTATTTTCATAATGAAGATTTATAATTTTTCCTTCTTTGCCGTATTGTATTTATCATGAAATAAAAAGAAATTATTCAATTGATGATTCGGGAGCTCGAAAAAAGGATTATTTTTTTTAAAAAAAAGTAATTTTTATTTTTTCGATATTTGAAAGTTGGAGTAGTTTTAGCTTTTTATTTTGCGACGAGTGATAAGATCTATGTATATTTTATCTTCTTCAAATGCTGGAGTAGAAGTTTATTGGGTATGTGGTTAATGTTGTTGTTTGAGAGTTGTGTTTCGTGATGCATATAAATTGTTTATTATTTTTCAAATATTTGAAAATTTTGAAATTCGATTTCAAATTGAGTTTCGAAATTTAATTTTCAAATAGTTACTTGTTCGTTGTAGATTTTACATGTTCTGAATCTTAAAATCTCAAGAAATAATTTGAGATGAAGTAATTACTGTTGAAGATAAAATATGAAATTTATTATAATATTTTCTTAATAAATTAAAAAAGATGAATAAAAGTGAAAATGAATATATAAAATTAAATGGAGAAAGTATTTGAACTAGTATTAATTTTTAACTATTTTGTATATTAACTATCAATTATTTCATTTTCCTAAAATATTACATGTGTCTATATACTCCTTCTGGCCCATTACATGTGGCAAGCATTTCGAGATTTAAAGAAATTTATCTTTGATCATGTATTTTTCATAGATTTTTTGAACATCATAAAATTATCAATTATTGTAACTTATAGTAATTTTTACGTAATTTACAAAAATCAAGAATAAAAATTAAAATTTTCATATACAAATTTTTTATAAAACTTAAATTATTTAACTTTTGAAAAATAAAAATATCTTTATAAATTAAGATAGAAAAAACATTAGAATATATACATTAATTATAAGTTGTTTTCAAAGCTCGACATATTATTGAAATTGAGGAAGACGTAACAGTGTGTGAATTTGTGCTGGCAATAATTATTAACCCAAAAAAAACATATATAAATATAAAAAGAATTCAACGCAGGACAACGAATTTGTGTTGTAATTAATCCAAAAAAAAAAAGAAAACATAAATATATTTGCACATTTCCTTTTATTTTTAGCCCCTCCCTATATGAGGGCCATCCTTTTACTCCCTTGTAACTCTAACTCTCGATTTTCGAATTAGAAGTGAGGAGTGTTTATTATCTGAGCAAATTTTTTTTTTTTAATTTTTCTTTAATGATCCAAAACAAATTTTTGAGTTTATTTTTATTTATTCGTCTTAATTATTATCCATCTTGTAAGAGAGAACAATTAATATAAATATCTTAACACCATATAGTAGAATTTCATTAAATTAATAATTTTTTTAAGATAATATTTTCTCCATTACTCATTTCGTAAGATAATATATTCTTAGAAGACCCCTACATGAATATTATAAATTAATAATTTTTTAAAAGTACAAATATATCTAAGACAATTTAGTGAAATATGATTATATTATTTTTTTGTTTTTTATTAAAATTTAAATTCAGTTAAAGCTCATATATATAAATTTCTTATTGTATCCAAAAATTTCGATGTAACTGTAGAGGATATATATTATTTAAGAAGAGAGAACCGTTGGTTCCTTATAGTTATTGCCCTTCCTTTTTCCCACTAGCTAAGACGAAATTTGTCATATGTCCCTTTCGTCATTTCAACCTTCTTCTTTTTTTAAGTCAAAGATTAGAAGTTACGCGCAAATTCTCATCGAATCTTGATTGTACTTAATAGCGATGAATGTTTATTTAAGTTGTCTTTTCAAACTGCATCATGAAATTGTAAAAAGTTTTAAATGTAATAAGTGTTTTCTTATGCATGTTCCAAAGGTATTATATATCTTCAATTTTATCATCAACGTTTTTTTTTTCAATGGTATCCACAATTTATTATGAGCTCTAGTCCTATGAACGTGTACAATTTTCACTCATTCAACAGGTTATTAACGTTCATTTATTGCGGTAATTGAAATTATCAATCATAAACCTCAAGTTTGTGACTGACATTTTCACTAATGGATTCATTCAATTATTCGAGATTTCATCTCGAATGAATTTTGTGTGTCGATATACTCTTTGAAATAGTAATAAATATTATTTATTGATTAAATAATACCTCTTAAAATAATAATATTTTATGATTCCACTTATTTGATTTAGTGAAATTTTATTGTGTAGTTAATCTTAGATCTTAAGAAATGGTTTGCAATTAAATAACTAATGATGAAAATATATCATAAAAAAATTGACTATTTTCTTGACACTGATAAGTAAAAGATATAAAATTATTTTTAAAATACTAGAAAGTAAAATTGAACAAAGATATTTAAACTATTATTAATAATATCAAGTTTCACACTATAACTATATGTTACTCCAAAAAAAATTTGAATATTAAAAAATATTCTTTAACTATCAATTATTTTTCTTTCTTATTTAAACTATTACCATCGATCTCTTTTTTTAAATAAAAATAAAAAATAATCCATTGATTCTTGAACACTCCTTTTTCTTTATCCTTTTGAAAAACAAGTTTACAATATTCTTGTGGTCTCTTTTCTTTTTAATTTATTTTAGTAGTCATTATTCTTGATCTCATCATCGTCATTTTAACAAAGCAAAAGTAATTTTTTTTATAAAAATAAAAAAGAAAAGAAATGTAGCTATTGTGTTCATGGTCCATGCAAAATTTTAAATAAGTTTCCATATTTGCAAAATTTACCTTTAGGTTATCAAAAGTTCGTATAATTTAAATTTAATTATAATACCTTAAAATTTATGAATTTACTTGCTTTAAATCAATTTTTGATATAAATAATTAATATTAAAATATTCGTGTATGAAATTTGGCAATAATTTTTTTTTATATATATAATTTACCTAAAATTTAACTTGTTAATGTCTGTCTAACTTTCAAAAAATTTATTTGAAATTCAAATTAGATCTTTGTCCTAGTGCATGTGCCAAATCTTTTGAAACCCAATGTAGAGCTGTTAATGGAGTTTTTAAAAGACTCTCGATTTGAGTAAAACAAATTAAAAATTTAATTAAAGGCTGTTCAAAGTCAAAATAATAATTAAATATGTATTCTTTTTATTTTAGTTTATATAATATTTTTTTGTTTTTCAAGAGTTAATTAACTTTGATCGATAATTTGTTTGTGATATTTTTAATTTTTTCAAACGAAATTTACATATTTGTAAACTACGTAAAAAATATTAGAAATCACGATAATTAACGATTCAAAATAATTAAATGATATATAAAATTTTACGATTACCTATTTAAATCTCAAAATTGCAACATAAATTGTGACGGAACGAATAATATTTTAATATTTTCAGCACATGAGATCTCCATGATTTGCAAGTTCTCCAGTTGGCGAATCATTATATACATAGTTTTTTATTATTATTTTCCTTATTTTTGTTGTCATGAGTTGGAATATTAATTTTGTTAGTAGAATAAAATATTGTGAAAAAAAAAATCTATACGAATTTGAATGTTTAAAACTTTAAATTATACTTCATTAACTTATTATTATTTTTTATTTCCTGCATAATACTTGTGTTTTTTTTTTTTTGTTTTTTTGGAGGTTTGATACTTTTTACTTGTTTTTTATACTAACAAAGAACAAGAATTAATGATAGAAAAAATTATTGTTAATTTTAGCAAACAATGAATTAGTGAGTTATCAAATACAATATAATTACAAATAAATTCGCGAAAAAGTATAAAATTAGATTTTTATTTTATAATGAACTGATTAATTTGTAATTGTGACGAAAAAATTAAATATACGACAAAAGCAATAATATTAAAACGATTTCATATACATGATTCAAATACAAATACTTTATTAAGGACAAATAAACATTTATCATCTCACTATAACTTTTAGTGTCATTTTTCTTTTTTTTTTTTTATTTTATCTTTTCGAGTGTATGGTCCATCAAATAAAGAAGAATAAAAGATTAAAAAAAAATAAAAAAATTGAGATGACGTTTGGCAATCTAAGCGTTGCTCTAAAGTGATATTAGTTTAAATTATTTAAAGAGAAAAAATATCCGTAATTAAAATAAATAGTTCTCGTATGATAAATTCATTATTAATTACTACATAATAATTCACTTATTATTAATTACAGTATAATAATCAATTCATTATTAAATATCCTTCACGTATATTGACCGGTTGGGTTCGGTTTTAAAGTTTATCGAGTTGACTTATCGGTTATCGATTTGTAATGATGCTAAACCGTAATAGAATCATTAAGATATTGACTTATCGGTTATTGATCGTTATCGGTTTAACCGTTAAGATTTGACTCAAAAGAAAAAATATTAAAAATCACTTAGAAACAAGGTGATAAACCAAATAAACCATGCACTTGAGTTCACAATTTACATCTTGCTCAAAAGCAAACACTTTTACATCGTAGAATAATCAAGTGTTTGAGACAACCAAAAATAAAAGTAGGAAATTAAACTCTAAGTTGAGGACTTTATATACAAAATGGTATAAATATAAATATTTATTTTTCTATCGGGTTATCGGTTAATCCGTTAAGAAAAAACTTTAAACCGTTAAAAATCAATAACCCGATAACAAAAAAAATCAAAACCGTTATCAAAACCACTAAACCAATAACTCATAACTATAAACCAATAACTTTTTTATCGGTTCGGCTTATCGATTTCAGTTCGATCTTGAACAGCCTTACACTACGTAAATAATTTATTTGATTCGAGGATCTTTTTGAAATACTTCTTCCGCCTCTTTTAACTTGTCTATTTTTTCTTTTATAGTCCCTAATTACTTGACCATTTTAATAAATCAAGAAAGGACAATTTTTTACCTATTATACCCTCAATTAAATGACTAATTACTTTGAAAAATGTAGAATTTTTCATCCACTTCATAATTATTAGGGTAAAATGATAAACTCACTATGCCATTAATTATTCTCTTAATAGGTGTATCAATTCAAAAATGGCCAAGTAAAAAGGGACGGAGGGAGTAGTATTTTCATCGGTATGAAATAAGGTTAAGTATGTATACACACTAATAAAAATAACTTTTAACGGTAATAAATATGTATATTGACAAAAAATGTTAAACATTTACTGACATTAATTAATTATTATTGGATTAATATCGCTTAAACTTTATACATATTTACAAAGAATTCTAATCGTCATAACATATTTAGGATGTGATGATATGGTTCCAAAAGATGAATCATATATGGACTATTCTAGTGAAATATTATAGTTTAACAAAAATATGTTTTTATTTATTTATTTCATCTATTTCAGGATCAAAACATAGAGTGATATATCTTACGCTAAGTTTAATTCATTCCTTATAGTTCATGTATTTCTATGTTATTACTGTTCTTGATCTATCCAAGGCTTGTAGCTATAAATCTTGTTTGGATGGTTGTTCCGTTTTATTTTACGATATTTTGTATTTAAATTAAAAGTCTATTGAAATGTTTTTATCATCTGCAAAGATAAGGTTACGGGGACAAGCCATGTTGTTGTACTGCGTATTATTATTTTGATGAATATATATAATGTTTCATTTTGAGTTGTTGTGTTAAAATTTTATATCGTTCAAATTATTTAAAATTCTCGACATTTCTACATTGAATATTCTAAGAATAATATATTTTGTTAAAAAGTTTAACACACAAATATAATATTTTTTTTTTGAAAAATCCGAACAACATAGAGATTGCAAGTTGTAACAAGGATTCTGTTATTCCCTAAATCTTGATTCACTCTGTTTGAATGTCTTTTTAGTTGCACATGACTTAGAATTAGATGCCAATATTAAGATATTGCTTATTGTCTGTTAATATAAGATATATATTTTTGAATTGTACAAGTACTAATTAATTATTGATTGTTGAATTGGATAATTAATTATATTTTGATAAGTAACATGCACATACAATTAATTATAGGCCTCAATTATATTTTTGATAAGTAACATGTAGATATAGACAAGGTAGGTGAGAAATTACTCTGAATAGTATTATTTTTTTATTATGTATTTTTGGAATTAAAAAACGACTATAAAATCGAATTGTCTTTTAAAAAGCTGTTTGATTTATACGTTTCACCCGCAAATTAGACCTATACTCTATTATTATGAATTCGGAGCTAAAATAGTCACTCTTTTCTTCGAAAATACATAAAGGGTCACCATCTTTTTTAAATAATTGCTCCAGCAACATTTTTAAAAACTCAATATTAAAACTAATAACCTATAGGCAATTTTATTTTTTCCTATTTTGATTTAGAATATAAAAATATGTAATGGAAATACATTGGAATATTATACTAATTAATAATACGTCTCATCTGCTATCAACTCTTAAAAAATCAAAGTGGGAATTAATAATTCCAAATTTACAATTAATTAAATTGACCCTATGTTGATTTAGAATATAAAATATGTAATGGAGATACATTGGAATATTATACTAATTAATAGTACATCTCATTTGCTATCAACTCTTAATAAATCCAAGTGGGAATTAATAATACCAAATTTATAATTAATTAAATTGATCTCTTTTAATTTGAATTTCAAAATTAATCAATTTGATTCTTGAAAAAGCAAACATGATCACTTTATGACATTTGACTTGGCATTATCCAAGCTAGAGTTTGCACAATGTAAGCATAATCTCTCTTTTATATTATAAAAATCGACATAGAAAAAATACAAATTTGTCTGTAGCCTATTAGTTTTATAATTAAAATGTTATAAAACGTTGTTTTAACATTGATTTATGTTTTTTATTGGTAGGTGCAGCGAGTTTTAAATATTTTTAGGATTTTATTTTTTTAAAAAAAATTTATAAGTAACTCACCGGTGATTTTGATGAAAAAAATTAACATTTCTCACTTGTTGAGTGGTGAGAAAGAAAGAAAATTGGACGCTGTTAAAACCATAAAGGATCTCGCTCCCTCAGGACTCGGGAGCGAACTGTCCATTTTATTTTTTTAAAAATAAAAATAAAATTAAGTGACCGTTTATGAATTTTGAAGGGAAAAAGTAGTCATGTCGTACACACATACCCTATTTTTAATTTTATGACCACACCTAATGTGAAATCTTCCTTGAATTGTCGTATCAATCAATATGTGAATACTGAAGAGACTGTTGAGTTATATCCCTTCTCCACCCGATAGAAAAATAAAATTGACTAATCCTAGGTCATTCTGATTTTGAGGATGCATGGTATCGTGCACAACCCAAACACATTATCTAATGTTATAAATTTGATATGCGTATAAAAAGAATGATAGAGTCTACGAGTCTAGAGTACAATGTTCCTCGTGTTGTCTATCACAAGTGTTGTTGGGTGCTTTTACTTCACAAAATTAGGAAGAAATATATAGATGTGAAGCGAAAAAACTTTATTGAACCGATGCAATAGTGGAACTAAAGTGGAAACTAATTGTGTTAAATTATACAAGTTAATGTGTTGACATAGAAAATTTATGAGACTTTACAAGACATTTTCAATTCTAGTTGAGACTCTACAAGATTTATTCAATTTTTGTTAGAATTTTTGAAGGCTACTCTAGTCCTAAACTTATAGCTTATATCGATTCGAATATTTCACAAATTCATAGTAATGCTTGGGATAATATAACTGAATCTGTTGAGGACTAGATTATTACGGTTGTTATTTATCATGGAGATGTATATGTGTTTGACTTGGTAGAGGTAGTTGTTACGTACAATAGGCCTTTGTGGTCGGGCCCCTAAACCGGGTGGTACACATAACGAGATCTTTAGCGCATCAAATTGTTCTTTTTTTTAAATCATGTTTGAGTTTTTAAATTTGATTGAATGATATTTGAATATTTGAATGATGCATAGGTAGTTGTTTAGTTATTTGAACAGAGTGCATCTATCGAAAATAACTTCGTTATTTTCGAAATAAAAATAATCTATAAATAGGATTCCATTATGCAATTCTATATTAGGTATGAAGTCATCCGTAGTGAAATCCAAAAATCAAAATGAACGTCCACTAGAGAAATTCATAATTATAACACACTAAGCACATTTAATTTTCACAATCAAATTGCTCGTAATATATTACAAAGTAAAACACGATGATAGTTACAGTAATCAAATGTAAATTTAAGATTTAAAATTGATAAATTTTGAACCGTATTATATATAAATATTAAACTATATGGAGAATATTTAAGAAAATAATGTATTGTCAATATACATAACATAAATATATCGAGTTTATGTTAACCCTCAATTTAATCATAGGTGATAAATTACACGACTTTGCTGTTCCTTCTAAAATATGAGGGTTAATTTGCATATCTAGACTCTTTGGGTGTCAAATATGAAAATATATGAAAAGATAAAGGGCCTATGTGCCTTCATGTTGTAAAATTGAGGGTGGGTTGGAAAAACAATCGTCATTTTGTGTAGGCTCATATTAACTCATTGCTAAAAAGTGTCCAGGTTCATTATTAGATCATCTTATTTGTAACATTATAAATAATAATAATAACAATAATTAAAAAAATTAACTTATAATTGTGCAATTTAACCTATAGTAAAATATTATTTTTGTTCCTTTTTCAAGTTATTAATTCCACAAATTACGAACGAATACCTAATTTTTGTATATTATAAAATAATCTGATAACATATTTATAAAGGTACAAAAGTTAAACTCATTTAAAAAGTAAAAAATGGCAGAAATTTTACATTTAAATTCTCTTATTACCATTATCCCCTATTAGTTTTATAAATTCTCAAAATTTCTCATTTTCACGAATCAGATTGATGTATCAGCGCCACCGAATTTATGTATCTCACGCATCAGATTAGTGTATCATGTATAAAATGATTTATGTATCTCGCGCATCAGATTAGTATATCATGTATAAAATGTTATGTATATTACTTAACGATTAGTGTATCTCGTGCATCAGATTGGATGTATCATCACTTATATTATGGTATCAGTTAGAGAAATTTCTGTAATTATAAACTTATAAGGGACAAATGGTAATTTTACTTTAAAAATATGTGATTTATATCATTTACCCTTTAAAAAATGCATCACACATAAATATGTCATTTGACTTTGGTATAAGTCATATTTATGCTCTCTAACTCTGATTGTGTACAAATAGAGACTTATTAAACTTATATAAAGTTGAATAAATAGATACACGCTTTCAACGTGACATTGTACACAGCAGTTCGCATCCTACGTCAGCAATGGCGGAGCCAGAATGTTCAATAAGGGGGTTCAAAATCTAAAAATTAAACACAAGAAGTAGTCAAAGGGAGTTCAACATCTACTATATATACCTAAAAATTATTTAACCATGTATAAATCATATAATTTTTCGCCGAAGGTGGGTTTGAAATGAACCCTCTACTTGTAAGGTGGCTCCTCTACTGCCTATGTGGTGTCCTACGTGTATTATGTCATGCAGGACTCATGTATCAACTTGCTCAATTTCATACAAGTTTAAGTATCTATTTATCCACACTTAAAATTTGAGAGCATAAATGTGAAATAAAATCAAATTAAAAATATAATATTTAATGTATCCGTCGACTTTACAATTTAAAGCCGTTGAAAAAAACAATTAGCTAATTAATATAGACGGATAGTCATCTAGGTTCAATCTTGTAGCCCCCAATGATGAACTATTGGTGTAGATTGGGGAAAAATTTGTCATCTATATATGTTTATTAATGAATCTCACACCAGATTCATGGATCTTATCACTTTAGCTTTTTGCATAATATTATTAAAAAAAAATATATATAGAACTATATATTATACACACCCTCTTATTTCTATTGAAAAAAAAAATATTAAAGACTATATATTATAAAAAAATAAAGATGGATAAGAAAGAGGAAGAACAATTTCATGTATTTTATAAGGTTCCTTCAGGTGATGGACCTTATGTTAGAGCCAAACATGCTCAGGTAACAATTATGGTTATTTTTTGCTTCGATCGTATAATTTTTATTTTACACTATCAGATCAAAATAGACTTACTTATGATTATTCATATAAAATTACTATAAACATGTTAGAGATTCACTGGTAATATTAAAAAAATCATACTGATAAATGTTCTATATTGGTTGATTTTGTAAAATATTAATTTTTTAAACTATTAAATATACTAACATGTAATTGTTTTTTGGTCTCTCTCTTTTGTACTTGGTAGTTTAATCCGTGAGAAATATTAAAATTCTATCGTATGACCTTTTATTTCAAGTATCGTTAGGAGCAAGTTTAATTTGCGATTATTCGTCTTTTATGTAACAATAAAATTCTTTTCATTAAACTTAATTCATTTTTTTACTAGAGATATCTGAAATAGCTCTGTAAACTAATGTATATTGAAGTTAGACAATCTTTAGCACTTAGTATTTTATATTAATTGTGTGACTAGCTTTTTCACACTATTTTTATGCATATGTCCTTTTAATTTGTTTCGAAAAACGAGTTTTTTAGTACATAATTTTTTATAAATAATGTTTCCATCCCATAAAGGTAGATTACATTTTTATATACATCATTTTTTTCGAACTTCACTTATACGTGGAACTAAATTAAATATATTGTTATTGTTATAATAGTATCACATAGTCATATATAACAACACACTAAGAGATCGTTCGACACGTATTATACAAATTAGGATTAACTTTATTTCATGTTAGTTTGAGGTATTAGCTAATTTCGAAACAATTTTATCACGCTACTTTAGCATAATTATCGTATATAGAAAATGAGATATTTTTACTTATCCTCTAAATACTTTGCGATTATACTTATATAACTATTATATACTGATAGTATAAAACGACTTTAATCGTATTATTCAGCTAATTATGAAGGATCCAGAAGGATCAATACTATGGTTTATGAAAGCAATAAATGAAGGGGATAGAGTGGACAGTGCACTAAAAGACATGGCAGTTGTGATGAAGCAATTGGATAGAAGTGAAGAAGCAATTGTAGCAATCAAATCTTTTAGATACCTTTGTTCTAAACAAGCTCAAGAATCCCTAGACAATGTCCTCCTTGATCTCTTTAAGGTATAATAACGTCGTTTGTTCAGATATATTTTAATTTGTTTTAGTGAAATATTATTAAAATATACATAATATAACATCACCGATAAAGTTAGATAAGATCGAAAGAGTTTCATCTTGACCCCTTTTAATGAAAAAATTATATTATTTATGCACGATTACATTTTCTTTTAAGTATATATAGTAAATAATGTTGAATCCCCCTTAAACTTATTTTTATTTATAATTTGATCCCTTTAGTTAAAGTTCTAGCTCTATCACTGACAAGAGAACATGAAAATCAATCTTTTTTTTAGAAAAACTTGATTAATATAATGAAATGTTATTATAAAGAAATATGACTGTATATATATCTAGTGATCGGTGGAATGAAAGATTATCACTAAGAGAATTAAAATACAATGATTTTTTTCGAGCGAAATAAACACATTGCTCACCCTAACTTGGCTCCTAATGGCTTTTTTTTTGTGTGTGTGAATTTTTGGTTGATGTAGAAATGTGGAAAAGTGGAGGAACAAATAGTGTTATTAAAGCAAAAGCTAAGACAAATATATGAAGGGAAGTTGTTCAATGGGAAGCCTATTAAAATTGCTAGATCTCATGGAAAGAAGATTCAAGTTACTATCACCCAAGAGACTGCAAGAGTTCTGGTAAGTATCAATTTTGTTGATGGTGTTCATGACGTAACGTTTCAGTCAGAGACGGATTCAAGATTTAAATATTATAGGTTGACGTTTAAATATTTTATCTGAAGCTCAAATATATGATTGAATTTTAGTCATTTTTGTCTGACTTCAGTCTTTTCTTTGTTCGAAGTTCATGCACATCGCACATATGACTGAACTTCAAGCAAAATTAGTTGAAGCCGGACAAAAAATGACTGAAGTTCAAGCATACATAGCTGAAGTGAGATAAAAATGAAATATTAGACCTAATATCTGATGTTAGACTTTGTTAAGACTAACTTTAGACACATGGTGTTTAAAGTTATCATGAAGCGTATACACATTTTAAATAATTTAAAAAACAAGCACAAATTAAATGACGACGTCAAAATCGGATACACTTTGAAATAAATTGTGCTTTTGTAGGGTAATTTGGGTTGGGCTTATATGCAAAAAGGAAATTTTATGGCTGCAGAAGTGGTGTACAAGAAAGCCCAAATGATTTATGCAGACAGTAATAAGGCCTGCAACTTAGCCCAATGTTTGATCAAGCAAGCCCGATATGATGAGGCTCGTTATATCCTCGAAGATGTTTGGAGAGGTAACTATTTAGGTTCCGATGATACAAAAACAAAGAATCGAGTCGAAGAATTATTGTTGGAATTGGACTCGAAGCAACCCCCACCCTTCTTACAAAACATACCGGGCCTCGATTTGGATGATGATTTTGTAAATGGGCTTGACCATTTGATAAATGAATGGGCCCAGCCCAAATCAAGAAGGTTGCCAATATTTGAGGAGATCTCTACATTTAGAGATCAATTGGCATGTTGAATGGATTTATGTTTTTAGAATTTGGGATTTATGGTTTAGTAAGGTCTAGATGTTAATTATATGAAATTAGATGTACAAAGTAAGAGGCATGTGGTATGTAAAAATTGTAATGTAAATTATAGCTTGGGGCAAAGTTTGAGAAATGTCGTCGTTTGTCTGTTTGATCAAGTTTTTATAAGATAAAAGTGCTTATTTTAAAAAATTGGCGTGTTTGATCAATTTTTTAAGGAAAAATAAGTGTTTTGAATTGTAATAGAAGTTTTTTTTCCGTAAGGTAAAAGTATAGTTTTTTCTAGGGAAATTTGTATATAATAGCAAATTAATAGCTTAAAATAAATGGAATAGCTAGGGTTTTGATTTAATTGTGCTCCATAGCAAACGTTTGTAACAAATTGTCAGGAGTCTCTCTCCCAAATATCTCGCTCGCCACTCTCCTCCAATCTCTCGCTCGCTTCCTCTCACTTTTTATATAAACACAAGTGTATAAAAGTTGTTTCTAATTGTATAAAGCAGAGAAAATTGTATAAATACATATATTTTTGTTCCCCTCTCTCCCATCTCCAGATCTCGCTTTCCACTCTCCCAAATCTCGCTCGCCACCCTCGCCTTTCTCTCTTATACAAACAGAAGCGAAATGTATAAATTGCGTTTCTGTTTGTATAAACGTGAGAAAATTGTATATACACATGCAAGTACATATATTTTCGTCCTATACACTTATAATTATATAATAAAAATACTCCTCTGCCCAGTTTCTTTTGCCTTTCTCTTTCTCGTTTTATACAATTTTCAAATTGTATCTAATTTCTCTCTTTCTAGTTTTATACAATTTGATTCAATTGTATATTCCTTGTCAAGTCTCTTTTGTCTTTCTCTCTTTCTCATTTTATACTAATTCAAATTGTATGTAATCATTTTATACACTTATAACAATATAATTCGTTTTATACACTTTGTGTTCATACAGTTCTCTGTCCAAGTGTCTTTCTCTTTCTTGTTTTATACACTTCGTTTTTATACAATTTGCTTCAACTGTATATGTATAGCGAATTATACAGTTTCTATGTTTGCTATGGAACGCAATTATGCAAACTTTGCTATAGCATACAAATATAAATTTATTATTTGCTATATGTGAAAGTTATCCTTTTTTCTATAAGCATTTTTCGGACATTGATCAAACACAATGTACTGCTCTATATTTTGGGCCTTGATTTGGATGATTGATTTTCTTTCGGCTTTGAACAATTGATTCATGAATGGGCCCAGCCCAAATTAAGAAGACTGCCAATATTTGTGGAATGATTCTACTCATCTCGAGTTGAATGAGCGGTGTATATAACTTAAGCTCATATTTTATAGTTGGGGTTGAGTATCGACCAAACCATTAAGGGGTGAAGCTAATATGAAAAATACGAATTCGGAAGAACCAATTAGTTTGGCCCAAGTTTTATATTTTTGTTAAGAAATCCACTGAATATGTACATATGTTAAACTTCAAAACCCATATAATTTAAATTCAAAACATAGAAAAGCCAACCTCATGTCTTCCAAGTTCTAATATTGACTTTATTCGCGCTGAGTGTTTATACCAATCAATGAATGTAAGACATGTGTCTTTTATACACAAGGTTAACACTTAATTGATCTTAACTAAGTGATATATATTCTTATCTTAACATTAACGTAATATAATTCTACTTTTATCGCAATATTAAATATATTTATTCAAATTAGATGTCTATATTAAAAAATCAATAGCAAAGCATATAGTCAACATGCTGATTCCCATATTTTCAATAATTTGTGTGTAGATTTGTATACTAACCATAAAAACACAAAATATCATACTAAAATCTCATAAAATACAACTTTTATACTAAAATAGAGAAAATGACATAAACGATCCCTAAACTATTACAATGCGTCTAAAATAGTCTCTTAACTATACACTTAACGGATATAGTCTTTTAACTATTTACAATCTTGTCAAGTTTGGTATGTATCCACCTCTTATACACACCGTTAAGAAATGTCTGTTGATGTATCCGGCCCCCTGGAATACACCCCTCACCTATGTATCCAAATGTCTGTGGATGTATCGAGAAGTCCAGTTATGTATTTATATGTCATATCCCGTCTTTGATACATCCCTCTCCTCTCTGATACATCCCTCATTTGTGATCCAATTGAATCGAGTGTTATCGGCTCGAATTATGTATACATGCATATAAAACAAAAAGAATTAAAAAATATGAATTCTAACTGATATTCATGTAACAGCTATTTGATCATCTCCTATTTTTGCTATTTTCTATTATAACACACGATGGATATTATTTTCAAGATTATAAATCTTACATTTATGAAACATTACTATAGATCGATAATATTCTTGAAAAATATATGTTAAGCATAGGCATATTCAATATTTCGATAAGATGGTATATGATTACGAAAAAAATGCATCTTAATAAATTTTATCAATTTGACTTTTAGGTTCTTAATATGAACCAATATTAGTATATTAACGGAAAATGGACATATTATTAACCATCAATATATATACCACACCTTATTTTTGTATATACAATATAGTAAGTGTATTCTTCAAATTACTTACATTTGACGATGAAAAACAAGAATCTATTCGAATAAGACAATACATATCATATAACAACACAATACTATACATTATGAAATGACGCGAGGAGGTAAAACACATCTTTATTTTATGAAATATAACAAAGTTACTACTTGTACAATTCCATAATCCAAATTAAAAATGCAGAATTTATGACTTTAAAACCAGAAAATCCAGATTTTTTTGCTAAAATTTCAAATTCTTCCATTGTTCTTTCTTTCCCTCCATGAGTGACAACCATTAGAAGCACATCAAGAAAAATGCATTCTTGGAAAAGAAATCATTTTTTTGTGGATTATTTGGCTTTATATGTTCAACTAAAACCACTTTACCAAAATCAGGTAAAGATTTCCAACAATTCTTCAATATCTTTATGCAATCATCATCATCCCAATCATGAATTACATGCTGCATTATAATATTTTTAACGTGTTAGGCGGTTCGATAAAATTAATGACTTAAAATCAAATATTAATAAGAGGACCACACAAAATTTATTTAATAAAACTTGTTTATATTATTTTGTTTGAATTTTTTTTATAATAGTGATGTTTTAGTCATCTTGTATACACTTTCATCTTCCTTGAATTTCTAGGAATCTTTTTTGAAGTATGAGTTTATATTATGTACATAGATAATATAAATACTTTTTTACACTATTTAAAATAAGTTGATCATGACAAGACTAATATAGTAACTTTGAAATAATTTTAACTTAGACCTGAATTTATTAGTGGTGATTTAAAGTTAACATTAATTTTTGCTTAGACATCTCAATATGATTTGGTTAATTTTAAAAATCTCGTGACATATCTCGGTATGCTATTTTGAAATTTGTGTTGTAAAACAGGTCATTTATGTTCTTGTGGTTATGATTCATATCATTAGAGGAAGAAAAATTATTTAAATTATTAACAAATATTGTAATAGATCATATTTTGAGACTAACTAAAAATATATATCACATAAAATGAAAAGGAATAATACTAACTTTCATGAAGATTACATCTCCTTGAGGAACACTTTTAAACATATCTCCTGAAACATGCTCAACCCCTAACAAGAAGGAAATATAATTAACAACAATTTTTGATATTTAATAAAATGATAATTAATATATGCTGTTATAAAAAAAATAATACGTTAATAGTATAAAATATTTGAAAAACATTTTTAAATGCACCTAACATATTGAAAATGACTTAAACTTGTCTTTCTTCTATTACATAATTGGATCCCAACTGTCCTTATTGTTAATTTTCTAAGTTAAAAATATCCTTCTCCCATCTATTGAATCACAATTGCTCGAAAATATGTGGAAGGACGAGTATTTTAATTCAAAAACTAACATTAAGGCCAAGTGGGTTCCAACATATTGAAGACCAGTGTGATTCGATGCACAAATCATCCTGTGTTTACGTAGAAATTTGAGAAGGATCACATTCCAAGAAGCATGATGTAGACAACATATTTTCTAATGTAATAATAATGGTTGCTTCCATGTGTCAAACTCATGACTTATAGGTGACATAAAAATAACTATATTGTTGCTCCAAGATTCTTCTTTAATGGATAAAAAAGTCATATTTACATTATAGACATTTAGCCGCCCTCCCCCTTTTTAAAAAAACATATTCATACTGTTAGTATATATAACGTAACTTAAATTGTATACCTGGATAAATCGGAGCATCCTTGATGACATGTGGCAAATCAAAATTAATAGCCGGATGAAATGAAACTTTCACGTCCGATTTTGAAGGGGGGGAGCATCCTATAGAATCCTATCCCAATTTATCTCTCCCCCCCCCCCCCCCTTTTTTTTAAAACATATTTATACTGTTAATATATAACGTAACTTAAATTGTATACCTGGATAAACCGGAGCATCCTTGATGACATGTGGCAAATCAAATTAACACCCTTAATATGAGGGTACTTTGAAACTATAGAAGCCATAGTTGAACCAAGAGCACCTCCAACATCTACCAATTGTTTTTTACTTCTTGAAAGCCATTATAGGTCTCAAGAATTTTAGTTATGGTTATCTTGTTCAATGTTTGTGTAGATTTATTAGTTACCTCAGCATATCTACTATTTTTTCATGATATTCAAATACACCCCATTCCATTTGCTTTGTTAATGGTATTTCTCCTTCAAGAATTGCATCCTTCAAGCAAAACCTTGCAAATCAGAAAAAAAAAAGTTTAAATTTTTCACTGATATTTATTTAAGGGAAAACGGTCTGATATACCCCTTAACTTTGTCATTTGAAACAGATATACCCCTCGTTATGAAAGTGGCTCATATGTGCCCTATCGTTATACAAACAACTCAAATGTACCCCTGTCATTACAAAATGAGCTCACATATATCCTTCATTTAGTGAAAGTTAAAAATTAGTTCTAAATTTATATTTTTTACTTTTAATTTTTTTAAAAAATTATTTAGGGGTATATATGATTCTTCTATCAAAGTTCAAGCAAGATTTAAATTTTTTTCATACATAAATTATGTTTTGACTTCTTTTATTACAATTATTTGAGTTTCTTATTCTTATTTTTTTTCTTTCATTCCTTAGTTTAAAGAGAAAAAATTGATTTTTTTTTTCTATATTGTAATTTGATTTTTGTATTTGAAGTAAAAAGTTATCATCTACAATAAGTTTTATAAGAATATTAGTGAAAATAAATAAATTTGATTATCAAAATAATAATTCTAAATTAGTCATTTGAAACAAAAAAAAAAGTCAAAAAAATATGTTCGACGAGGATTCAATTTATTTATATGGGATTATATTTTTATAGAAAAAATAATAAAAAATTAGATTAAAGTTTTTATTTTTTTTTTCATTTCCGTAGAGAAAAGTGTATATATGAGTCATTTGTTTATAAGTAGGGGTATATATGAGTCACTTTAATAACAATGGGTATATTAACTCTAAATGACAAAGTTGAAGGATATAGCAGATCCTTTTCCCTTTATTTAACCATAAATATATAACCACTCAATAAAAATAGGGAAAGTTTTCCTAAATATAAACTAATTATGTATAAAATATAAATATTATACACTAATATACAAAAGATAAAGCTTTTACATACTTAGAGAGAGAACAATATTGTAAGACAAAAAATAAAGTAACTTTGTTTATCTATACAAAAAAATTTCTGCCCGAATTTTATGTATTACGGTTCATATTTTGAGAGTCAAATATTTTATCTTTAGTTCTCTAAAATTGAAAACACAATCTTTAAATTAACAGATTTAATATTTAATAAAAAATATTATAAATCTTAATAATTAAAATATTTAAAAGACATGAAAATTACGATTAAAATAACTCATATGATTTTTTGAAAAATCTATATACAAATGTATAAATTGAGACAAAACGAATATAAAAGAATGATGATTTATACCAAGAATTAACCATGGCTTGGTCATTAATGAAGAGAAATGTGGGAGCAATTGACATTTCATCATTATTTGAGACAAGATTTCTACTCAAAGGTGTCAAACTATAAAAGGGTCCATTTCATCATCCTCTTTGAAAAGAGTAAATTTCAACAAAGATTGGTTAGCAAGAAAACTCAAATCTTTTCAATCATAATTGGAGCTTGAGGATTTTTTTGTTGGAATTTTGGATGCAATTTGAGAAGAGGATAATTGTGAATTTAGTGACAAAGATCAAAAATACCAAGTTCCATAGTGACTTTCAAGACCATATTTAGGGCTAAACTAATTGGCAATTGCATAACACTTAGAATATCTCTTCTTCTTTGGACATAATTTTCTTACTTTGATCTTTTGATGATATTTCCATTTTGCAAAATTTTGGGATTGATAATTGATGATGAAGTTGTTGAGGAGAAAGTTAGAAGATTTGTTCCTTTTATAGTAGCAAGCAAATTTAATTTAATTTAATGGTGTAACATAATTATATCGTACCGAGTGTATACACCAAGCCAATACATGCATGTCGTGTTTAAATTTATAGTTCATTTTGCTTCATTGAATTACGTAATAATGAAAATTGCATTGACTTAGTGTAAACACTCGGTGCGGATAAATTTTTTCTAATTAACAGATTTAATATTATGAAGATTATATAATAGACTTATTTTATAAAAGACTATTAATTAGGAGGAGTTTTGACTAATTTACTTTTATTTAATTTCTAAGATATAATCTCTATTCAGTGAATATTTACTTTATTTTTGTGTCATCACCCCACAATCAAAGTGTTTGTAGTCTTCAAAAACAATTACAACAGAAAGAAGTGAAAAAAAACAATTAATTTCATATAAAAGATAAAAAATAATTTGAGATAACTATTTTTAAAAATTACAAACACATAAAGTACTAAAAAATAATAAGATCAAACCGCCTTCCATATATTTGTTTGATTTCTTATTGATGCACTATACTGTACTTTTAAATTGAGGTGAGATCATCAATGGGGTCAATGTGAATATGAAACTCATTTTTAATAAATTTATAATATTCAAATTTTCTAAAATAATTAAGAAAAATCGAATCAAAACTAACAATATCTTAACTAGCTAAAGACATAATTAAAATGTTAGTCTATGGCCTTTGTGAGGTCACATGATTATGTTAAAATAACACAATAATTCATGGTCCCAAATATGAATGACACAATACATTGTACAAAATTTCATTTTATTATTATTTACCCAATTTGGGGTCCCTTATTAAATTTTTTTTATTATGATGTCATATATTGTGGTAGTTAGTGTTGGTAAAATGAACAAAATACTCAGGTATACATCTAACTCTTACAATTTGAAAAAGAATTTGAGAGATTTATTAAAATCGAATCAAGATTCAACTCATATAACCTGCTCCATGAAACGTAGATTGAGCGTAATTGCTGCAAAATTAGTTGTCCCCGGTAATAAAGAATGTCAATGTCATCGTTCGTAAGCATTTCAAGTCATCTTCATTCTGTCAAATTCATTTATCGCTTTTAATTTGTACTATATAGTCAATATGAGTGAGACTTATCTTAATCGACACTTTAAAAGTTACTCATTTATCCTACTGGCTATTGATTTTGGATTCTATTAATCTGTAATAATCGATATGAAAATTACTGTCACAATTAACAGATCTAGAGAAAGATTTAAACAAAAAACTCTTCTATTTGACAATAAACAATCAAAAGATATGTATAATTATACAAGTTATCCTTCATGCGCGTATATCATAATGTATATATCTTATAAGACTTATATAACTTATAATATATCAGTTATTTAACAAAATATAAGCATGATATCCATAAAGAAGGATAGGTGGGAGAAAATCATATTTAGTTTATTTTGTGTGGATAATCAACTACAATATTTGTTTTAGGTTTAGTTTGCTAAATAAATATTTGATTAAAAATATATTAATTTTATCTAAAAAAAAATGCATATAGATGTCAATAGCACATATGAGCATTAACATCTAAGCCCAAAATAAATATATTATAAGCTCAAACTAAAATTTCAGGAATCACATAGTTTTAATATGAAATTACGATCTATCTCTCTTGAGTTTGTAATTACATTAATCCCTTAAAAAGTAACACAAACCGCATACATAATATGTAACTCGAATACATTAAAGAGTATCTCGGATACATTATAACATATATCGGAATCATAATACGTAGCTCGGATATATTATAAATTAGCTCGAATACATCAAAAACTAGTTCGGATACATCATAAAATAAACTGGATACACAATATGTAGCTTGGATACATAAAATACTGGTTCGAATATACTAATATGTAGCTCGAATACATTAAAGAAACAAGGAACTTTAGAGGTTTTTAGATATAAAAGGAGATATCGAAAATAAGAAAAAGATAAAACGTGTTTCAGCAAATTTTCCAAAAAATAATTAGAGGGCTTTCCCACTCCTTTTGCTGGATCTTCATTTTTTTCATGTTGGGCCAAGTGAACATATAGTTGATTTTAGGATCAATATTTAAGATATAGCCAACATTATTAAACTTTGCAAGTTCAAATCACTTTATATTAGTTTTGTATATATACCATTAAAGTTGCAAAACAATGACAAACATTCTTTAATGTTTGACATATATTTTTGTTGAAGCAAATTAATTTCACACACACACAATTAAGGTTGAAATGTTAATACGAGAGGCTTGCTCGAGTGGTCGAGCACCTATATCGAGGACTCGAGACACACTGAAGGATAAGTGATATCACTATTGAATCTTTTGAGAGTTGGAGCGGGAAGAAACGAAAAAAATAAAAGAAAGAGGTTGAAAATGATATCATTTCAGAAATCAATTGTAAATTATTTTCAAATATAGATGATGCATATGCCATAAACATCAATTAAAGAGATAATTCTCCCAAGATTAATGAACAATTAATTAAGTTTAAATTATTAAACTTGATGATAAGGTTTATAGTCTAATTAATGATGACACAATATAATTAGCTAGTCTATAAAGTACCCTATACCTATATATATATATATATATATATATATATATATATATATATATATATATATATATATATATATAATGATATTCATTTTTTAAATTCTTTTTAATTTGATGTAATATATGAACAATGATAGTAGGCATGCTACAACATCAATAAGTTAAAATAACAGTAAAAAGATTTTATCCATTAATTCAGACTATGATATAATTTGCATGGCTCCACCAATTTGAAAGATACAAACAAAAGCTGAAAATTGTTTAAAATAGAGATTAGAAATGTTAACTATACGGATAAGATTGAATTTGAACAGATCAAAATAGATTGAGTTAATGACACATACAATTATTATTTGAATCGAAATAGTTCAAAATGGATTAAAAGCCGGGTCATGCCTTAATCCCTTCCATTTTAATATATAATAGAATTTAGTAATAAACATATTAAAATTAAATTCATCAAATTTTATATTATAAATATTCCTATAAATATGAGGACTAATTCAAAAGGTTTTGAACTTTTAGGGGAATATTGACCAGCAAAATAACTTTATGAGTGCATGCGTAAAATGATTATATATATCTTCTTTAGGGTTGATGTTTTTCTTTGATTAAATTCATTTTTTCTTTATATGATGAGTTTTTTGAATTTTGGGAATTGAATCCTCTCTTTCAGATTTCGATCTTAATAAAGTTTGTTTTTAATTAGAATTTTTATCGAAATTAGTATTAGTCGAGTCTCGAAATAAATATCAAAATACAAGTGAAAAAAATATATGAGTATTAGGTTTTAATTAAATGTCATGTGAAGATGTGTATTACAATTAGGTGGTAGGTTTGTGGCTATTTAGCATGCTTGTGTTTATAAAGTCTGAATGTGATTCATTGACTTTGACTTTTTTATTCAGTCCGTCCAATTTTTTTTTGATGATGTTGAGTTTTTCGAAGTCAGTTTGACTAATTTTTAAAGTTAAATTAGATTATATTTATTCAATATTTTAATAAAAAATTTAGACATTTAAAAACTATACGAAAAATTGCCATACATTTTAGCTTTTTGTATGTAAATATGATGAAAAAATATATTATAAATATTATTCAAAGTTTTTATAGTTCGATTCTGAAAAAGAAACTATGACAATTAAAAATGGACAGTTATTTATAATAAAGAAGTAGATTTTTGAAAAAAAATTATGCACAATATATATATATATATATATATATATATATATATATATATATATATATATATATCAAATCAAAGTGCACTAGAATAATACTATATTTGATCCTTTAATTATTGATGAACTTTGTTTTTGGCTCTTAGCTTGTGACATATGATTCAAGTCCATAGAGTTAATTTTTAATTAATTAAAATATGTGTATTGAACTGTTTTTAGAAGTATATTACCTTTAAATATGATTTAATGATACAAGTTTAATATAATATATGTGTAATTAAATAGTGAAACATTGTAAATTGTGAATATTCACGAGTAAAGAAATTAAATTGCATATTTTAAGTAATCCAAGTGCCTCGATAGATATCACAAGGATTATAATAATAATAATAATAAAAGTTAAATTAAGATGGGAAATTTTTACAAGCTTTTTAAAATTTTAAAAATGAAATAAAAATTGTTATACCATGTTCCATCATTTTCATAGTTTTTTTAAAGTCAACAAAAGTTTGATTATATTCCAATTAATGGGAACACTTTGGGCCCTCCCATCAAAATTTGTTGTATGATTTTGATAAATTTGGTGGGTAAAGGATAATCATTATTTGATAAATCATTTTTAAAAAGTGCACAACTTTATCTTTATACATTTTTTCTTGATTTTATTTCCTTAATTTTTCCCAACTTTTTTCTTTCGTTTTCGAGGAAAGGCTCAAAATAGTCCCTCAATTTTGGGTTAAGGCTCAAAGTGATTCTTGAGTTTTACATGGAGCAGTAGTAGTCCCTCATGTTTGCAATATTGGTGCACTTTTGATCCTCCCGTAAAATTTTATCTATTTTTTTAGCAGTAATTTTGTCCAAAAATTTATATAAGAATGTCCAATCGTATTTTTATATATATAATAGAAATAATAACTCTATCTAAGAGAAGGTGGTAAGAAAACCTTGTTCTGTTCACTAGATATGTTATTGCAGCTAAACTAAACATCTTAACATATGACTTTACACGAAAAGAAAAAATTATACTATTGCACGTGAAATTATCATGATAAACCTCTCGACTTTACCTGCAGTACAGTTTCTACTAAACAAAATAAAGTGTTTTTCTTCTCACATTCGTTCATATGGAGTTGTTATTTCTACTAAAGATATAAAATAACGATTGAATATCCCATACATAGATTGTAAATAAAATTAATGCTAAAAATAGGTAAAATTTTGGAGGATAAAAAATACACCAATATTGCAAACATGAGAGACTATTAATGCTCTATGAAAAAACTGAAGGATTACTTTGAGTCTTAAACTAAAGAAAAGGGACTATTTTGATCCTTCCTCTTCATTTCAATAAACATTGCCAATGTGAAAAAGGTGATTGAATTCTAAAAGCCAAATTTTGCGATTTTGGGAATGGTGGAAAATGTATTTTTAATTTTTTTCATATATGGTAATGTCAATTTATTTTATTTGTAACAAAATATATAGTTTTTCTAATTGATGCCAGAAAAACAAATTTTACAATTGACCCTCGATTTTTATAATATATATTTAAATTGTATATAAGTAATTTAAAAATAATATATTTTCCTCGTCGAACAGAAGAAAATAATGTCATAAGAAACATTTTCCTTTATACCAAACATACTCATAGTGTAAAATATTTACACTATAATGTACCACATTAAATTAATAAAAAGTTAAAGTTCATATCTACTTGCTTGAGCAACTTGTTATCCGAGTTTAAATTATATACATTATTAATAAGAAATTTTTACACTAACAGACTATTTTATTTGTTTAAACAGATAATCTATCTTATTATAAAGTTATAAATCTCATGATATTTTAAGAAAGCTTACGATATATAGACCTCGTATTGTAAAAAAAGATTTACATTCTTATACGTAACTTGAACTATTTTCAAATTTACAAATTTCATATATTAACAAGGTTTACTTATAAAAAGAAAGTTTTTACATTGTCGATATATATATATATATATATATATATAATGTAATTCTTTAAATTAAGTCCATATTATTTATTTTTATAACTAATAAAAACATGTCCCACTTGAGAGGCCATTGTTTTAGACATGCAATCTATGATTTTTGAAAACAAAAGCCAAACTTTTTGACAAAAAAATGGCCAAAAAACTACTCAACCAACAACAACAAAATCTCCTATTTGTCTCTTATTTTCTTTTAACAACTTTTCACATTCTTCTTTCTTCTTAATTTCTCTAAATTCAAATATAATTTTTTTTCTTTCTTTCACCATGGCAATGGACAAGCACCACCACCATCAAATGCCTCTAACCAAGTCAGCATCAAGGCAAAGATACAACGAATGGTTCGTATAATATATACACTGTCAGTATAAAGAAAACGCTATATAACTCTAGTTTTACATGTTGTCATAGGTGATTTATTGTGTTTTTGCATGTTTATGAATTTATATTTTTGCTATAAAGAGGAGGAGACGGAATGTTGTATTTAAAATCTACATTAATCGGGTTTTAAGTAAGTTGATGATGTAAAAAATACGATTTTATATTGTCAGTGTATATTAGTTATAACTTGGTTGACTCGTAGGTGAAATTTCATATTTTTACAATAAAAAAAGTTGTTTTAAGTTTTTTTTTTATTTTTTTTTTGGCTAATTAGTTATTTTTACTTGTTATATAGGGTATTTAGAGATGTTCCAAGTGATATAACAATAGAAGTGGATGGTGCCATATTTTCATTGCACAAGGTAAAATTCTTCATCCTCGTTGTTAATCAGAGGTAAATTCAGTATTTAAACTTGACGTATTTAGAGGTTTTGAATTGTTTTGAAACATTGAGTTCAAGACTTGATATTTATACTACATTTTTCGAAGTTTTCATGTATACATCTATGATATATGTTGAAGAAATGATGGATTTAATTGAAACCTGACTCTCAACATCAGTAGTGGCGGGATCAGGATTCAAAATATAAAGAAGTAGGCACATGAAGATGTCAAGGAATTCAATATCTACTATATATACGTTAACAAACCCCTTTCAAAAATCCAAGTCTAGCTATTTAGGTCGGAGGGTTTGGAGGGCGCGGATTAGGAAAGAAAGTTAGTAGGTAATTATTGTTTTTCTGCTGGATAGGCTTGGTGGTTGTACTTGTACCTACTTTCTTACTAGTAAGTATTAGCAATATTATCTCGTAGTTTTTTGTTCTTCGATTTCGATTATTACCTGTATTTGTTGGTGCTTTGATTATCACATTATTTCATCGTTGTTGGTGTTTTTCCTTCCATATGTTGTGTACCGTTTTCCATTTCGCATTCCTTGCTTTAAAATGCCTTTTTTTTTAAGCCGAGGGTCTTTCGGAAACACCCTCTCTTTCTCTACGAGATAGGGATTAGGTATGTCTACACTATATCCTCCTCAAACACAACTTGTCCGATTACACTGAGTATGTTGTTGTTGTTGATTTTTATCAAACAGAACCCATTCAATCTGATACAGAGTCTCCAATAATATCAATGTTCATTTTTTTTCCCAGTTTTTCATGCATATGAGCTATTTCAGATACCATAGTGTAGTAGAAATTCCCTAACAATATGAGAATTATGATTTCAGTTTCCCCTTGTGTCGAGAAGTGGACGAATTCGGAGGCTTGTAGCTGAGCACAGAGATTCTGATATATCAAGAATTGAGCTTGTTAGTCTACCAGGTGGATCTGAATCATTTGAGTTAGCAGCCAAATTCTGTTATGGTGTCAACTTTGAGATCACATCATCAAATGTTGCTCAACTCTGTTGTGTATCCGATTACCTCGAGATGTCAGAGGATCACTCGAAAAACAATCTTGGTTCTAGAGCTGAAGAGTATCTCGACAGCATTGTCTGCAAGAATCTTGAAATGTGTGTTGAAGTCTTGAGACAATCCGAAAACTTACTCCCCCTTGCTGATGAGTTGAAAATCGTAACCAGATGTATCGATGCTGTAGCCTCAAAAGCTTGTGTTGAGCAGATCGCTTCAAGTTTCTCGCGTTTGGAGTATAGTAGCTCAGGGAGGTTGCATATGAGTAAACAAGCCAATTGTGAAGGGGATTGGTGGATTGAGGATCTTTCTGTTCTTCGTATCGACTTGTACCAACGTGTCATAACTGCAATGAAATTCCGCGGTGTTAGACCTGAAAGCATTGCAGCATCATTAGTAAGCTATGCACAGAAGGAGTTATACAAAAGTCTATTTCTGGTTCAAAAGAAAAACTCGTGGTTGAGACGATTGTTAGCCTGATGCCTGTTGAGAAATTCGTCGTTCCTTTGAGCTTTCTGTTTGGATTGTTGCGAAGTGCTGTGATGCTAGACTGCAATGCTGCTTCTAGACTTGATCTCGAGAGACGGATAGGATCTCAGCTGGATATCGCAACTCTGGATGACATACTAATTCCTTCGTTCCGTCATGCTGGTGATACTATGTTTGATGTTGACACAGTGCATAGGATCTTGGTTAATTTTTCACAACAGGAAGGCGATAGCGATGATGAGATGGAAGATGTATCGGTTTTTGAATCCGATAGCCCTACTGCTACACCATCACAAACTGCATTGTTCAAAGTATCAAAACTGGTTGACAACTACCTAGCTGAAATTGCACCAGATGCAAATCTGAAGCTGAACAAGTTCATTGCTATTGCAGAAACATTACCAGCACACGCGCGAACTGTACACGATGGCCTTTATCGAGCCATAGACGTTTACCTAAAAGTATGTATTCCTCAACTTATTCGAAATGAGAGACCTAAATCTTTCATACAATACGTTGATCGGACTCTCCCAGAATGTTATTGCATCTGTGTTGGTTCATCCAAAAACGAACTACTTTTGGATGATCCGACACTTACCTGATGATATTTTTGGAGAGTCCGAGCAACATAGTCTTCATAATTACTAAAAGACTCTTCATGGATTTATATTTCCAGGCTCATCTAACTTTATCAGATCCAGATAAGAGGAGACTATGTAAATCAATCGATTTCCAAAAACTCTCACAAGACGCTGGTGCACACGCTGCACAAAATGAACGTCTTCCCCTACAATCAATCGTTCAAGTTCTCTACTTCGAGCAATTAAGGCTAAGAAACGCCTTGTTTTGCTCGTATCCTGATGATGACATTAAGCCAATGCATCAATCTTGGAGGATAAACAGTGGTGCTCTTAGTGCAGCAATGTCTCCTAAGGACAATTATGCTTCGTTGAGACGAGAAAACAGAGAGCTAAAACTTGAGCTAGCGCGAATGAGGATGAGATTGAATGACTTGGAGAAAGATCATGTTTGTATGAAGAGAGATATGCAGAAATCCAGCTCGCGAAGATTCATGAAATCTTTCTCCAAAAGGATTGGGAAGAAGTTCAACATTTTCGGACATAGTTCCTCGAGGGAGTCTACTAATTCTCCCTCGAGGCACTCGGAAAGAACTGATTCTAAGATAACTGATAGAACATGACTATCCATTATCCAGGTACATCGAGTTACACGAACTTTTGTATAGATAAGGCTACAGATGTGTGAAAGGCGTGTTGAAGGATGTGATCTTGTTAGATGTATACACTTAAAACTTTCATTTTTGCATATGTATAAGCAATGGATTCAGTTGAACCCACACAACCCGCCCTAGATCCATCACCAAACTGAAAGGGCGGGCTAAGGTCACAACTTACAAGTTTGTAGTCTCATTATGAACTTCCCAAGAGGTCGATCGTTCTATGTTCCAGGGTTGGGTTGGATAGGACCAAATCCAAATGTATCTAGTTATTGCTTCGAGTTCAGATGTTGTAATAGGCCTAATTTTTCTCCTAGTTTCACCGGTGAAGTGAACGGGGATTCAAGTTTTTCATTTCATTCAATAGAAAAGTAGGTCATATCTTTGAACCTTTTCGAGGTATTTTGATGATCGAGAAATCTGTCTGAAGCCAACCCTTTCGAAACTCGAAGACAATGGGCCTAGGTTGCATTCTTTAGGCCTTTTGTAGCAATAATAAGCCATTTATGAATTTCCACATGACACTATCATGACAACAAAAATAGGATAATCATGATTCAGCATCTATGTTGCTCGGACTCTCCAACCATGTTGAATCCCCCGTTGCTCGGACTCTCCAACCATGTTGAATCCCCCGTTGGAGGATTTGACACACGTACATCGACATTTTTGAAGAATTCAAGCAACGTAATTCTAACATGACATAATATGAGAGTACATTAACAACTTTAGACTAATAGGTTTGACTGTTTCAACAAATATCAAGTTTTGAACCCATAATTTCAAAGGTAAGTCGAATTCAATACTAAGAACCTTAAAAATGTTGAAACATCTCGAGATTAAAATCTCGAATCCACACTCTATAGGATGACTCAACAATCTATTACAACAAGAACATACGACTATATGAAGTCTAAGAAGTAAAATTCGATATATATTTTTATGAATCGAGGGTAACATCTTGCAAATTCGGACTCTTATTATGAATTTACCGTTGCATTCAATCTTCAAGAGGATTGTTTGGTGTAGAAGCGGATGCCAACTGCTACGCCCAAAATGATCAGGGGAACTAAGAACTGGAGAAGCTTGATTATGAATTCGGATGTCTTGTCCTGATTGTAATGAGGCTGATTGGGAGGAGTGTACGCCTTTTTAGTCGGGATGGTTGCTGAATCAATATCCCCTACGTAGTACTCGTCCAACATGGCTCGAGCACTGCTGCTGTGACCAACATCCTCAAAATCATCGGTTGCATCCTTTCCTGCACCAAATTACCATCCCATAAAACATCGTCTTCAAAAGAATCACACCAAGCTTTTTACATCAATTTTTCACAGATAACAACACTACTGGGAATTCAGAATTTAGAGTCAGTGAGCTAGACGTAAGTTACAATGTGTGGTTTTGGTAGGAAAAAGTTGGTCAACGTATATTACCAGTAGCAGCCAATAAGACCTCATCGCCACCAGGGTGATCGTCTAAGAACTTTGTCACATCGTACACCTATCAAATAAAAGATCGATATCAGACAATGAACCTCAATATACACTTCTCTGGTATAGCACAAGAAAAATTGCCGTCTCCTATTAATATCGTCAACTTAGAAACTGAAATACAAAGTGTACTAACAAAACTACAACGAAATTTGTATGCATCTCTCCTAGGTACTAGGGAAGGCACGACGGAAGGTTGACAGCAATTTACCAAGTTTTGCTACCATGAATTAAGGGCACTACAAGATTATAACTTTCTTGAGAAAAGTTTCAAAGGTACAAAGTATAAGATTCTTTGATACTTGCTTTTACAAGGAAAAGCCCAATGGCAATAGGCATGAATTAACATGGGAGGGTTTTTCACGATCACATCAAATTCATGTTAAAACAAGTTGAATTTAAGACGTTGACACAACCCACAGGCAACGATGACCCATCAACCAAAATCAGCACTTCAAAAGGTCAATAATTACATCAAAAGGACTGGAGGCGAAAAGGTAACTACAGATATCACAAAGACTATACATTGCCACTAATAAATACCCAAAGATTGAATCTTTAACAGATACTTGTAAAGAAAAGCACACGAAAACATCAGCCCCAGTTAACTACGTTAAAAAGTTGTGGAAGCAAAAAGGTTATTACAGAGATCACAAGGCCTTTTATATAATGTCACTCAGAGGCGGATTCATGATTATGATTTGAAGTTTATGGTTCCTATAACAACCTCGAGTGAACAATATCTATTGGGTTCATAATCGCATACTTATACATATTTTACGAATTTCTTAATAGAAATACAAGGTTTTACGCAAAAGGTACTGACTCTCGTGAACCAATAAACTATGCTCTACATCCGACATTGTTGCCACAGCAATAACATACCAAATGTAATCCTACAGGTCGGATCGAGGGATGGTAGTGTGTACACCTTAGCCTACCGTGTGAAGGTAGAGAGGCAAAGTTGCCACTACTAGAGATTAAAGAGCCAAAAGTTGAATCTTTAACAGATATTCACAATAAAACATTGAATCCAGTAAGGTACATCAAAAGGGGTGGAGGCAAAAGGGAAGTTACAGATATTACAATGACAATAAGTTGCCCCTAATAAAGACCAAAAAAGTTGAATCTTTAACATATATTTGAACAAGCAGCACAAGAAACAGCAACCCCATTAAATCAAAGGCAAAAAGTTAATACAGAAATCACAGAGTATAAGTTTCCCCTAATAAAGAGCCAAAAATTGAATCTTAAAACATATATTTGAACAAAAAAGAACAAGAAACAGCAACCCCAGTATAATAAACCAAAAGGGGTAGGCATTATGGTAAATACAGAAATCACAAAGACTATAAGTTGCCCCTGATAAAGAGCCAAAAAATGAATCTTTAACATATATGAACAAAAAAGCATAAAAATACAGCAACACCATTAAATCAAAGGCAAAAAGGTAATTACATAGATCACAAAGACTATAAGTTCCCAATAATAAAGACCCAAAATTGGACCTTTAACATATATTTGAACCAAAAAGCACAAGAAACAGCAACCCCAGCAAATTAAAATCAAAAAGGCAACTATATAGATCACAAAGACTATACGATTCCTAATATACCCAAAAATTGAATCTTTAGCATATATCTGAACAAAATGTACAAGAAACAGCAACCCCAGTAAACTAAAGGCAACTACATAGATCACATAAACTACAACATCCCTAATAGACCCAAAAATTGAATCTTTAGCATATATTAGAACAAAAAAGTACAAGAAACAGCAACCCCAGTAAACTAAAGGCAATTACATAGATCACAAAAACTACAACATTCTCTAATAGAGCCAAAAATTGAATCTTTAGCATATATCTGAACAAAATTGTACAAGAAACAGCAACCCCAGTAAACTAAAGGCAATTACATAGATCAGAAAACTATAAGATCCCTGTTAGACCAAAAAATGGAATCTTTAGCATATAATTGAACAAAAAAGTACTAGAAACAGCAACCCCATTAAATTTAAATCAAAAAGGAGTGAAGGGATAAATGTATATACAGAGATCAGAGAAACAAAATACCTTGCCACTAATAACAAGCCAACAATCTTTGGCATTGTTGTGAGGAGCTACTTCTTGCAAAGTATAAACCTTTGTTTCACTACCCATTTATGGATACACAAAAGCAAAAACAAAAAACACCCAATTGGAGTAGAGAAACAAAAGATGTGATGAATCTTGATTTGGGTGTTCAAAATTGAGGGCTTTATTATTCTTTACTATAGTTTGGTAAACTATTGCAAAAATCAAAGAGTGGTGGGTGGGTCAATTTGATGTGGAGGTTGGTGAGAATAAAGATGTGACATTAGTTCATCTAAAAAATTTTTATCATATTAATAAATTATAATTTATTATATAGTTTTTCAATACTAAAATTTAAAATATTGAATTAATTATGTAGGTTTTTAATTTGAGATTTGAACATGAAGTTATTAACCAATAGATCACACTTTTAGATGCTTCGATTTTCATATTTATAAATTGATAATCACATTTTATTTAAAATTTAAATTATATATAATTATATAAAAATATTATAACTTTTTTTTAAAATGTCTCGATTATATCCAATTTTTATTTTATAAAAGTATTCAAAAGAAAGTATAAACAATTTGTTTCATTAATCAACTACACGAAAATAATATTTAGTCAAAATTTCAATATCTAATCAATTAATTTTATACCATACTGATTTATATATTTAATAATATATATATATATATATATATATATATAATATATATATATATATATATATATATATATATATATATATATATATATATATATATATATTGAATATCTAGCCTACCATGCCTACCCCTAATGCCAACCGCTAACCTCTTAACTTAATGGATTCTTAAATAGACACTTTATTTGGTATGTACATAAAGCATATAGGTTTAATCACTTTCAATGTGTTGTTCAATATTTGTATTAGAACTTGATTACTTTATATTTACATTGAGTAGAATCCTATTCGAAAGAGAGCAATTTTATATATACGACTCAAATTTGAAATTTTTATCATGAAAGAAGCAATATCATGTCACGATTCAAAATGAGTCGTGAGTGGCACCCACACTTAACTAACTAGGTGGGAGAACTAACGAATTTAATCCAACTTACAAATTACAATCATAATGCGGAAGCTCAAAAACTTACTAGATATCTTTTTCCAAAACCTGAAAGTTATCACAATAAGGACATTTAATCTCTAATTACTAAGTCTAAGAGTATCAAAGACACCAAAATAAATGAAATAAAGTAATTTGTGTCCGAAAACTAAGGACATCAGGTAATGACTGAGAGAATCCACAAGCTAATATGCCGAGACTTGATAGTGCTGAGGGCGATTCAAATTCGTAGGTACACTTGCTGCACTCCATATAAGGAAAACAAAGAAAAATACAAGTAGGGCTCAGGACGAGGCAACATGTACTGAGTAAGTATCATCGGTCCACTCAAAGTAGTAAGTAATATACAAAGAATAATAGTATAAAATCAACTATAGTACTTAATAGGTGAGAAACATCAAACAACATGAACAAGTGACAACTGAAACAAGTACGTAATCAATCACAATATCAAGCACACACGAGGATCATGCCTCCACACCACGTTCATTGGGAAATGAGTTCTTTGAGATTGAGTAAATTAAATTAATTTAATATTCTTTTCCTTTAATGTTACCGTGTCGGAACGTGACACTCCGATCCAATTATACCGTGTCGGAACGTGACACTCCGATCCAAGAATAGCGTGTCGAAACGTAACACTCCGATCTAAGAATACCGTGTCGGATGTGACACTCCGATCCAAGAATACCGTTAATTTATTCTTTATTATCACCACTTTCATTTCATTGTTATATCATTTCATCAAGCCTTCTTTATTCAAGGCATCACTTCGATAAAGAGGGTTCAAGAATATAAATTTCACGGTCTTAGTATTACATACCAATCACAAAACACACAAGCAAGCCACACAACCACAAAATCAAGTACAAAAAAAAACTTCATTATATCATTCAATGCGTATCAATCACTATTAAGAGTTTACTATCAAATAGCATAAATCATAACCTACTATTAGGACCGAAATAAGTAGGTGTAAACGCGGAAGCTAGCAATGCAAACCTCGAAAGACTACGAGTAAGAAGACAACGAGAAATATACCGAAAGACACAAAGATTTAACGTGGTTTGGTCAATCGACCTACGTCCACAAAGGAGATGAGCATCCACTATAAAGATGAGAGTACAAAACATAGAGGGAAAAACAACCTCAAACCAATTCACTCGGAATACATGGAGGTCACACAAGTGATAATGTATCAAGCTTGTGACCCCAAATTCTCCCTCTAACCAAAACTCTCAAAGCCGTTAAGACTACATTGTGAATGCTGACTACGTTAGAAGGAACATGTCTCTATTTATAGAGTCCTAAACTTTTTCCTACTAGAAAAAGGATTAATCAATCCAAAACCTTTTCCTAAAAGGAAAACCTATTTATGGTAAGAAATTTAGGACAAATAAAACCTAACACCTACCTCCATCGAAGAACCGAAGTTCAGCAATCAACTTCTCAAATGCTTTTCCTTTTCTCAATGCTTCCGGACCTCTTCAACCTATCAAGTATATGTGCATAATTTTTCAGTTGACGAGTTTATAAGCATTCATATAATTTTATGTCTAGCCTAGACCCAAAAACTCACCTAATTTTATAATCAATTTCTTTAAAGTTCAAACCTAAGACAAGTCTTAATTCCTCCGATTAACATAACTTTAATAAAATTTAAAACAATTAATAAACCTAATATTTAATACCCATCTTAATATATCAAAATATAATTTGTAATGTAAAAACAAAATATTAATATGTATAAAAAAAATGAAAGTCACTGGTCACGACCCACTTTAATACTTATCAATTTCTCCTTCAAATTAAATATAATATTTTCTTATCACAAATTTTTTCAAAATAATACTTTTAAAGAAAAAAAAAACTTGTGTTAGGAATTAGTATGATCAATTTAAAATCCACCTTTCAATGCTAGAGGCTTAGAGCAATAATTTAAGGTCACTTGCACTTTTGCTTCAATGTGGTGTTGGTTTTAAATTTCTATCTCTAGTGATAAGTAACTTTATTGTGGAGAATAATTTATATTTTCATACTATTATATCTTATAAGTTTTTTATATATATATACATGATTTTAATTTCTAAAAAACTTATTATCGTTTACTAGGCATAAGTTTAATTGCTAAAGAGCAAAATTTAAAATATCAACTCATTTGAAGATCTACTTTTAACAATTCATTTGAAGATAAAAAATAAAATATCGACCCATTTGAAGAATAAAACATGTAATTTTGTTGTTTGCTAAGGTTTTAAGTATTTTTTTGAAGGATTTGTTTTAGTTTAGCTTCTGAAAAATAGCTTGAACGGTTTTTCTGAATTTTAATTATCTTATAATTTATTGATGCTTTAAAGATATTAAAAATCACGAAAAATCTTCTAGTTCGATGTGTGTTTATCGTACAATCTTAAGGATATTTCATCATCGTATGTGTAATCTTCAGCATTTTCTCTTTTCTTTTGTATCATCCACAAAGAAAGTATAGTATAGTTTGTAACGTAAAGAAAGTGTACAAATTTATTTTTTAAATGTAAATAAAAAAAATAATAAAGAGAGAAAATTATAATTTATTAAAATGATCAAAGGAAATGTTGGGAGAACTGCTAATTGGCCATATAAAGACAATTCAATTTTGCATTAATTGTCTACTGAAATGTAAATGCAAATATTAGAAATTAATAACTCTTTTGAGATGATAAAGAATTATTCTTTTCAATAACTTGTTCTCTTGTTAGTTCTTTTAGTATTGACTTTTTCGTTATCGTATTTATTTATATATTTAGAGTGTGTTCGGTACGAGGAAAATATAAAATATTTTTCAATTGTTTTGTTTGGTTGGGATAAAGTTTTGGAACAAATCAACTCATTTTTCTTCAAATTAAGGAAAATGACTTTCCTTCAAAATTGAGGAAAATATTTTTCAAAACTCTCCTTCAATTTTAAATTACATTTTTTTTGAAAAACAAACAATTTAAAAAAAATCAATTTTAAAATTTTATTATTTTTACCCGATCCCTGACTCCCACCCACCACCACCAGCCACACCCGCTCTCCTAACACACTCTAATATGTAAAATAAATACAATAACAAAAAAGTTTTTTTTAATATAAACTTATAAAATTTTATATTATAAGTTTTTTCATCTTTAGCTCAACAATTAATTTGAATTTATAGCTTTTGATGTGATCATTAACTTTCTTTTTTCATTCCAATACTCCTCTTCTTTTTAAATCTATCACACATACAACCCACCCACCTAAAGAAGAAAAATCTACACATATGAAGAAAAAAGTTACAATTTAAATCATAAAGAATTAATAAATATGATAAAGAATTTTGAGATTTTAAAAAAATTTTAATTTTTAAAGTTTAGATCAATTTTTTGAATTTTATCACTTATCAAATTAAGCTTATTTTATTTACATAGTCATTTCGATGTGCTTATTAATTATTCGATTCAGAATGTGTATTTAATCCCTCCACACACACTCCACCAACTACAATTATATACTTAAATAAAAGAAATTCAATTTCTTTTTGGTCCATGAAAATTTATAATATTGATAATAGTTTGATCAAATGACCAACAAGATAACAAAATCAAGAAATATAAATTCTTGTATTTTAACAATACATTGGAAATACTTCTCATAAATATTTTATTTTAATAAAGAAACTTAAACATAAAACTAAATTATCCAATAAATAAAAAACTTATGGACATTTTGGTCCTCCTCTTTTTTTTTCCAATTATTATAGCAATCACAACACTCTTTACCCCCACTTGTTCCTGGTGGAACACATTGACACCATTCACAACATTTGTTGCAATAAAATAAACAAGGTTTTTTGTGAGATGTAGCTGAACATCTTTGATTGCATGCATCTCCACATTCTGAAAACACAAAAAAAAAAAAATTAAAAAAAATATATAATCATTTATCGAGTCGCTTAAATTAAAAATAGTCAGAAAATGTATAATATATGTATAATTCATGTATAACAAGTGATGTTGTTTTGAAATCCTTTGTCAATGCAACTATTGGTTCGTGATTCATGTTAGAAGTAAAGACAAATGTATCTAATAGTCATCGAGTCGCTTAAATTAAAAATAGTCAGAAAATGTATAATATATGTATAATCCATGTATAACAAGTGATGTTGTTTTGAAATCCTTTGTCAATGCAACTATTGGTTCGTGATTCATGTTAGAAGTAAAGAAAAATGTATCTATAGTCTCAACGTTAAGATGCATTATATATGTATTAATATATGTATAACAAGTGATGTTATTTAAAAAGATTTATCAATACAACTATGCATATAAGGTTACAATATTAATTTGTGATTCGAGATTCATATTTATCGAACAGTTTCAACGTTCTCGTTTTGAAGTAATTAAAAAAAAAGGGATACTCACTATCTGCAGGCACAGGACAGTTGATGGACCAGTAGGGGGCTTGTCAACATTGATTATTTGTGCATTAGATATTAAAGCTATGATAAGTAAACCCAAAAAAATGTGAAAAAACTTCATAATGTATATTTATTTTTTTAATTCTTGAAAAACTAATGTTAGTTTTGTTTTGTGAGAAAATGATTTGTGATGAATCCTTCAATGTGTGCAGTAATTTATAGGGAAGATTAATTATGTTATAACCATAATATTAAATTTTTTATTCATTGTAGATATTGCTAGTATTATAACATTTACTTAACATTTATCTAATTATGAAGTGCATATAAAGATATATTAATACTCCAACCGTCCATTTTAATTTTCACACCTCATTTAAAAAATCATAAATAAAAAGTGTTTTTTTTTTTACTAATTTAGTCTTTATTCTTTTTGTGTAAGCAATATTGTTTACTCTCAAAATAATTATTATATTACTTTTTTAATATAAAAATTCAATTATTTGAATAACGCATCGGGAGATGAGTAATGACTCCTGTTATTTATCAGAGGTCGTTTGATTAAATAACAGTTATTTCAAATATGATAATCAAATAACATATAAAAAAAATTATCTCATCACTATAGAGTAAATTAAGAATTAATTTAAATAAAGTATATCTTGATTTTAAAAATTGTAAAAATAAAGTTGACATTTTATAGCGTAATAAACAAGTAAAAATAGATGAAGAAAATAATAAATCAACGTTAATTTTATAAATTGATAAGTTTTTAGGACGATACTGCTAATAATATTAAAATTAATAGTGAGCTAAATTTAGTAAAAAGTCGCATTTATAAAATAATTAAATTAAGACTCGTATCTAGATAATCCCATTTTGAAATTTACATTAAATGCCTCACATTATAGGTGAAGTCTATTATTGTGAATTTATGAATTTTAATTAGACAAAGAAGTTCAAATATGTTATTTTTTCAGTCTTAATTTATGTGATATTTTTTAGATTTCGAGATTTATATAAATTTATTTAATGTTCATATATTTTTTAAATATTTTAAATCGTTAATTATTATAATCTATATTACTTTTTATAATATAAATTTTATTTCAAAAAATTTAAATAAATTTCTAATCAAATTTAAATTTTTGTACCAAAAAAGAAAAAGGGTAAATAAATTAAAAGGAGTACTAAACTTTACGAAATAGATTAATGTCATTTGTTCATAGTTAATATTAAATATGTCATCATCATTATAAATTTAGGCCATATATGCCCTTATGCGCTAACAAACTCACAAAATATAATTAGCCTCTAATTATGGTTGTTAATATTCTATTTGTTACTATTATATGTCGTTTTATTAAAAATAAATGTTACTCAATATTTGTCATTTCATAAAATAAATAGATAAATAATATTATTCTTTTATTTTATTCGTGAGAATTATTATATTAGCCTTAAAAGTATGAATTTAACCAACATAGAATAAATAATTAATTTATCTTCATTGATCAATATAATTAATTTATATTTATTTATTAAAACATTAACTACACAAAATTACTAAATAAAGATATAATGATAAATTTATTTAATTTCTTAAAAATCGTACAATATAAAATAGTTACATAAATAAGAACGAAGGCTGTTCCATACATGTCACATGGTATAATTTAAACCCTCATATAATTTTACACCACTTTTATTTTGTTTCAATTTTATCCATACAACGCTTTTCTTAAATTTAATTAATTTTATCCATACAATGCTTTTCTTAAATTTAATTCACTTTCGCACTTTTTATATACGCATTATCCTTACTAAACTCCACTTCGTACAATATATAAATTTCATTTAATTTCAAATTAGATTTTAAATTAAAAAAACAAGGCCAAATATGGCTCATATTTGTACAAGCAAGGCATATTTGATTACTAATTGTTAAATCAGTATATTCATGATTCATTTCGTATAGTTCAATAACATATTCAAATTTCAAACTACTACTAAAATTAAGAGTGAAAAAGAAAGATTATACATTGAATTTGCTATATATAATTTTTCTATTCACTTTTACTTGTCACTATTTTACTTGTCACCTCGATTACAAAAATACAAACTATTCCCTATTTAATGATGTCTTAAAAAATAAATATTTAATACTAAATTATACATGGAAAAATGTTATGACCTTTTATTAATATTAATATTAATATTAAAAGTAAAAAATAAAATTACAATATTTTAAAAGTAAATGATCAAGTAAAATGAAACAACGAGAATTCATTTATAATATGGATAATAGTTAGATTATGTGAACTTAACAGAAAACATAATCAAGAAATATTAATTCTTGATTTTAACAAGACAAAAAGAAAAAACTTCACAATGACAGATAGCATACAAGTACCGCGAGGAAAAAGGTAAAAATAACCCTCATTTTTTTTCCTCGTACGGTCTTGGCTCTAATAAAGAGAAAGATATCTCTTCCTACGCTACGATAGGAAAAAATACACTTCCTCGAGAAGAACAAATAAAAGAAAAATACACATAAAACGTATACAATGAGGATAGAAAATTACAAGGTGGAGAATCGAACAATCACCAACAAAGTGAAAATCCAAGTAAAACCAGTCACAACCAATACAACCAACTGAGCTACTACGATTCTCCGACACACTATTTTTCGACGATTAATATATAATATCATGGACACTTTGGTCCTCCTATTTGTGTCTTCCAATTGTTGTAGCAAGAACAACATCCTTTATTTTGCCCAACATAACCTGGTGGAACACATTGACACCATCCACAACAATGGTTGCAATAAAACAAACATCTTTTTTGTGACCTTTGTGTGAACATCTCTTAATACATGCCTGTCCACATTCTGAAGAAAACAAAAAATTAAAAATTAAAAATAAATCGACCATATATGTATAATATGTGTATAATCTATGTATATTATTGCTCTAACTTAACTATAACACATTGAACCAAGTGATATCATTGACCCCATTGATTCAAATCAATTCTTTTTTTAATATATATTTAAAATATCTTAAATTGTCACTTACTATATGTATTTATAAATATAGTAATTTACCAAATAATTTTAATTATCAAAATTTTCTATACTATATAAATTGAGATGAAAAAAAAAAAAGTAGATCTATCCATAATTGTTGAAAATAATGCATACAAACATCAAATTTGGGGATTGTAAGTAAATCAATTTAACCATTTAGAACCTTGCAATTCCAGATCCATACTGTTCATAAAACCCCCAATTTAAAACCATTTTAAATAATAGAAATATAATCGCACTACAAGAAAACTGTGAATTACTTCTGAAGATTAGTATGAAAATCGACATAACATTTATTTTCTTACAAATTTCATACTATCCTCAAAAAGATTCTCATGTATTTCACATTTTCTGATAATGGATCGGTACTACAACAACATATTCAGTATGATCTCGTAGAATATGCTAAGAGAGAATAGAGTGTAAACAGATCATATCTCTAACTTAAAGTAAATAAGTTATTTCCGATAAATTCTCAATTAGAAAAAAATAATAGCAATGTAGGGAAAAAAATAAAATTTACGAATAATACGATAATCGAAGCGGAGATACTTACTACTTCTAGGGACAGGACAAGATGTTGAACCAATGAGAGGTTTAGCACTTATCACAGAAACAGTGATAAGCAAAACCAAAAAAATGAGAATAATTTTCATATTGTAACAACTTTTTTTTTTTTTTTGTGAAGATGGAAGAAGAAAATATCCAAAATTATCAAAACTCAAATGGGCTTTTAAAGATATAAAAAGGGTGTGTTTTTGTATTGAACTTTTCACATTCTGTCTAGATCTCAGGGGAATCATTTAATGTTTAATTTAATCACCGTCGTTGGATTTGATTGATGGACGGATAAGATTAATTTAACATGGGACTTCTCGTATTATGTCTGGACCTCACATGGGCTTTATCTTTATTCGTCTTATTTAATGTCTTATTTAATGTGATACTTTTTTAGGTTAATTTTTTGATTTTGATAGATGTGATAAATAAATTATTATATTTTTATTAATTGATAAAAAATTTTAAAATAATTATTTATTTAAAAAGTATCTAACTTTTAATTATCTTTTAAAAAATATTATAAACTCTATAAATAAATTAAAAATATAATAGGTAAAAAGAATATTGTACTGAGTTTAAGAAAAATGGAGGACTCTTGAAAAACATTTGTTCATAATTATGAATTTTATGAATTATTTGTCTATTTTTTTTCGATGACAAGGGAAACTCACAGCTGCTATTATTTGGGTGCGCACAGGAAAAAATCACAATAGCTCGCAAATCACATAGGTGAGTTAAACCACATAGGTGAGGTAACCCGCACTAGGCAAGCGTAGTGCAACGAGCTCGACCTAGAAGACAAAGAATTTCGAACTTGAAACCTCTAACATTAAAGTCCCAAGCTCAAACCACTGGTCAACCCTAAAGGATAATTACTTGTCCACTTTTAACAAAAGTATTCTTTCTTCCTAATTATTTGTCAACTTTTAAATGACTCACATAATCAATGACGCAATGAATTTATTATTTTAACTTATTAATCGTAAAGTAATAAAAAATTCTATATTTTTTAAAATAATTAGTTATTTGATTGAGAATATAATAAATAAAAAATATATTTTCTTAATTTGTCAAAATTAGCAAGAGTTAGAAATAACTATAAAAGGAAAAGTGAATAAATAATTAGAGATAGAGAATATATATTTACAAAAATATCTTTTATAAATATGACAATGAATATATGAAAAAGATTTGAGAGATAATTATATTCTTGATTAAGCTAATACATATATAAAATCATTCACACGTTACTAATATTTTATTATATTTTTCGTGTATTAACTATACATATCATAAACCAAATAAAGTAGGTAACTAATAATAACGCAAGTTATAGGTAGATTGAGAAGGTAAATCAAATAAGATACTAGTAATAAATAAAATTCATAAATGCATTATATTTGTTTAATGCATTTTATCAAGCCATTCGTTGTTAATTGCTATACTTTTTCACTTTATTTTTTATTTTTTAATACGTAGTTTAATATGTGAAAGAGTCTTTCAAAATTGTATTTTCTACATTTATAAGATAAAAATAAGATAATAAGGTATATACATTATTTATCCTCGATAAAATTTTAAAAAAATTTATCCTCTCTGCATTATTGTTATATTTGTTCGAAAGTTAATTTAATTAACTTTTAAAATTAAATTATATTACTTTGATGTTTTAAAATAAATTTTTAAATATTTAAAAGCTATGTAAATATCTAAAATTATTATTTTTTAAATCATAACAATATGATTAAATAATTTTAAAATATTAAAAATTCATATACTTTTGACTTTCAATTATTCTTTTTTTACAACAATTAAAAAAAACGAAGTACGGTACTTGTTATTGACTAGATCTCACATGGGAGTCATTCAATGCTAAATCAACCAAGCCGTAGGATAAATCTGATGAACGGCTAGGATTTAATATGAAATTAAATAAAGAAATGTATAACTAATGATTGCTACTTTGGACTTTTTTCATATTTTGTTTAGATCTAACAAAGCTGTTAACTTGCTTAAAGATTTGTTAAATTAATCTTGTTAATAATATCTTAAATTTGATAATTATTATTTTACGTAGTTATTTAATAATAAGGATAATATAATTAAAAAAAAGAATCCCTCCCATTTATTTAGTTAGTTTATTTTGATTTACTATAAAATTTAAATATTTTTTTAAAAAAAATTATGAGCTTAAATTAAAAAATTAATCAAATAAATTAAAAATTTATCAAATTTTATAATTTTAAATATGTCAGTTAAAAAGCTAGAATTAAAAAATTGCTAAACGGAAAATAGAGTGAATTAATTGTTAAAATAAAAAGAAAAAGTAAATAAAAACAAATTAAAAATAAAACAGTAATAAATTCTTTTAGATTGTTAATATAAATAAATATAATAAACATTTATTCTTAATTACATATATTGGATAAAATAAAAGGATAGTCTATGTAATGATTGATACTTAAGACTTTCATATCGTGTCTAGATCTTAGTGGAGTGTTTTAATGCTTAATTTAATCACAGCCGTTCGATTAGATTAATGACGGTTAGGATTAGAGTTTTAATAAATTTAAAGATATGTATTTTCTACGTTGTATAATGATTACTATAGTTATCTACGTTATATATTGGTTGACAAAATAGAAAATAGAGTTTTAACAAATATAACAAATGTATTTTTTATGTTGTATATTGGTTGACATTATAGTTTATTTACGTGATATATTGGTTGAAAACATAGAAAATACATGTATAACGTGTTGTTGTTGCAGTTTTTGTCCTTCAGATGATTACCTGATAAAAAAATTTTTGACGATAAGAGAAATTCGCAGCTGCTATCCTTTTGAGTGCGCATAGGGTAAAACATCGCTCCTATGCAATAGCTCGCAAATCACATAGGAGAGGTAACCCGCACTAGACAAGTTTGGTGCGACGAGTTTGACCCAGAAGGCAATCCCTTGTTTTCGCTGGCAAGGAGTTTCGAACTTGAAACCTCAAACATGGAAGTCCCAAGCTCACGATGTGAAATGTAAATCTCATTAGGTAAGTTTTTATGCAATGAGTTCGACTCAGAAGAAAAGACATTGAAAATGGATCGATCCTGGAGAAATTTCGAAAGACACTAAAACTAGTTATTTCAATTTACTCTTCAATTTATAAAATTAGGAGAATTTTATTATATTGTGCTTTTACTGTTTATTAATAAATAATTAAAAAATAATAATTTCAAATATCACTTCTATTAATAAAATTAATTTAACAAAGTACACCCTCTAATTAAATTAAATATGTTAGGTTATATTAATTAAGTAATATAAAAGATAACTACCGATTAATTATCAAATTTCTAAATATATATTTTACATGTCTATGTTTTAATATTATTTAAAATAAAATAAATACGTCAAAAAAAAATATATGTAATGATTTGATGATTGGACTTTTCATATCGTGTCTACACTTCACATGGGGAGTCTTTTAATGCTTAATTTAATCTCAGCCATAGGATTTACATTTATCATCGGCTACGATTAATTTTAAATAAAAATAAATGTATATATTATTTGATGCTGCTAATATTGTGAACCGTTGGATGAAGTAGATGAATGGCTAGGATGGAGTGTGGTTTCTTTTGTGAGTGAGAAGGTGGTGGGGTTGTGTTTGTTTGACATGGATTGATGACGTGGAGTAAATTGATTGGTGGTGAGGGAATTGCAAATAATTGATGAGTTTTGGATATTTGAGCTAGGGTATGGGCATTTTGGTCCAAGAAAAAAAGAATTAATTTGCATTTTATGTAATTTTTTTTATGACAAGGTAAATCTGTTGTAAAATCTTCGTTTTTATGTAATAGTTCATGATCCACATAAAAGATGTAATTTATATTAGGTAAGTATGGTGCAATAAGCTCGATTTAGAAAGTAGGGTGTACAAAATCGAATCGAAAATCGAATCAAACGCTAAATCGGGTCAAATCAGAAAAAATTCGGACTAATGATTTTGTTTGACTGGGTTTGATATTAAAAAAAGAACCTGACTATATTTGGATTTGTTTGTTTTTTAACTAAAAGAAAATAACCCGAGATCAAATCAACACGACATTATACATATATTTTAAAATTTTATTTTATACATAAAAATATTTATTTTGCTATCATTTTAAAATATTTCTTATACTATTTAATATTTTTTATCTTTTAATATACTATTTCATAAACTTAGAATTCAAAATGGTCAAATAAAGGTTATGATTAATAGATGTTGATAATTATAATAAAAGTTAAATCAATATCAAATTAATACAAAAAGAACATCAATTCAACACAATGACAATAATATTGATTATTTATTCTTTAATTTTAATTGATTTAGACAATTAAAATACATAATCTAATTTTAAATTTTCTTAAATATTTAGTAACATAACTAATATTTATTAAATTATTTTAGCATGATTTAATACTTTTAAATTATGATTATTATCATTATGATTTTACAATATTTATTTTATACGATGATTTTATTATTATTTTTTATTAAATATTTTTGTGTCATCAATACTCATCTCATATTTGGTGTTATTTTTTTTAAGGAACACCTTAGATAATTACATTTTCGTTGGACTAAAGAAATATTTGGAGCATAAGTTAATTATTTGTTTTTATATGCAAACTTCCCCAAAAAAAAAAATCCAAAAATCAGGGGAAAAAAATTGAAGTTTATTAGTTTGGTTTGATTCATAAATTTAAAAATTAGACATAATGATTTGATTTGATTTGATATTTGAAAAATCAAACCAACCAGAGGTTGAAAGATTCAAATTTTATTAGTTTGATTTTGATTTATAACTTTAAAATTTTTGCACAAATAATTTAATTTGATATTTGAAAACATGAACCAATCCGATGATGTACATCCTATCAGAAAGTAAATACTTACAAAAAAATTTAAAATTTAAAACTTTCAATATGAAAATCTCAAACCTAAATTACTAGGCCATTCCGAAGGATTTAGACTTTATGTACCTTCAAAGTACGTATTATATATATTAATAGTGTGTCATTACATGTTGATTTATTATATATATTAATAGAGTGTCATTACATGTTGATTTGTTTTTTAATAAAAAAAGTTAAAACGAATATCAATGATATGCACATGATACATATCATATAACCGAAAGTATATTATAAAAAAATAATCATTCATGTCTTCCAAGAGAAACAGTTAATCCTTTGTGATAAAGTAACATAATTATCACATTTATAATATCAAAGCTATAGCCAGTAAGTTAAGTAATTATTATAAGGTACACATCTGAACAGATATATTAACACTCTATCTTTTTTTAATATTCACTTCTGCTTTTTAATTATTTATTTATTTTATTTTTAATTATATTTAAAAAATTAAGAAAAAACGATTTTATATTAAATTTTTAATTTATTTATGTCATAATTAATAAAAATAAAATAATAAACTTATTATATCAATTAATATTTTCTTAGTAGATGTACGTGTCAATTCAAAACTGAACAAATAATAAAAAAATTACTATTTATTCCTCTATTAGATATCATAAGAAAGAACTAATTAATGTTTTTAAAACACAGTTCTCTGTGATGTTCATATGATAATATTATGGATAATGCATAACTATTTCCTCAACTTATGTGCAAAATTTTAATAGACACGCTTATACTATACTAAGATCATATTACCTTTCTAAACTTATTTTATTAATAAATTTTTATCCCTTTTCGACCTACGTAGCCCTATTTTGTGGGCTCAACGCTGGTTGGCTTTTTCTTTCAAATTAGTGTCACGTAAGTCGAAAAGGATTAGAAAACTACTTATAAAATAAGTGCAGGAGTATTAGAACCTTAGTATTATATAAGTGTGTCTATGAAATTTCGGACATAGATTGAGAGAATACTTATGCATTTTCCCTAAATATTATATTGATATGGTATCAGACAAAAAAAAGTCAAAAAAATTACTCCCTAATATTTTATGAGGATTTATTTTCATTATTGATATAGATATTGTATTTTTTATCCATAAAAATAAAGGAAAATACAAAAATAGAACATAGAAAAAATGGAAGAAAACAAACATAAATTTAAGATTAAGAGAAAAATAAAATAAAATAAATTAAAGTCAACTAAATACAAGAAATTAAATGCCGCAATTCAAGGCCCATTTAATGCGACGAAAGTTGAGATGGGCAAAACAGACGCCGCAATTTGTGTGAAATTTTTATATTTTCGATTCACGATTATTTGTTTTTGTCAACGTACTATTAACAATTATTACTTTCTTCGTTTTATTTTACGTGATATTTTTTTCATTTTGAAATTCAAATAAATTTATCTTTGACAGTAAACTTTTCATATATCGTTTTAACATTTGAAATTATTAATTATTGCGACTTATAATAATTACAAATATATAAAGTTCATTCCAAAAACTTACAAATATATAAAGTTCATTTCAAAATTTTTTGAAGATTCCATAAGCAGATGTCCGATCAAAATTAAACTATGAAAAACGAAAAGTGTCACATAAAATGAGACAGATGAAATATTTTTTGTTGAGAGCTCGAACATAAGTGAGGAGACTTCTATTAGACAAATTACAGAAATATACACATTTTTTTAAAATTATTTCCTATTATTTTTAAGAATCTCCAAAATCCCTTTTTCTTTAATGTTTGTGTTGCATATTATATTCGATCCAATATTTTGAAACTACTGAAATTATCCGTCTTTAATGCGACTTTAACAAAAAATAATAAATTTACATACATTTTTTTTTATATATATACAAAATTATTATAGACCCGTAGTTTCTTAAATTAGTTAAATATTGTGTAATATTTATATTTGTTAATGATAAATTAAAATAATATATAATACATAAATAGCCTCCTAAACTAGTTCATTCAATATTACTACAATTTTTTATTTTTTTTATATATTATATATGTATAGAATATTATAACATTCGATTCGCTATATACTCGATAAAAAAGATTGTTTCTTTTTGGTTTATGAAAGTTTGTAACATTGGATAATGGATTGATAATGTGATTGAAGCATAAAACATAGTCAATATGTATCAATTCTTGATATAAACAACACTCTCAAGAAGATCAAATAAAGTAAATTAAACATAAAACTCATTAATACAATAAAAAACCATATTATTAATCCATGATTAATTAATTTAATTAATTTTTAATTTCATGGACATTTTGGTTCTCCAGTCTGTTTCTTCCAATCTCTATAGCAAGGACAACAATCTTTATTTTCACCAACATATCCTGGTGGAACACATTGACACCATCCACAACAATGGTTGCAATAAAACAAACATCTTTTTTTGTGACCTTTTTGTGAGCATCTCACATTGCATGCCTCTTCACATTCTAAAAAACAAAAAAAGTAAAAATAAAAATAAAAAGTTAAATAATCGACGAATGCATAATATATGTATAATCTGTATATAATTAATGTATATCGATTGAAAAAATTATAAGTCATATCTCAATCGATTATTTATCTAGAGATAAATTGTATTCTTTTAGGAAAAAAAGAATAACTTTACCTCTCTACTTTCAAGATATTTTACATTTAATATATGTGATACTTTTCAAACAGAAACACATGTGTAGTAAATAAAGTTGTCAAAAATGTTCATTTATAGATAAATAAATGTTGAAGTATAATTAGTATATAATCAATGTATATCGGTGGAAATAACTATGTAATATTTTGAATGATTATTTGTGTAAATATTAATAATCTTCTTTTAGAAAAAAGGACAAATTTACGTCTTTTTTCAAAGTAGTTTACATTTAATATTTGTTATACTTTTCAAACAGAATTGCATGTGCGGTAAGTAAAGTTGTCAAAAATGTTACATTTATAGATTTAAAAAAAATGTTAAAGTATAATTAGTATATAATATCAATGTATATCGGTGGAAATAACTATGTAATATTTTGACTGATTATTTGTGTAAATATTAATCATCTTCTTTTAGAAAAAAGGGACAAATTTACGTCTATTTTCAAAGTAGTTTACATTTAATATCTGTTATACTTTTCAAAGAGAATTATATGTGGAGTAAATAAAGTTGTCAAAATGTTACATTTATAGATTTAAAAAAAATGTTAAGTATAATTAGTATATAATCAATGTATATCGGTGGAAACAACTATGTGATATTTTGATTGATTTATTTTTGTAAATATAATCATCTTCTTTTAGCATTATAACGGACAAAGTTATGTTTTTATCGTCAAAATAGTTTATATTTAATATCTGTTATACTTTTCAAACAGAATTACATGTGGAGTAAATAAAGTTGTCAAAATGTTACATTTATAGATTTAAAAAAATGTTAAAGTATAATTAGTATATAATCCATGTATATTGGTGGAAATAACTATGTGATATTTTGATTGATTTTTTTTTTGTAAATATTAATCATCTTCTTTTAGTATTAAAACGGACTAAGTTATGATTTTATTGTCAAAATAGTTTACATTTAATATCTGTTATACTTTTCAAACAGAATTACATGTGGAGTAAATAAAATTGTCAAAAATGTTATATTTATAGATTAAAAAAATGTTAAAGTATAATTAGTATATAATCAATGTATATCGGTGGAAATAACTATGTGATATTTTGATTGATTTATTTTTGTAAATATTAATCATCTTCTTTTAGTATTAAAGCGGACAAAGTTATGTTTTTATTGTCAAAATAGTTTACATTTAATATCAATTATACTTTTTAAACAGAATTACATGTGGAGTAAATAAAGTTGTCAAAAATGTTACATTTATAGATTTTAAAAAAATGTTAAAGTATAATTAGTATATAATCAATGTATATCCGTGGAAACAACTATTTGATTTATTAAATATTAATCATCTTCTTTTAGTATTAAAACGGACAAAGTTATGTTTTTATCATCAAAATAGTTTACTTTTAATATCTGTTATACTTTTCAAACAGGAATTTACATGTGGAGTAAATAAAGTTGTCAAAAGTGTAACATTTATAGATTTTAAAAAAATGTTAAAGTATATTAGTATATAATCAATGTATATCGCTGGAAACGACAATGTGATATTTTGATTGATTTATTTTTGTAAATATTAATCATCTTCTTTTAGTATTAAAACGAACAAAGTTATTTTTTTATGGTCAAAATAGTTTACATTTAATATCTGTTATACTTTTCAAACAGAATTACATGTGGAGTAAATAAAGTTGTCAAAAATGTTACATTTATAGATTTTAAAAAATGTTAAAGTATAATTAGTATATAATCAATGTATATCAGTGGAAACAACTATGTGATATTTTGATTGATTATTTTTGTAAATATTAATAATCTTCTTTTAGTATTAAAACGGACAAATTAAGTTATATTTTTACTGTCAAAGTAATTTACATTTAATATCTATTATACTTTTCGAACAGAAACACCATGCAATAAATAAAGTAATTAAAAATGCTTCAAGTGCATTTTGTAAGACTTTGTTGATGATAGGTGTAATTTTGTTCGCAAAAAGTACAATAAAATTCAAATATAAACTATTTGTGAAAGCAAATAATAGATATGATCGTTTTGCCATTCTTTTACTTCAGTATAAATTTGTGATTTGATAATCGCATCGGAAGTAAACCCTATTTTTCGAACAAACTCAACGTACTTCAATAAGAAGATGGACATGTAAAACAACACAAAATGATAAAAAGAGGTACTTACTATCTTTAGGCACAGGACAAGTTGTTGGACCAACAGGAGGTTGAGCTCTTGACATTGAAGCCATAATGAGCAAAGCCAAAAAAATGTGAAGAAGCCTCATCTCTATTTTTTCTTCAAAAACTAATATTAGTTTTCAATTTCAATTTTATTTTGTGAGGAAAAGATTGCTATGAATCTACTAATTGTGTGCATATATATATATACAGAGAGAGAAGGGCAAAGATTAATTATAATCATAATATTGTAAATTATGTTGCTAATATAGGATTTACTTAAGACTTATCTACTATGGTTGCATTTATTAATGAGTTAATTAATTACAGTAAAGACTCTTATGACTAAATTACAAATAAAACTCTTGTATTTTTTTAAAAGTTAAGCATTTACATCCTTGTTTTAGAAAAAAATGAAAATCATACACTTGCACCTTTTCCTTTTCTTCTATATATATTTCTAAAAACATTTAAACCTTTTATATAAGGAGAATCCTAGAAATGAAACATCATCTACTTAATTATATATAAGATAATTTTGAAGCAAAAAATAAAAATAATTTAAACATATAAATTTACATCATAGTAAATATTCTAATTATTTTTTTTAAGAAGTTACTTGCATGTTATTAAAGTGCAACAAAATTTACTCTGTATATTAGAAGAGTGAATGAGGAGCTTAAGGTCAATCCATCAATTGATCAATTTACTTTTGTGCTTCAAATTTTCTTTATTTATATGGACTCTTCTATTTTATTATGTTTCATATAAATTAAGACAGATAAAATAAGATATATTAAACGTGTGCTTGCACGAGACTTGCATCTAATATATTAGTAGTAATAGAAACATCTTAGACTCATGTTTTGAAGCTCCTTTGTGACATCAAACAAATAACAACAAAACAAATTGTAGAATACATACCAAGGTGTTACACCAATTTGAACCTCCCAATAGAGTGTTGATAAGACAATTAATTGAGATTATTTATACTTGGTATTTATTTTGTTAGTACAAATTACAAAGGTGAGGTTGTGCTTGTTTGATAAGGATTGTTGATGTGTAGTGATTTCATTGGTGGAAATGGAAGGACAAGGATTGATGAGTGGTATGGGTATGGTATTTAATATTTTGGGCCTTGTTATAAGGCATTTAGGTTAGATTTGGTGTGAAAAAATTGAAAATTTAATATTCGCCCAATTACTAGACTTTTGGTTTTTTTGAATAGGCTTACGGAAATTTATAAGAGATCTATACAATATAATAAAAATAATTTTTAGCGTCAATAAATATTGATATTAATAAAGATTGTTAAAGTCTATACTGACATTAGTTAAGTGTCATTGGAATCAATATCGCTAAAGGCTTTAGGGACATATACAAAGAATATTAACTACAGCTAAAAATACAAATTAGCGATAATTAAAAATTAATTGCCGACATATCATTTTTGATATAATGATACCAAATAAGACTAAAATAATACCAAATTTAGCTAGAGATATTTGTTCATCAAATATATATCCAATGCCTCTTCTTTTTGTCAAAATATATACGGAATTATACTTCGAATCTCACTTGAGAATTAAAGTCCAATGGAAGAATCGGCCGGTTGAAGAATCCACTTGGGAGAAGGAGGCTGATATGCAAGAAAGATACCCACATCTGTTCACAGATTCAGGTACTCCTTTTCGCCCTTGTTTCTTTTCTTGTGATCGTTCGAGGACGAACGATGGGTAAATTGGTATCTATTGTAACGACCTGTTTAGTCGTTTTGAGCAGCAGATTTTTAATTCTGGAAAAACTGGCTGAGACGACGGACCCCACGACGGACCGTCATGGGCACGACGGACCGTCGAGGGGGTCTCATTTCAAAACACTTAGAAATTCTGGAATTTGGGTACTGAAATCGACTCTCTGAACTTCGTAACGGAATGGCAGGACGCACCGTCGTGGGCACGACGAACCGTCACACATCTTCCATAGAAATTAAGTCTCTGAACTTCGTGACGACATGGCAGGACGGACCGTCATGGGCACGACGGACCGTCACAGACTCTTCAAGGAAATTTAGTCTCTGAAGTCTGTGACGGAAGCAGCAGGACGGACCGTCGCAGGCGCGACGGGCCGTCACAGGTTGCGTAATCCCAGGCTGGGTCGGATTTCTGGTAAGCAATTTAAGGGGCGTTTTGGACTATTCCTGCTATAATTATAAATTTAGTGGGTTAATGTTAATAAGTCTAATTACTTGGGGGTTAAAAGAGGTAACCTTGAGTTAATTAGTGGATTACTATTGCCATCTTTTATACTTAATTATATGCTAATAAGGGTAAAAGAAAGAGGGTTAGAATAAGAAAAATAGAAAGAACAAGATAGAGAGAGGATCGATCGAGAGAGAAAGGGAAAAACGAACAGGAAACAAAGCTTTGGGAAATTGCTTGCTTGATCACGAATCTTCGGTGGAGGTAGGTTATGGGTTTTATGCTATTCGTAGTAGACTCTTAATAGCGAATGATATGTGTTAGTAATATTATCTCATCTTCTATATGCTTAATTGTATGCTTGCATGAATGTGATTATATGATTGTGATAAAATAAAGCATGATGAAGCTATTGAATCATAAATCTTGAAAAACCCTAATCTCTTTGTTAATGATGATGTCTTGGTATAAGAGAAGACTTGATAAACTAAAGTAATGAGATTGATGATGCCTTGGTATAAAAGAAGGATTGATGAATTGATAGAATGAGATTAGTGGAGCGGGTGTCACGAACCGACACGTAGAATTAGGGAATCGGTGTCATGAACCGACACGTAGAATTAGGGGGATCGGGTGTCACGAACCAACACGTAGAATTAGGGGATCGGGTGTCACGAACCGACACGTAGAATTAGGGGATCGGGTGTCACGAACCGACACGTAGAATTAGGGAACCGGGTGTTACGAACCGACACGTAGAATTAGGGGATCGGAGTGCCACGTTCCGGCACCAGGATAGAATATGGATCGGAGTGCCACGTTCCGGCACCAGGATAGAATATGGATCGGAGTGCCACGTTCAGGCACCAGGATAGAATATGGATCGGAGTGTCACGTTCCGACACCAGGATAGTATATGGAGCAGAGTGTCACGTACCGACACGAGAGAAATAAAGATAATGAATCTTGAAAGATGTTATATACTCAATCTAATGAACCCAATTCCCAAATGAGTATGGTATTGAGGCTTGAGTCCTCATGTGTGAACTTGGCGGTACTTATTAATGATTATAGTACTTGTTGTTGCTACATGTGAGTATTGTAGTTGATTTTATCATATTACTTGATATATATGTTTTCTATTTGGAGTTGGCCGATGATACCTACTCAGTACTTGTGTTTGTACTGACCCCCTACTTGTATGTTCTTTCTTTGTTATATGTGGAGTGCAACAAACGTGCCGTCGTCTTCAACTCAACCGCAATTCTAGCCAGTCTTTATTACACCGAATTTTCAGGGTGAGCTAATGCTTCTAGCTTGGACTGGATCTTCTTCTTCATGTCTTGATGCCTTGAAGTTCCGGCATGGACTAGCTTTTACTTATTTTAGCTTCCTAGATACTCTTAGATTTAGTAATTTGAGGATAGATGTTCTTGTGATGATGACTTCCAGATTTTGGGATAATGATTTATAAGTTTTTAGAAGTTATTTAATTGATTTTCATTAATGAGTTTAAGTCTTCCGCATTATATTCTGTTATTATATTGAAATGTTGGGGTTCAGATTGGTTGGTTCGCTCACATAGGAGGGTAAGAGTGGGTGCCACTCGCGGCTCGGTTTTGGGTCGTGACAAACTTGGTATCAGAGCATTAGGTTCGTTGGTCTCATCACACAAGAACGAGTCTAGTAGAGTCTTAAGGAACGGTAGGGGGACGCCTTTACTTTTCTTTGAGAGGCTATAAGACTTTAGGAAAATTCCATCCTTTCATTCTTTCTTTCGTGCTATTACTTGGATCCAATTGGTATCTAGGTGATACAAATTTGTATCTGACCATCTTCACTCTATTTCGCAGATGGTTAGAACTAGAGCAACGACTGCGCCAACACCAACACCAGCAAGACAAGAAGTGTCTGAACCAGCCACTGAGGCTGTAGCTCGAAGAGGAGTAGTGGCAAGAGGCCGTGGTAGAGGTCGTGGGAGGACGTCCTCTAGAGGAAGAGGACAAGCACCTAGCCCATCTGGTACTAGGGCGGTGACTCCTCCACCAACTGAGGAAGTGGTAAGAGAGGGTGAGGAAGGGGAGAATGAAAAAGCGAGGAATTGCCACCCCAACCTACCCCAGAGATGATCAATCAGGTTCTTGCTTATCTTAGCGGGTTATCTGATCAGGGTCAGGCACCTCCAGTATTTTCTGCACCAACACCTCCGGTTCCGGAGGTACAACATGCAGCTACTATGGCTCCCCGCATGGATGCCTCATTGGAAATAGGCACGTTTCCTCGTCTGACTACAGGGCCTATAATGACAAATGATCAGCACGAACTTTTCAGCAAGTTCTTGAAATTGAAACCTCCAGTCTTCAAGGGTGCTGAATCTGAGGATGCCTATGATTTTCTGGTTGACTGTCATGAGCTACTACACAAGATGGGTATAGTAGAACGGTTTGGTGTTGAGTTTGTGACTTATCAGTTTCAAGGGAACGCCAAAATGTGGTGGCGGTCACATGTTGAGTGTCAACCAACAGAGGCACCACCTATGACTTGGGCATCATTCTCTAGCTTGTTTATGGAGAAGTATATCCCCCGGACTTTGAGGGATAGGAAAAGAGATGAGTTCTTGAGCCTAGAGCAAGGTAGGATGTCGGTTACTGCATATGAGGCTAAGTTTCGTGCATTATCCAGTTATGCCACCCAACTTTGTTTCAGTCCACAAGAGCGGATTCGCCGTTTTGTGAAGGGGTTGAGGTCAGAATTGCGGATTTCAGCCTTACAAGTAGCGGCTACGGCAAAATCCTTTCAAGAAGTGGTAGACTTCGTGATAGAGGTGGAAGGAGTGAAGCCAGATGACTTCACCATGGCATCTACATCAAAAAGGTTTCGAAAGGGAGGTGAGTTTAATGGTTCTTACTCTAGAGGACAGGGTTCCGGAGGTTACTCAGTTCGACCAATTCAGTCTTCACTACAAACTGTAGTTGGGGGTCCACCTCATACCGGTCAACACTTCTCTGAGAGACTTATGCTTGACTCTAGAGAGTGTTATGGATGTGGGGAGACTGGACATATTAGGAGGAATTGTCCAAAACAGAGTTATAGACCCCCAATAGCTAAAGGTAGAGGTGGTCATGGTAGATGCCGTTATTCTGGTGGACGTGGTGGCCGAGGTAATGGTGGTCACCAAAACGGCCGGGGTGACGGGCAAACTGGAGCCACTACAACACAACATGGTAGGGGCAACGGGCAGACAGGTGATAGGGCCCATTGTTACGCTTTCCCCGGGCGGTCCGAAGCGGAGACATCTGATGCTGTTATCACAAGTAATCTTTTGGTTTGTGATTTTATGGCTTCTGTACTATTTGATCCTGGCTCTACATTTTCATATGTATCTTCCTCATTTACTACTGGTCTTAATTTACCTTGTGAATTACTTGACATGCCTATTCGTGTTTCTACTCCGGTGGGTTAGTCTGTGATAGTTGAAAAAGTATATAGGTCTTGTTTGGTGACTTTTGTGGGGAGCGATACTTATGTAGACTTGGTTATCTTAGAAATGGTTGATTTTGATGTAATTCTGGGTATGACTTGGCTTTCTCCGAACTTTGCGATCTTGGATTGTAATGCTAAAACTGTGACGTTAGCCAAGCCTGGGACAGATCCGTTAGTGTGGGAGGGCGACTACACTTCCACTCCGGTTCGTATCATTTCCTTTTTTCGTGCTAAGAGAATGGTTAGTAAAGGGTGTTTAGCTTTCTTGGCACATCTCAGGGATGACACTACCCAAGTACCTTCAATTGAGTCGGTTTCGGTAGTCCGTGAGTTTCTGGATGTATTCCCTGCAGATCCTTCTGGTATGCCACCGGATAGAGATATTGACTTTGGCATTGATCTGGAACCGGGTACTCGCCCCATTTCTATACCCCCTTATAGAATGGCTCCCGCGGAGTTAAGAGAGTTAAGGGCCCAACTTCAAGAGTTGTTGAGCAAAGGCTTCATTAGACCAAGTGCATCTCCTTGGGGTGCTCTGGTGTTATTTGTGAAGAAGAAGGATGGGAGTTTTCGGATGTGCATAGACTATAGACAACTGAATAAGGTAACTATTAAGAACAAGTATCCTCTTCCTCGCATTGATGATTTGTTCGATCAGTTACAAGGTGCTTGTACCTTCTCGAAAATCGATTTGAGATCTGGTTATCATCAATTGAAAACACGGGCAACGGATGTGCCCAAGACTGCTTTTCGGACCAGGTATGGGCATTATGAGTTTTTAGTAATGTCTTTTGGGCTTACGAATGCCCCTGCTGCTTTCATGAGCTTGATGAATGGGATTTTTAAGCCATATCTGGATCTCTTTGTGATCGTATTTATTGATGATATACTGATATACTCAAAGATCAAGAAAGAACATGAGGAACATTTGAGAATTGTGTTGGAAGTATTAAGGGAGAAAAAGCTTTATGCCAAATTCTCCAAGTGTGAGTTTTGGCTAGCTTCAATGTCCTTCTTAAGGCACGTGGTTTCCAAAGATGGGGTAATGGATGATCCATCTAAGATTGAAGTAGTGAAGAGTTGGGTAAGACCCACTAATGTTACAGAGGTGAGGAGTTTTTTTGGTTTAGCTAGCTATTACCGTTGATTTGTCAAGGGATTCTCTTCCATTGCTTCCCAATTGACGAACTTGACTAAGCAGAATATTCCATTTGTATGGTCAGACGAATGTGAGGAAAGCTTTCAGAAGCTCAAGACCTTGTTGACTACTGCACCAATTCTTACCTTACCAGTGGAAGGTAAGAATTTCATTGTCTATTGTGATGCATCCTATTCGGGTTTGGGTGCAGTGCTAATGCAAGAGAAGAATGTGATTGCTTATGCTTCAAGACAATTAAAAGTGCATGAACGTAACTATCCAACTCATGATTTGGAATTGGCCGCGGTAGTGTTTGCATTAAAGCAATGGAGGCACTATTTATATGGTGTTAAGTGTGAGGTCTATACGGATCATCGTAGCCTACAGTATGTTTTTACTCAGAAGGATTTGAACTTGAGACAGAGGAGATGGATGGAACTACTGAAGGACTACGATATCACAATCTTGTATCATCCGGTAAAAGCTAATGTCGTGGCAGATGCTTTAAGTAGAAAGGCAGGAAGCATGGGAAGTCTAGCTCACTTGCAAGTTTCTAGACGCCCATTGGCTAGAGAAGTTCAGATTCTGGCTAATGACCTTATGAGGTTAGAAGTAAATGAGAAGGGAGGATTTTTGGCTTGTGTGGAGGCAAGATCTTCCTTCCTTGACAAGATTAAGGGAAAGCAGTTTAATGATCAGAAATTGATCCGGATCCGAGATAAAGTGTTGCAAGGAGAGGCTAAAGAAGCACAAATCGATGAGGAAGGTGTTTTGAGAATTAAGGGAAGGGTATGTGTACCCCGCATCAATGATTTGATCAACACTATTCTGACAGAGGCTCATAGTTCAAGGTATTCTATACATCCTGGTGCAACCAAGATGTATCGTGACCTAAAGCAACACTTTTGGTGGAGTAAAATGAAGCGCGACATCGTTGATTTTGTTGCCAAATGTCCAAATTGTCAACAAGTAAAGTATGAACACCAGAGGCCTGGAGGAACACTTCAAAGAATGCCCATTCCTGAATGGAAGTGGGAAAGAATTGCAATGGATTTCGTGGTTGGTCTTCCAAAGACAATGGGTAAGTATGACTCTATTTGGGTGATTGTTGATAGGTTAACTAAGTCTGCTCATTTCATTCCGGTCAAGGTGACTTACAATGCAGAGAAGTTAGCCAAACTTTACATCTCGGAAGTTGTTCGGTTGCATGGGGTTCCACTCTCCATCATAACAGATAGAGGTACGCAGTTTACTTCTAAGTTTTGGAAAACATTGCATGCAGAATTGGGTACTAGGTTGGACCTTAGTACTGCGTTCCATCCTCAGACCGACGGTCAGTCTAAGCGAACGATTCAAGTGTTGGAGGATATGCTTCGTGCATGTATGATAGAATTTGGTGGCCATTGGGATAGCTTCTTACCCTTAGCGGAGTTTTCATACAATAATAGCTATCACTCAAGTATTGACATGGCCCCATTTGAAGCATTGTATGAGAGGAGATGTAGATCTCCCATTGGTTGGTTTGATGCATTTGAGGTTAGACCTTGGGGTACTGACCTTTTGAGGGAATCGTTAGATAAAGTGAAATGCATTCAAGAAAAGCTTTTAGCGGCTCAAAGTAGGCAAAAATAATATGCAGATCGAAAGGTTAGAGACTTGGAGTTCATGGAGCGTGAACAAGTCTTGTTGAAGGTTTCACCCATGAAAGGGGTGATGCGGTTTGGTAAGCGAGGTAAGCTTAGTCCGAGGTATATTGGTCCCTTCGAGGTTCTGAAGCGCGTGGGGGAGGTAGCTTATGTATTAGCCTTGCCCCCAGGACTGTCTGGAGTGCATCCGGTATTTCATGTGTCCATGTTGAAAAGATACCATGGGGATGGAAACTACATCATTCGTTGGGATTCAGTCCTGCTTGATGAGACTTTGTCTTATGAGGAGGAGCCTGTTGCTATTTTAGATAGAGAAGTCCGCAAGTTGAGGTCAAGGGAGATTGAATCTATCAAAGTCTAATGGAAGAATCGGCCGGTTGAAGAATCCACTTGGGAGAAGGAGGCTGATATGCAAGAAAGATACCCACATCTGTTCACAGATTCAGGTACTCCTTTTCGCCCTTGTTTCTTTTCTTGTGATCGTTCGAGGACGAACGATGGGTAAATTGGTATCTATTGTAATGACCTGTTTAGTCGTTTTGAGCAGCAGATTTTTATTTTTGGAAAAACTGGCTGAGACGACGGACCCCACGACGGACCGTCATGGGCACGACGGACCGTCGAGGGGGTCTCGTTTCAAAAAGCTTAGAAATTCTGGAATTTGGGTACTGAAATCGACTCTCTGAACTTCATAACGGAATGGCAGGACGGCCGTCATGGGCAGGACGGACCGTCGTGGGCATGACGGACCGTCACACATCTTCCATAGAAATTAAGTCTCTGAACTTCGTGACGACATGGCAGGACGGACCGTCGTGGGCACGACGGACCGTCACAGACTCTTCAAGGAAATTTAGTCTCTGAAGTCTGTGACGGAAGCAGCAGGACGGACCGTCGCAGGCGCGACGGGCCATCACAGGTTGCGTAATCCCAGGCTGGGTCGGATTTCTGGTAAGCAATTTAAGGGGCGTTTTGGACTATTCCTGCTATAATTATAAATTTAGTGGGTTAATGTTAATAAGTCTAATTACTTGGGGGTTGAAAGAGGTAACCTTGAGTTAATAAGTGGATTAATATTGCCATCTTTTATACTTAATTATATGCTAATTAGGGTAAAAGAAAGAGGGTTGGAGTAAGAAAAATAGAAAGAACAAGATAGAGAGAGGATCGATCGAGAGAGAAAGGGAAAAACGAAGAGGAAACAAAGCTTTGGGAAATTGCTTGCTTGATCACGAATCTTCGGTGGAGGTAGGTTATGGGTTTTATGCTATTCGTAGTAGACTCTTAATAGCGAATGATATGTGTTGGTAATATTATCTCATCTTCTATATGCTTAATTGTATGCTTGCATGAATGTGATTATATGATTGTGATAAAATAAAGAATGATGAAGCTATTGAATCATAGATCTTGAAAAACCCTAATCTCTTTGTTAATGATGATGCATTGGTATAAGAGAAGTCTTGATAAACTAAAGTAATGAGATTGATGATGCCTTGGTATAAAAGAAGGATTGATGAATTGATAGAATGAGATTAGTGGAGCGGGTGTCACGAACCGACACGTAGAATTAGGGGATCAGGTGTCACGAACCGACACGTAGAATTAGGGATCGGGTGTCACGAATCGACACGTAGAATTAGGGGATCGGGTGTCACGAACCGACACGTAGAATTAGGGGATCGAGTGTCACGAACCGACACGTAGAATTAGGGGATCGGGTGTCACGAACCGACACGTAGAATTAGTGGATCGGAGTGCCACGTTCCGGCACCAGGATAGAATATGGATCGGAGTGCCACGTTCCGGCACCAGGATAGAATATGGATCGGAGTGCCACGTTCAGGCACCAGGATAGAATATGGATCGGAGTGTCACGTTCCGACACCAGGATAGTATATGGAGCGGAGTGTCACGTACCGACACGAGAGAAATAAAGATAATGAATCTTGAAAGATGTTAATATACTCAATCTAATGAACCCAATTCCCAAATGAGTATGGTATTGAGGCTTGAGTCCTCATGTGTGAACTTGGCGGTACTTATTATGATTATAGTACTTGTTGTTGCTACGTGTGAGTATTGTAGTTGATTTTATCATATTACTTGATATATATTGTTTTCTATTTGGAGTTGGCCGATGATACCTACTCAGTACGACCCTTTCCTGCATGGGTCCATAACTTCTCATCTTGCTTGGAATTTGATTCGCTATCAAAACAATAGGTACGTTTCTTGTTTTGTTAAGAACCTCTCCGTACTTGGCGTCTAGCCTGTTTGTACTGACCCCCTACTTGTATGTTCTTTCTTTGTTATATGTGGAGTGCAGCAAACGTGCCGTCGTCTTCAACTCAACCGCAATTCTAGCCAGTCTTCATTACACCGGATTTTCAGGGTGAGCTAATGCTTCGAGCTTGGACTGGATCTTCTTCTTCATGTCTTGATGCCTTGAAGTTCCGGCATGGACTAGCTTTTACTTATTTTAGCTTCCTAGATACTCTTAGATTTAGTAATTTGAGGATAGATGTTCTTGTGATGATGACTTCCAGATTTTGGGGATAATGATTTATAAGTTTTTAGAAGTTATTTAATTGATTTTCATTAATGAGTTTAAGTCTTCCGCATTATATTCTGTTATTATATTGAAATGTTGGGGTTCAGATTGGTTGGTTCGCTCACATAGGAGGGTAAGTGTGGGTGCCACTCGCGGCTCGGTTTGGGTTGTGACATTATTACTTTTAAATTATGATTATTTTCATTATGACATTACAATATTTATTTTATATGTTGATTTCATTATTATTTTTTAGTGAATATTTTTTGTGTCATCAATACTCATCTCATATTTTGTGTTATTCTTTTACAGAAACATTTTAGATAATTGTATTTTGGTTGGACTAAAAAATTATTTGGAGCACAAATTAATAATATGTTTGTATGTGTGCAAGCTTTACCGAAAAAATCCAAAAGATCTGAAAAAATCCAAAGTTTATTAGTTTGGTTTGATTTATAAATTTAAAAATTCAAAAGGGGCTTTTAATATTAATTCTATTATAACTTTGAACTTTGCTATTCAAATAGCCTAAACTTTTACATTTGATTTCCCCTTGACGTCTAGGTTATTTTAAGTTATCACCACTCAAAATAAAGTTCATTTGTGGTAAATTAAAATGTTCAAACTTCAGCCTCAACACATATACATCTAGTAACATAGAGTTATTGTTTTCTAAAAAAATAATAATAATAATAATAACAACATACACATTAATTTTAGTTAAAAAAATCACCAGTCAACAAGCAAATAATTAAAAAATGCATGAAAGTTTGAGAAAAAACTTGACAATTCACGTAAAATTAAATAAAAATATGATTTTGTTTTTTGGTTAAAAAAATAATTATTATCACTAATATGATTTTAAATAGATTAAGCTCATAGGAGTTGTTCATGGAGAAATTAGAACCTAGGGCTATGGAGATTGTGAAAAGCTTATAATAGTTAAAAAAAAATATGATTTTTAATCGCTTCATTAAATAATAAACGAATATGATTTTTTTTGGGAGGGGGGGGGGGGGAGGGAGAGTGAGAGAATTGGAAGAACATGTCATGATATTAGAAAATCTAATAATGTTGATAATTTAGATGACAAAATTCACATTGATTTTATTTATAAAATTATCAATCAACGAACGAATAAGTAAAAAATGATGAAATTTGAGAAAAACTTGAGAATATTCTAGTAAAATTAAATAAAATATAATTTCTCGTCCATTTTATTGAACAATAAACAAACATGAGAGAGAGAGAGAGCTAGAGAGAGTAGCGGGGAAACGAACCTTTTTTTGTTTCACTTTCCTTTCTCCTCTTCTCTCTCCTCTCTCTCTCTCTCTCCCTCACTATGAAATATGTGTATTTTTTGCTTTTATACCTTTTTTTTTCCTCTCTCGATTGATTTACTAGATATGAGTTTTGTTTGATTCAACGAGATATGCCTTCTCAGGTATGTTTTCTTGTATACATTTGTCATGAGATCTTGTGTTTACAAATCTCACATGTTTAAAATTGAGAAATTTTATGATTCAGATCTTTAGTTTTTTTTTGTATTTAAACATAATATCTTCTTCTTCGCATGAATTTAATTTTTTACTTCAAACTTTATGTATGAACTCCCATCATTTAATAGATCCATCTCGATAAAATGTTGATTTAATATTTGTGACATGAATTTCAAATCTCATTATCCTTTTCAATATGTTCATCGCATTAGATTTGCCATTATGCCTAAGAAAATTGACAATATTTAATTTTTTGAAATTTCAATTAGTATTTAGGTTTTTGAAGTTTCTCAATCTTATTCGTATTTTGTAGGATGCGTTATTGTTGTTGGCAAGAGTACTAGTAAGAATTTGATCAAAGGAATACTTTAGTCTAAATGGATTCAATTAGCACAACTCCTGTTCCAGCTTCTGATATTCCAATTAACCAAGTTAATAATAGATCAATAAATCGTAGGCTTTCAACTCGATTTCCTTCATCGAAAGATGCCACATACCCTGATGACATAGTTAATGAATTCGGGTCAACGAATAGATCATTGAATAGAAATGCTAGTAAAGCTCAAAGAGGGAGCCCTAGCACGAAATATGACCCTTCAATGTCAATGAGAAGATCAGGGACGGATGGTGAATGTGAAGAGGACGAGTCAGAAGAAGAAGAAGAAGGGGAAGAGGAACCGGTTAGAATGTCATTGATGGCATTATTAGCGGAGTCAGAAGGTTCATCATATATGATGGGAGAGGACGAGGACGAGGATGAGGATGAGGATGATGGTGGTGGTGATAATTTAAATAATTGTTGTGTTTGTCAAGTTAGACATAAAGGGGCAGCATTTGTACCTGTGGACATTCATTTTGCAGGTTATGTTCAAGGGAACTTTGGGTTGAAGGAGCTAATTGCCCACTTTGCAACAATTTCATATTGGAAATTCTTGACATTTTCTAATCACTTTTCATTTCAACATTCATCAAAATTTTCATTTAGATTTAATATTATTTTTTTTTTTTTTTTGTTTTGCATTTCTTCTTTGTTTGTTAATTAGAGCAAAAAATGTAACTAGTTAAAAATTGAAGTTAATGAATACATAGTATTAGTGCACTTTTTTACTTTTATAGCATGAGCATGAAATGGGGTTTGACATAAATTGGAATTTGTCTAGTATATGATCACTCTAGCTATTTGTATATGAAAAGATCATGATAATTAATATATATTGACAAGCGAATTATTTTTTTTGAATCGAGCATTTTGATTAACTATTGATCGAATCAAATTTGAGTACATCATGAATCAAAGATGGGGGAATACACTCGATAGAATTAGTCATAAAACCCGAAGTCCAAGCTAATTGGTGGGCACACTGGTTCACTGATCTTTTAATGAAAGACAAAGAAATAGAAGTGGAGCCACACATGAGTGCTTTCCAATCATAAATAATAGGGATAATGCCCAAGTACTCCCTCAATCTATGCCCGAAATCTCAGAGACACACTTATACTATACTAAGGTCCTATTACCCCCCTGAACTTATTTTATTAATAATTTTTTACCCCTTTTAAGCCTACGTGGCACTATCTTGTGGGCCCAACGATGGTTGACTTTTTTTTTTCAAACTAGTGCCACGTAGGCTAAAAAGGGGTATAAAATTACTTATAAAATAAGTTTAGGGGGTAATAGGATCTTAGTATAGTATAAGTGTGTCTCTGGGATTTCGGGCATAGGTTGAGGGGGTACTTGTGCATTTTCCCTAAATAATAACATCAAAGTATGAGTAAATTTTTACAGGCCTTTCCTAGCGCTTGTTAAAAAGATTTTGTCTATCTCTGCAATTATCGAGGCTGCTGCAAAGTGTATCTTTAGCCTTCTTAATGCTTCTCGAACACCCAAATCCTCGTCCATAAGTGGTCCTGCTGTCTTCCTGATCGACTTGAGCGGCCTCTGATGAAGCTTTCATGAGAATTCCGAACTATCATGCCAATTTCAGTTATTTCGGAATCAAGATCCCACGAAGCATCAATATTGCATTTAAAAATGTTCTCACCAGAAGCAGATCACTTTGTTATTTTTATTATTATTATTATTATTATTATTTTTTTGCATTTCTTCTTGTTTTTTAATCAGAGCAAAAAGTGTAACTAGTAAAATAGAAGTTAATGAATGCACCTACTAATTTTTTTTTTATAGCATGAGCATAAATTGGGGTTTGACATGAAATGGGATTTGTCTGATATATGGTTACCTTAGCTACTTGTATACGATTTATGAAAAATCATAATAAATAATCAAATTTATATATTGACAAACGAAATATATAAATGAAATTCTGAAAAATTCTAAATATATAAATATAGAATTTATATATACTTACTCGTTTGTATATCTGATTGCGAATATACAAATCGCAACCTTTATAAAAACCAAAACTATAAATATAAAACTTTATTATATCTATTATGTTTGTTGTTTTGCCTAATGTAAGTAACCCAACAGTTCCATGTAAAATTTGGTTATTATAATAAACATAATTTGTGTCTTTCTTAGAAGTTGTGCAAACACTATAAAAGATACATATATGTATATTCTATTTTCTTAAAACATAAATAATAAAATTTGAGGCTATTTAGATTAATTATTGATACTACAAATCAAGAAAAAGTTTAATATCCATTTCATGTTCATTTTCTCTTCAAGTTATTTCTAATATGAGCAAATTATGATTGTAATTAATGAAGTGATGATTGTTGACCAACTCACTTCTCTTGTTAACTTCTCTTGTTATATTGTAAATATTTTTTTACGAATTTAAATTTTTTATAGATAAATAATAATAATAAATATGAATAGAATAAAAATAATACTAAAATAAAAGTAAAATAAGAGAGAGATTTTATTCTTATCAATGATGAATTTAGATTTATAGCACTAGCCAACAAATTATCTATAGGTATATATAAGAAATTCATAGTCTATAAATAACTATTTCCTCTTTTCCCATTTACATATATCAATGTTTCAAGCATTAAATAATTTAAGTTTGATAAAAAAATTTATATATGGATTTTGAGTTTTTCTTAATGAATTTTTTATATTTGTAAATTATTTTTAAAAAGTATCATAAGTCACATGATTGACAATTTAAATTTGTGTATGAAATTTTGAGTTTTTTTTAATGAATTTTTTATATTTATAAATTATGTAAAAAGTATCATAAGTATAATTAAAAGCTATATAAAAGAATACTATCAAAGATAAACTTGTTTGAATCTCAAAATCTGAAAAGTGTCACATAAATTGTAACGAAAGAAGTAATTGTTAGTATAAAACTACTACTACTACTATTATTATTATTATTATTATTAGCATTTATAGATAAACTATAAAAATTAAATTTGCCTAAACATACTTTAGTTAAATCAATTCCAACATTGCTCAACTCTTTCTTTTTTTAAAATGACAAACGTTAATATGTAATATAATAAAAACGACAACTAACTTATTATTACTACAATACACGTTATACTATAATAATTACATTATCATTATTTGAAATTTATTCATTTATTTTGGGTACCAATCAAGTTTAGTTGGTTCAATTTTCTTTATTCATAATGTGTTTAAAATTTATTTCTAATATTGATGTATGCCCAATTAGGGTTTATATATGACTTAAAGGAAAGGATTTCGACTACACAACATAAACCCATATTTTCCTTCTTTACCATTTTTTTTATTCATTTTGAGTGAAGTATTAGGATGTGTTTTTTTACGAAGAAAAATATTTTTTTTTAAATTAACAAGAGCGTTAAAGTCTTATCGATATTTGTTAATTGTCATTGGATTCAATATCGCTATAGACTTTACAATCATATACAAAGAGTGTTAATTGCTTCTAAAAATACTTATTTAATGATAATTAAACTATTACCGTTAATTAATTGCTGTTAAAGATCATTTTCTTGTTTACATTGACGAAATTATTACCTTGATTTTAAATAACTTGTTTTTCTTGAAAAAATAATAACCAATGAATATAGAAAAACTGAAAAATTCACCATTACCAAACACACACCTTCATTAGCCACCCCCACCCCACCCCCCCAAAAAAGAACACCAAACCCCACTATATATATGTCCCTCTAGTATTCAAACATCTTCATTAAAATAAATATTTTAGCTCAATTATATAAATATATTTTATTTTTCTATTTTAATCGTCGCAAAATATGTACTTTTATATAAAACTTGTATGTTTATTTGGTATTTTTCTACTTAGAGCTTTAGCCAAAGATATACCCTATGATGTCAATTACAATATTATATTTGGGAATCAAAATGTTGTATCCTTCAACCAAGGAAGAGAACTTCAGATTTCAATGGACAAATCTTCTGGTATTTTTTGTTATTATATGTTAGTGTCATATGTTTTGATTTATTTGTCATATTTTAATTTGAATCGAAATTTAAAAATGAAAAAGAAAAAAAGTTTTTAAAAGTTGTGTCTCATAAACATGCATGGACAGAGTTACAAGTCCGAATACAACAATGTTGTAGCTTTTACTCAAATATTATATTTAATTTTTATTGACAAATGCATTAAATATAATATAAAAATAAATTTAGAAAATTGTTTATGAATTCAAAACTTAAAAATTAAAATTCTGACTCCACTTAAATATTTACATGGTTATAATATTTTTTAAATTTATAGCTTGAAACGTATCATAACATATATATGGCTATAAGCATATCATTAAGAAAATATTGAAATGTGTCATTATTTTTATTATTATTATATTATTATTATTATTATTATTATTAGGAAATAACGTCAAATATTAAAGTGAAATGAAGGAAGTATCTATTTTGTTGTTTTTGGCAATAGTAGCAACAATATATATCACTACAAAAAAATAAAAAAAGAAATTAACTACAAAATTAGTTACTAAAAACCTCTTGCTAACATAATTTTTTGCTAATTCATCATTAAATTGATTTAGTGATAGAAACCTTTTAATTTAACAAAGTGAGATTTTCGTGCATCTTACATCGATCAAAGCTTAAACAGTTAAAAAAAGCACACGTTTCGAATCGTATATAGGAGACTTTTTTTATAGCTTAGATTGATTTAGTAATTTATTTTTTTATAGGATCTGGCATTGGATCTAAGAAGAATTATGGTTCAGGCTCATTTCACATGAAAATAAAACTACCAAACAAAGACTCAGCAGGAGTTGTTGTTGCTTTTTATGTAAGTAAAATAATATATCTTCTATTAATTTTTCGAAAATATTTTTGAAATAATATTTTTATTTAATTGTCAAACACTAGAATAAGTAAAAAGTTATTTATTTTTTATTAATTTTTTTATTCATACCAAACATACCTTAAAGCAACCGACAAAAAAACCTTCCATAAATAAGTGTACATAGAATATACTATGACATATTTAAAATAGGAAAAAGGTCGAAGTACCTCTCTAACATTCAAATTTCAGAGACGCAACTTAATTAAACTAAGGTCCTATGTCCCTTCCCCCGAAGTCATTTGTTTTTTTTTGTAATTTTATACTTCTTTTTGACTTATGTGACATTCAAATATCTTTCAGGCGCCTCAACTGAGTGGAGTCACGGGACGTGTCACATAAGACAAAAGATGTACAATATTTTAATATATATATAAAATAAACCTTAATTTAGTTAATATGTGTCTGTGAGATTTCACTCAAATCTAGGGGATATTTGTGCCTTCTCCCTATTAAAATACGGTGATAGTGTAACAAAATTTACGTTATCAATGTATATAAAGTTGAATTCTAAGTTATAAATTAAATATTTATGAAATGATTTCATATATATTTTTGCAGCTACATTCAAATACATACAATAATGATGAAATAGATTTTGAATTTTTGGGCAATAGAGAAGGCAAACCATATAGTTTGCAAACAAATGTGTTTGTAAATGGTGTAGGAAGTAGAGAGCAAAGGGTGCATCTTTGGTTTGATCCAACTGCAGAATTTCACAACTATAAAATCATGTGGAATGAACATCAAATAGTGTAAGATACATATAATTATGTACATTTATGTGATATAGTACATGTTTTTTTGATGAATCGTTTACGATCGGGTTAAAATAGGGTTATATTTATTGATTTTGGGGTTTTTCAATCAATTGATCAAGGATACTGCTCACAAGTTTGTAGACCATAAGGGTAAGAATAACTTCGTTTTAACTGTAACGTCATAATAACTAATAAATCAAATATAAGGAATATTTTTGACCCTTTTTCTTGTTTAGTCATCAATGCTTATCTTTCGTACCCTAAAATTTTGACAGACGTAGTTATTCCTTATATATATATTATATATATTATATATATATATTATATATATATATATATATATATATTTGTAACATTACACAAGACACACATTAGTTAGCTCGAATAGAACCAACTAAATTGTACTCCTTTTATCTCAATTTATATGATATATTTTATATTTTGAAAATTAAACACTTAAGTTTGATAAAAAATTATGCATGAAATCTTCAATTTTTTTTGACATGAAATTTATATATTTGTAAACTGAGTAAAAGTATTATGAGTCAGAATCATTGATAATTCAAAATGTTTAAAAGATTTATGAAAAATTCACGATCAAAGATAAACTTGTTTGACTCTTAAAATTCGAAAGGTGACATATAAATGGGTCGGAGATAGTAATAGCTAAGTTAAATATATTTACATTATCAGTGCATATAAACTAAATTTTCTTTTGTATATGTTTTCAAATATTTTCAGGTTTTATGTGGAAAATATTCCAATTAGGGTGTTCAAAAACAATGAAAAAATTGGTGTTGGATATCCAAGACAACCAATGCAATTACTAGCCACAATATGGGATGGAGATGGTTGGGCAACAGATGGAGGATTAACAAAACCAATTGGTCTTTTGCACCTTTCAAAGCTTATTTTGAAAATTTTAATATTAGTGGATGCCCAATAATTAAATTAAATACTAATAATTGCAATTCACAAAGTTATTGGTGGAACCAAAAAATTTATTGGAGGTTGAGTTCTACACAAAATAAATTATATGAAAAATATAGAGTCAATTATAAAACTTATGATTATTGTGATGATAGGATTAGATATCCTACTCCACCATTAGAATGTGTTTCATAAATATATTGAAAATATAGAAAAATAATCTTCATAGATTTCTTTGTAATAGTGATCCGTTATAATAATATTTTATTACATTTTGTTATATCGAACAAAAAATATTCAGATAAATATTCAGAATTGTATGGTAATCTCATTTTTTGCAAATGAAATTGAGAGAATGCCATATACTTCCAAGGTCTAAGCTTGTCTTACTTACCTTGTTCCCTTTCTAAACTTGAATTGATTATCCATGCTTTAAGAAATAACATTTTGGATTTTGTGCCACTCTTGGGGGTGTAAAAAGAATATGAAAAATCGGTTGGATCGATCGAATTGAATTGATTTATGTAACTTTTCTAATAAAATTATAGGTTTTTTTTTAAGTGTATAATCGTCTGAATAATTAAGATGATCTTATTATGAAAAAAAAAGAAGAAAAATTTCAAATCGAACCAAATAGCCTTGGGATACATATATTTTTATTGATTAAAACATGTTAAATTAATATTAAATATATTTAATAACATTTTTCATATATAAATATAACCTAGGTCCTAGGCCTCTGTTGATCAGATTACTTTGTCTCTTTGTTTTTTTAATTAGTTTTTACTTAATTAGGTTTAAAATTAAAAGATAATGTAATAGATAGCCTATCAAACATACAAGAAAACTTATGCAAACACGTCGATTAAATGCTTAAGATCAAACAATATGGCAACAAAGTTTAATATTCGTGTCTTCTTAGTGAAGAATTAAATACTTTTTCAAGAATATATCTGCATATATATATATATATATATATATATATATATATATATATATATATATATATATTATATTAATAGTAATATTTTTGAATAATATTTTGAAAATAGAAAATAAAAATTCAATTAAACCTATCGATATTGAAAAAATCGATATAATTGGAATGATTTAAGAAGTTAGATTTTACATGCTTTAAGAAATGAGTACGAATAACAAAATAAATCTAACATTTTGGATGTGTACCACCCTTAAAAACTAATGTTTTTGTTTTAATTTATATAAATAACATATCTTAATTTAACAAATATTTAATGATTTTGTCAACATTTTATATATATTAGATTCCATATATTTGGCAAAAACAGTCCATAAGTGTACACTTTTCTATTTTAAAAAAAATAATTTATGTGAAGCATAATTTTGAAATATTGAAAATTCTTTTTCATATTTTAAAATCTCGTCTCTATTACACTACATCACAATAGTTGACATAAAGGGTGTAAGAACTCTTAGGACCTATTTGACTATGTAATATTAAATCATGATTTGAAATATATTTATATAATTATGATACGAAATTACGAGATGAAGTTAAAGTTTTATTTGAATATAATTGTTTATGTTGTATGTTTTTTCATAAACATAAACATTTATAAGTCGTAAAACAATCAAAATTTATCTATATAATCTTAACAAATAAATAAAAATTTATAAAATCGCATTATACATCATCATAAGGTTATCCTAAAAATTTTCAGTATTTATTCATCAAACCTTTATTGAATAAAAAATAAAATTAAACATAAGTTATAGTGTTCTAAGTTGTTAGTAGCCAAGGGGGTTACTTTTGCAATTAATGCCACAATATTAATCTTGTCCACTCAATATAATGATAATTTTTTTATTATTATTGAACATTGCTTTGAATGTAGTGATAAATTTGATAAACATAAGAATTCGATGAATATAAATAATAAATTAAGAATTGATTAGAAGTAAGAATAGTTTTAGATTAGAGAAGTAATCGTTATATGATATATAATAGTTTAAAAAATAATATATGAATTATAAATTTTTTTACATATAAATAATGGCTAGTAGATATATAAATTAATGTGATTTTTTTTATTAAATATAAAATTGTGGGTCCATTTTTGTATTTAATAAATCTCATATCATGATTTTGGAGAATTTGAAGTTCACTTCACGATATATCATGAGCTGAAATCAACGTGAAATCGCAGAGTCAAACACGTACTTAGTAGAGTGGAGTAGGAGAAATAATACATGCATAAACTCTATGTATAACACCTTATCTGATACACTTTTTCCAACATATATATACACTTTGTTGCGCATTAAGGTATGTATACATTAGCATGCTTAAAGTCCTCTGAAACCCCTTGTTATATTTTTTCCATCATAATTGTGAAGAATATTTTTATGCTATACGTACAATTTTTAATACATCAAATCAAACATACATAAAAATTTTCTATGTATGTTTAATAGCTTAATGCAACTATGCAAGTATAACTAATACAAATATTACTATTAATATCAACTACTTTCAACTTTAATTACTTATTTCCAATTATTTATCAAGAATTAATGCTATACATCAATTAATATACTTATTTATTTTAATAAAATATACATATTTATCATTATTTTTCTAAAGAATAAAGAATAATACCAAATTTAAATAAACAAGTATAAACAAATAAAAACATATTTCAAATCATAATATCTTACAAATTATAATCCGCCCCGCCCGCCCGCCCGCAAACGGTGCAATTAAAAATGGTATTTCCTTATTTGTAACAAAAAGTTTGAGTTACACAGTATTTTGAATTTCAAATTCACTCTCTCCCCTTTCTCTATAAAACCCTAATAAATGTTTTTGGGTTTTTTTAATTTTTTTGCAGTTTTGAACAAGTTTCAGGTTCGATTCTCATTTGGATCCTTCAATTCCTTTGAAATTATCGATTACTTGTTTTGTGTTCTTCGTTTTTTTATTTTTTAATGTTTAATCGGTTTATTTTACAGTCTTGTGTTGTGATCTGCTAAATTTTCGTGTATATGTTTGTGTTGTGATGAAAAATTCATATTTTTGCTTCCATTGTTTGTTATATATATATATCTGAAATTGTTGTTATTAAGTATGAATAGATTAAAAACGGACTGATTGTTGTTGCTACAGTTCTGTCATGTGTGGCTAGGTTTACTTTGGAGCAGCTTAAACTAGGAGGAGGGAGGGGGGGGGGGATCCGTAGATTAAACATTCGGCTAAAAATGGTCAAATTGTGTACGCTGTACTTGTTGCTGGTGGGAGTTGATAGGAATCTTATGGAATTAGTCGAGGTAGGTGAAATTTGGCTTGGGCACTAGGATTATTAAAAAAAATAAATAGGGTGGAATGGATATGTTGAATTTATATAGCCAACACGCTAGTTTGGGATTGAAGCAGGTTGAGTTGATTTAAGTTGTGTTGTTTCCTTTCGAGCATCATGAAATAAATGAAGGTTTTGATAGATTCGACATTAAGTCTAGAAACAGTCAAATTGTGTACCTGGCACTTGATGCAGGTGGTAGTTGATAGGTATCCTGTGGAGTGCATGCAAGCTGGCCTGGACACTGTGTTTATCAAAAAAAAAAATTAAATAGAGTGGAAGGATACACTAAATTTATATAGCCAACACACTAGTTTGGGATTGAAGCGTATTGAGTTGATATAACTTGTGTGGTTCCTTTCGAGCATCACAAAGTAAATAAGAGTTTCTGTAGATTTGATATTCAGTCTGAAATTTATCAAATTGTGACGAATCCTCTGAATAGGGACGAATGGAGTCTAATGGATACACTGGATTTATACAATCAACCCACTAGTTTTAAGTTGTGTAGTTTCTGGTAATTTTTTGCCAAATTGGTGAGTTTTTGTTTGAACAATTTGATATAAAGGGAGTGTCCTCTTCCTGCTTTCACACTGTTGATATTGGTTTTGAGGTTACAATATAACAACAACAACAACAAACCAAACCCAGTATTGTCCCATAAGCGGGGTTTGGGGAGGTCGAATGTGTGCAGACCTCACCCGTATCTTGTGGAGGTAGAGAGGTTGTTTCTGGAAAATCCGCAGCTCGAGTAACACACATTAAAATCAGTTTAACGGGAAATACAGAAGTAAAGAGGACATAACAAGGTTTGAGGTTACAATGTGGAAGTTAATTTTGTTTTCTGGGTCTTCTTTTAACTATGTGTAAGATTCAATTTTGGAACTTGAATGGGCTATGGTTAAACCGGATAACTTTTCTAACTCAAAAGTTATAAAAAGAAGAAGCTATTTGATTCTGTTGTACGGAGCTTAGTATTAAGCTGTAGAGCTGGACTAAGGTTGGCAGATGGAGTGTGAAGGATTCTTGAGATACTGTCTCGTTGGTATCAAACTTTCAATGCCCGTGCTTTCCTTTCCATTGATTGCAGCCCGATTTAACTTCTACTTAGCTGAAAATACATGAAAGCACCCTTCGGGTTGGCCCAGTGGTTTGAGCTTGGGACTTCCATGTTGGAGGTCTCAAGTTCGAAACCCCTTGCCAGCGAAAGCAAGGGGTTTGCCTTCTGGGTCTAGCTCATCGCACCAGGCTTGCCTAGTGCAGGTTACTGGTTACCTCTCCTATGTGGTTTGCGAGCTATTGCATAGGAGCGGGGTTTTACCCTGTGCGCTCCCAAAAGGGTAGCGGCTGCGGGTTTCCCTTGCCGTTTAAAAAAAAAAAAAAAAAAAAATCATGAAAGCATGCAACTTGCAGTTTGCAAGTCTATTCATTTCTGCTTCTCGCCGTGGTGTATGTTAAAAGTCAACTTTAAGCGTTACTGCAGAAGTGTATTTAGTAAATCAAAGATATTTGAATTACTGCTAGTTCTTATCCCTTACATTATGATGAAAATAAAACCCTAGCATAACTTCAAATTTATCTGTCTTTCCCTGTTCTTGATATATAATTTCACTTGACATCTTAGGAATCATACTGTCGAAGCTAACCCTTGAGATCACGACTGAGCAGAGCATGAGTTCCCAAGAAAGTAGTGCACAACCAATTAGGCGTACAAGGTCCCAGTCGAGAAGAAATACTGTTCTAAATGTGGATCTAAATGCTGCACCGCCAGCTGAGAACAGAATTCAGGAAGGAGATCCTATTCATGTTGTGTCTGGGGATACAACACAAGGACGAAGAGGTGCCTCTTTGACAGCTGGAGCAATTGATGTTGAGGCACTTGATGATGATGTGATTATATCATCCCCTAGGGCGTTTGCAGCAGTATGTACTTCCCCATACTATTCTATTTTCCTTTGTTAAGATGCTTTAGTGGTACATCATGTTTGTGATTACGGCTGATGTTTCACATCAAGTCTAATATGTTAGATATCTTCTCATTTTTCATTAGGCTAAGAACAACTCCAGAAGGAATCAAGGACGGGTTATTGTGCTTGATGTGGATTCTGGTAATTTATTCTTCTCTTAAGCCTGTTACACCTGCAGGTTATTTGTTTGTGTTTAGCTATAAAACTTCTTTTTTTTCCCAATCAAGAGCTATAGAACTTTATTATTTGCTTTAGATAGGAATTATCTGACTAGAATTGCTTAGAGTAACCTCTTTTTTTCTTCTTTAATGGTTAAGTAGATATGCGATTGTAATTATAGTATTCTCTTTATGGGTGGAGCAAGATGATCTTACCTGGACCTATGATAATCGTCTCTTTCTTTGAGGATTCCAATTTAATGTACAAAATTTGTGCACTCAAGGAGTATCTGTTCTGATGGAATGGAGGATTTTATTAATTCTTCAGGATTAAAATGAATCTTAAAGTGACCTAATACTTCGCCAGTATCAACTGAACTTTCTTTAGAGTATTTTCTTTTTCTAATCCTCTAATGGTTGGGAGAAGGAGGAGTGTGTAGATAACAAAATATACACAATGTATTTGAGCTATGGCATGTATGGTGTTCTAATTAATTTTGCATCAAAAGTGCTTGACCTGATGTACTTTTGGGTTAGTCCATTTGCATGGAAAGCTTGGCTTGAGTTATTTCTTCCATTACCCTTTGTGATTGACTTTGGTTGGAGCATGGCTATTGCAGAGGACCGTGCGTCTAGGGGTAACAGTCGCAACAGGCATAGAAGAGTCTCTACAAATCAAGCAACAAACAATGGTGATAATCACATAGACCTAGAAGGACATAGCTGCCCAAAGGTACAGTCCATGTACTATATATTGTTCTTTATTTAAAAGAATATATTTTATCGATCTACCATCTCAAGTTTTGAAACGTTATTCTAATTAATTTTGTTCCCATGCCAGAGAGTTGATCTAAGAAGTGCAATACCAGCACCACCAAAAGAGCCTACATTCAGCTGTCCAGTGTGCATGGGTCCATTAGTTGAGGAGATGTCAACGAAATGTGGTCACATATTCTGCAAGGTGTGCATTAAAGCATCCATTGCTGCTCAGGGAAAATGTCCTACGTGTAGGAGGAAACTGGCCGCGAAAGACACCATAAGAGTATATCTTCCTGCCACAAATTAAGTCCAAGGTTTGTTTACCGCTCCCTCAAACTTTATTCTCTCTCTGTCCCCCTCTATTTCCTGAATATATGGATAAGGATTTATTCTTTTATGTGCTTGTGTTATAATCTTCTCTGTCCACACAGGAAGTGCTAAGCGGTCGTTTGGTTCACTTTCTAGTTATGTGTGAATTATAACGTCAAGATGATTTATGCCTTGAGAATTATTCACTTTATTTCAATATCAGTGTTTGGTTATAAAATCTCCAAATCCAACTTGGATTTGAATTCCAAATTTGGGAAAGTGCTCCGAACTTGTTTTCCAACCCCATCTTCATAAAATTCCAAATAATGTGTTCTCTTATCGTCTTTGCATAAAGTATAACCAGATCACTCCTTAAAGTTTTGCTACCTTTGCAGGTAGAACATGTCATGGCTATTATATAACATGGTTGATCACCTTCTTTGACAGGATTTTGCTATCATTTACATGACCTCTGGATGAAGTGTATGACTATGTGAGTGGAAGGGAAAGTGTATGACTGGAAATACTTTTATTCAGTTAAGCTTTAGGTCTGAATCATTGATGGCACTCTTCCAGTATGTGCCTTTAAAAGATTGGTGTAATTAGTAAATGGATTTAAGCTACATGCATTGACAACTTTTGTGATATCATTTGTGTAATATACCTTGAAGAAAATCTATGAACCATTCAGCAAGTTCTTGCCTATTCCCCTCCCCCCCACCCCCTTTTTTTAATAACCTAGAAATTCTCGAGCCAGTGGTACGCGGGTTGAACATGGTGTTCCCTTTTTCAATATCTGAGAATTCCTCGGAGTGTCTTGTCAATGAAGAATATAGGGATGAATCATGGTTTTTTCTTCAACTTTTATCAATGAAGAAGAAAGTAGCAAACTAAGCATATAGCTTTAGGCCTGTGTCTAGATTGGTGAAATGAAAAGAGCTACAAGAAGATCATAAGTGGAGAAATGGGTTCACCACCAAAGGTCTAGTCGGATGGTTGAGATTCTTGTATCCTTAACCAGTTGGGTTCAAATCCTATGCCCTATGAATAGAGACCATTTTGGTACATAGGCACTTTACTTCCTCATGGTCTATTCAAATCCTATGAATAGAGACCATTTTGGTACATAGGCACTTTACTTCCTCATGGTCTATTCAAATCCTATGAATAGAGACCATTTTGGTACATAGGCACTTTACTTCCTCATGGTCTATTCATTGTGAATCGAGATTAGTCAGATCAGTGGACTTTAATAAATTGGATTTCTTGAAAAATGGATTTCCTATTGTAATTGGATTTAGATCAAGGCAAATCCTCCAAGGTTTTTGAATTCAATTACATAGAAGATGAGAAGAAAGATATAGTGCACAAATATCTTTCTCATCTACACCATTTCGATATCGACTATTTAATAGAATGAAATTTAAATCCTTATGAGATTTTATATTATTGCATATTGATCGTTCATAGCTATCATACTCACTTTTCCCCCCCTATTTAACCATATGATATTTGAATCTTACTGGCTTAACTACTTGAGTATGTTTTTTTTATAGATTAACACAATCTACACACACAAATATGGAACCAATTGTGTTGCATAATACATTGTACACGACCAACCCATTAAACAGAAAGAAACACAAATTTGTCAAAATACTTGAAATTATAGTAGCATTAATAATGAACAAAATTCACCTAATATGTTTATTTCCCAATTCTTTTTCATTGAAATACAAATAAAGCTTCAACCATTGACCAAACTCTTCATAAAAGTCGGACTGGAGTAAGATAAGGACGAGTTTTTTTGGGTATATATGATTTTTTGCTCGAACTAAGTATACATACGTATAATTCATCATAGTCTTCTGAATCTTGGATTGGCCTCTCCAATTAGGTGGAAGCTTGACCATCTTTGCCTTGAGTTAGATACTTTGCAACCATATTCATTATGGCCACAAAGGGTTGAATACTAACAAATGAGGCATTAGCTATTGCTTCTTCCTTGACTTCATACTCAATTGTTGATTTTGTGAAACATGTTTCTTTACCTTTCTCTATGACTTCAAACTTAACTTTATAAAGTGTAAATCCAAGATCAAGAAGTCCACCTTCCACCACTTGAGCTATTTTTACCCTCTTATCATCATCAATAACAACAAATTTCTCTTTGTGAGATGTCAAAAGTGGTGTTCCTGGTGGAAATGTTACTCTGAGGACTGAATCAACAACCACCATCACCTTCAAGTATATCGACGTTATGAACGATATTCGGAAGCTCTTTAACTACAATATGTGCTAGTTGAATAGTGCCATAGATTTTCCAAGCTTCATTTGCTGGCACATGAACTTCAATCTCTTCAGATATTGTTCCAAACATGTTGTTTGTTGAGTGAAAAATATAGTAGTTTTGATTATTGTAATGTACACTAAGTTATGTGTATATATATATATATATATATATATATATATATATATACATAAAAAAAGATAATATTTGGAGCATATAGTTGTTAGGCCTTGCCGAATGAGTCTTATGTGATGTTGATATATGGCCGGCCATTTGTACCATCACACCTCACTATAAACGCCTCGTTCGTATCGAGATATTTTAAAACTTAATATAGAGACTGATACTACCTCCGTTCCATTTTAAATGTCATTTTTTTCGGATTTCAAGAATGAAACAAGTTTCTCTTTGATCGTAAATTATTCATAAATCTTTTAAACAATGTAAATTATTAATTATTGTTACTAATAGTACTTTTTAAGTAGTTTACAAATATATAAATTTCATTTCAAATAAATTGAAGATTTTATGCGTAAATTTCTATTTAACTTAAACTGTTTGACTTTCAAAATATAAAAGGTGTCATGTAAATTGAGACAGAGGGAGTATACGTTTATTTGGATGTTAGAAAAAAAAAAACCTAATTTTCTAATGTTGTAAAAGTAACAAAAATATTAAAATTTAAAATCTTATATAGTATTTATGTTTCAATAATTCAAAATTAAAGAAGGATAATGCATCAATAATTTTTGTCTAATGAAAATCAAATATGCGCGGATCTTTCACGTAAATTACTTTAATTACCAGAAAATATTGTAATATATAAAAGTTTAAAATATTTGATCAAAATATTAACCTATACTATTTCTGTTTCTGGCTTTATAACAATAAAAATTTATTATTTTATGAAAATAATGAACTAGCAATAAAAATGGGAATACAGTAAACTAAAATAATTAATATTTGATAAGGTTATTATAAAAAGGGCCATTTTTACAAAGATCCTACACCACTATTAATTGAATTATATAAGTATTAAATTATCTCCTAAACTACGATTTTGCAGTATTAGTTATTTTCCTCATTTCCATTTTCCTCATATGTGTTTTGTATATTTCGTGTCAATTAATAAAATTATATATAATAAGAATAAAATTATTTAAAATAATAATTGATGTTAAAATAAATTTATATCTATTTAAATGAATATAATTTTGTATATCGAACTTAAAAAGTATTAATTACTATACTAGCGAACAATTATCAGGAGTTAATCAGTTGTCGCAATTGAGTCACTGAGAGTGAAACAGAAGACCTCGTGATCAGGGACGAAGCCAACTTATTATTTGGGAATGGACTTTCGTGGAAATGAAAAAGTCCTTTATCGAGTTAAACCAATGACTTTAGACTCCGAGAAAACAAAAGAGAGAGTTAAAATAAGTTGTGAGTTTTGTTTTGTTTGAGTTAGGAATTAGGGGATTGAAATGAGTTTTGGTAATATTTAAGAAAATTCTTATATAACATATATGTTATAGTAAAATTGTATTTAAATTGTATATTAGGTGAAGTTCTTAAAAAATGTATAAAGTTATATTAAAACTGTATTAAATATAAACAATCGGTGGTTTGGTAGTGGTGTTACGGAAAGAAAAACTCTCAAATATTAAAGTTGTGCTAAAATTATATATATAAATATTAACTGTAGTTATAATACAACTCAATTTCAATATTATATATTATAAATTCGATAGTAATTATTCAGAATAAATATAATACATTTTTAACGATGTAAATTTTAATTTAAATAGTATCCGAACGCTTGAAATTCACATACAATACTTATATTATATTTGTATTAAGAATGTTTTGTCATATATTAGGTGAAGTTCTAATAAAATGTATCAAGGTTATATCAAAATTGTATTAAATGTACACAGTTGGTGGTTTGATTGTTGTAGTTATTTACCGAAAAGAAGTGAAACTCTGAGAAATTTGTAACAAATTTGTATAAAAATTATATTAAAAATAATGATTTTGTGGTAAGAAATATGATATGTGTAGGAGTAAGAGATATGTTATAATTAGAAAATAATGTTATATAATATATTATTTATGTAAATTACTCGAATTAAATTGTGTTGGTTCAAAACTCAAAATATATCATTAATATAATTTAAAATGTAAAATATATTCTTTTGATTTTATTTTTATTTTCTAATAAAAAATATTCATATAATTATATTTATGAACTATCAAAAATGATATATCTAAAAAATTTTTTATTGACCATTTTTATTTTAGACGTAATTGTTCAAATTCTAGAAGACTCATCGATAAATTGAGGTAACAACATTTATTGTCTTGTTTTTGTCATAATTAAATGGGGTAACACACAAGTATCTCCTCAATCTATGCTCGAAATTTCAGAGATACCCTTATGCTATATTAAAATCCTATTAATCATGAACTTATTTCATAAATAATTTTCTTTCTCTTTTCGATCTACGTGGCACTATCTTGTGAGTTCAGCATGTGCTGATATTTTTTTTCAAACTAGTGTCACGTAAATCGAAAAGGGATTAGAAAATTATTTATAAAATAAGTTTAAGAGTAATATGACTTTAGTATATTAAAAGTATGTCTTTGAGATTTCAGGCATATGCATTTTCGCTAATTAAATCGAAGATTATACTAATTTGTGTCGAGAAAAGAGGTGTGGCAACTACTCTGTTAATAATTTTAATACAAAGTATGTGCAAGCAAAATTAGGTCACACAGCACAGAAAAATTGAAGATGGCAATGGAGATGAGGAGAATTTTTCTGCGGAAATGTAATGGTATTCGCTCTATCTCTTCGTTTCATATATTACATTCTTATTCTTCTTCACAGCGTAGTGAAGTAAAGGGTAGAGTTGGGTTAAGTAGTAGTAGCAATTTTGAGTGTTTAGATGATGCTGTTACTCACTTCCATCAAATGGTTACAATGAAGCCTCTTCCTTCAGTTGTCGATTTCTCTAAATTATTTAAGAATATGATAAGTATGAAGCATTACTCTGCTGTGATTTCTCTTTTCGACAAATGCAGAAATTGGGTATCCAAATTGATGGAGTCATTTTGACTAGTGTGATAAACAGTTATTGCTTTATGCATCGTGCTGATTGTGGATTATGGGTGTTATCAATTTACTTAAAGAGTGGTTTTGCATTTGATGTTGTCATCTTTACAACCCTAATAAGGGGATTCTTTGCTGAAAATAAGGTTAAAGATGCTGTTGAATTGTTCAAAAAATCGGTTACAGAGAAGATTTGTGAGCCTGATGAAGTCATGTATGCAATCGTCATGAATGGACTCAGTAAAAGGGGTCATACTCAAAAAACTTTAAGTTTGCTACGGTTAATGGAACAAGGGAACACTAAACCAAGAAGAATTCACTACAATATCGTAATAGATGCCCTATGCAAAGATGGGAACTCAGATACTGCTATCAACTTTTTGAATGAGATGAAGCAAAAAGGCATTCATCCAGACATATTAACGTATAATTCATTGATTGATAGTTTGTGTAAGCTCGGTCAGTGGGAAAAGGTTAAAACTTTGTTCTCGGAGATGGTGAACCTAAATATGTATCCAGATGTGCGCACCTTCAACATACTAACAGATGGACTATGCAAAGAAGGGAAAGTTGAAGATGCCGAAGAAGTAATGAAACAAATGGTTGAAAAGGGTGTCGAGCCTAATGTAATCACCTACAATGTGATAATGGATGGATATTGTTTGCGTGGTCAACTATATAAAGCGAGGAGAATTTTTTATATCTTGATAGATAAGGGCATTGAGCCTACCATTTTTAGCTATAACATACTAATAAATGGATATTGTAAGAAAAAGAAAATTGACAAGGCCATGCAATTGTTTTGTGAAATTTCTCAAAAGGGATTAAAGCCTAATATTGTTAGCTACAATACTATCTTGCAAGGTCTGTTTGAAGTTGGAAGAATTGGTGTTGCAAAACAATTGTTTGTTGAGATGGTATCTACTGGGCCGGTACCTAACTTATCCACTCATAACACTTTGCTTGATGGTTATTTTAAGTACGGACTTGTTGAAGAAGCTATGTCACTCTTTAATAAGTTGGAAAGAAAGACAGAAAATATTGACATTGTATCTTACAATATTATCATTAATGGGTTGTGTAAAAACGGTAAACTCGATGAAGCTTATGCTATTTTTGAGAAGCTTTCTTCAATGGGATTGATTCTGAATGTGAGAACATACAATACAATGATAACTGGATTTTGTCTACAAGGGTTGTTAGATGAAGCTAAAGATATGCTTAGAAAAATGGAGGGGGACAATTGTCTTCCAAACAATGTCACTTACAATGTTATTGTGCGAGGGTATCTTAGGTGTAGGAAAATAAATGAAATGGTAACTTTTATGAATGAAATGACTGGGAGGGGCTTCTCATTTGACGCAACTACAGCTAAGTTACTGGTAAAGGAAATAAGTGAGAATCCTTCCATCCTTGAGATGATACCAAAGCTCCACATGGAAAAGAAGAAGTGAAAATTGCTATCGCTTGGTTTTTTCGGCTATGTTTTAAGCTTTGATACAGTTTTGTTTATCACCTCAAATGAAATTGAATCCAATGCAATTGTGGAAGATGAAATATGGCAATGAAAATGTTGCTTTGGCTTTCAGGCTGGCTTATCGAGGAGGTACATCACTGTTGATGTTTTGATTGTTTTTCCACTATTTTTTATGTTGGAAATCAGATATTAATGTTCTCTTGATATGAGAAATAGTGTGAGTTACCCTTATGTGTACATATTATAAGTTTAGGAATATCATATCCAATGCTATTTGTTTTCAACATGTATTGTCATTTTCTATCTATTTGAGACTAAATAACAATGTCCTTCAATATATTGAGGAGTAGCATATTTCAGACAGGCACTCCATTATATGATGTCAATTTTATTTACGTGTGGGTTTGCGGAACAGGTTCATCACGGTCACGCCAGAAGCTGAAGTTCTGAAAGCGAAGCAGCTGATGATAGGTACTATTTTCTGCTTCTTTTCTTTTTTTGATGCCCTCTTTGTTGTATTTGCTTCATACACAAGAATATTTGCAATAATGTACTTTATGATGGACTTGAGGAGTAACAATTTAAGCCACGCCAAAAAAAGAAGAGATTATACAAGAACAACAATTTTGAAAGAACAAATTTTGGAATACCTAGCAAGACTACTGGTTTTAAACTATAAAGCACACAAAATGAAGAAGGAAAAAGGGAACACTGAACACAAGAGTGGTGCAGTAATAATTGATATCAATACAACCCTCCATCACTTATTCACCACAACAAAGTTGTCTGAGGATTTATCTTGATTCTCTAAGGCTGATGTACTGGCAAAGAGAATTGTATATCGTCTTCCTTACATGCTATCTTGCAAAGAAAATTACACTGGTCAAGTAATCGGAAAAAGAAAGAGAAGCTACTCCATTTTATGTGGCACTTCTTTTCTTTTTAGCATGTTTAAAATAGAACAATGCCTTTCCATTATTGAAAATAATTTAATTATAAATTTCCCATTTTACCTTTGATGACATGCTTTTATAGCCACAAATATGGCATGGCACGTTTAAGACTAGAAGTTCCTTTCTTTTGTCAAACTCTGTGTCCAGTGAAACCCCACCGCATAAAACTAAATGGAATAGGAAATAAGTTCCGTCTATACTTGCATATTTCCCAGGGTAAGAGCACTCACTATTTTTCACGCATGGTGCTTAAATAACGAGATACTATTCAGGCCAAGGACCTGTAAGTTTTCAGTTCTTCTCTGCCTGGTGGCTCTGATGTATTTCTGTGCTAACTGGTTCCTTATCCAGCTTACACTTTAAGTTGCTTGACATGGATATGACTGCTGGTGCTAGATTACATTGAAGATAGGGTCTTGCATAAGGAACTTCAAGAGCTTTAGGGTGTTCCCTTCTGGTCCATTTGCTCCAGGACTGAATGTATCCTTGATGAAGCAAGACCTTGTAGCTGTTCTAATGGGCTTCCCTAAGCTTCAGTCAGTTTTATACTTCTGCTGCCAAATGACAAATGATGCCTTGGTTACTATTGCAAGGAACCATTGTAATATGATCCAATTTCGTTTGTGTGTATTATCAAACCTCAAACTCATGTAACCCTTGAAGCACTTGATGCTGGTTTTGGGGCCATTGTTCAACACTGCAAGTAATTCCAGCAACTCTCTCTTTCTGGCCTCCTTACGGACCGTATGTTTGAGTACATCAGGGTCCATGCTAGAAGTTAGAGATGCTTTCCTTAGCTTTTCTGGGGGATAAGCATCTATGCCTCCACTACGTGCTCTCTGGCTGTGATAGCCTCGGCAAGTTAGAGATTAGAGACTGCCCCTTTGGCGATGAGGCTCTGTTATCCAACGGTGCAAAGCTGGAGACAATGTAATCCCTTTGGATGTCTAAATTGTTCAGTATGTATCCTTCTAGCTCAGAAGTTGCCAGGGCTTAATGTTGAAGTTATAGACGGGAAGGTAATCCGGACACGAGACAAGAAAGTTTCCCTGTGCATCATTATGTATCCTCTAGTAACTTGTTCTTCTGGTGAAATGGTGTTGTCATGTACTTCTGAGCATGTATAGTTGAACTCTAATTGTAATTCTCTATGAAGAATAATGTGAACTAAGTCATTCATTATATATCTCAAGTGCATATCATGACATTGCAACATGATGCAAATGAAATCCCATTGGTTGTAACTTTCAAAAGGTATTTTATTGTTTTACTATTCTTTCTTCTACATTGATAAATCTGCTTTAATACTAAAGAGATTATTGCATCAAACAAATAAATAATACTCTCTTTGTCCTTAATTACTTATCCACGTTTGAATTGACACACCTATTAAGAAAACAATTATTGACATAGTGAGTCTACCATTTTTATAACCCCTATTAATTATGAAGTGGATGAATTCAAGAAATTCTAATTTTTTTTTAAAGTACTTAATTGAGGGTATAGCCCAAAAATGAAAAATGATAGAAATGTCACCTATAAGTTCTCTTATTACCATTATCTCCTATTAGTTTTACAAATCTACCAAAATCCCTCATTTCCGCACATTAGATTAATGTATCATGCATCATATTAATGTATTCGCAAATCAGATTAGTGTATCATGTATATAATGTACATAAATAAGTTTATCATATATAAAATGTAATGTATTTTACTTAACGAGTAATATATCTCGCGCCTCAAATTAATGTATCAGCACTTATATTATTGTATCAGTTTGAGGATCTATGTTATTATAAATTATAAGGGCTAAATGATAATTTTACTTTAAAAATATGATATTTCTATTATTTGTCCAAAAAAAATTTGTCTATTAGTAATAACCGTAAAAAAATAAAAAGTGGACAAGTATAGTATTATTTTGTCATCAATAATTTCTTTTGATACTGATTACACATCCCGCAATATTAATACTAGTTATACTTTCTCCGTCTCATTTTATGTGGGCATTTTTTTGCATTTCGAGGTTCGAACAAGTTTATTTTTAATCGTAATTTTTTCATAGATGTTTTTAACATTTTGAATTATCTTATTTATAGTACTCTATAGGTAGTTTACAAATATATAAATTTTATTTTTAAAAATTGAAAATTTCATATGTAAATATTTGACCAAAATTAAATTGTTTGAATCTCAAAAAACGAAAAGTTTCACGCTGATCACTAACATCTCTTATTAGGTCACACTGAAACTTATTGAGCGGCAATGGCGATGAGCAGAATTTGTCTGAGGAATTGCAATGGTATTCTCTCTATCTCCTCTTCTTCACGCAGTAATTTTGAATGTTTAGATGATGCTCTTACTCAATTCCATCAAATGGTTAAAAGGAAACCTCTTCCTTCAGTTGTCGATTTCTCTAAATTATTGAAAAATTTTGATAAATATGAAGCATTACTCAAATGTTGTTTCTCTTTTCCGAGAAATGCAGAAATTAGGTATACCAATTGATAGGTTCATCTTGACTAATGTGATTAACAGTTATTTCCTTATGCATACTACTGATTGTGCATTTTCAGTGTTATCTATTTACTTGAAGAATGGCATTCCGTTTGATACTGTTGTATTTAACACCCTATTAAGAGGAATTTTTGCTGAAAATAAGGTTTAGAATGCTGTGGAATTGTTCAAAAAATTAGTGAGAGAGAAAACTTGTGAGCCTGATGAATTCATGTATTCAATCGTCATGAATGGGTAAAGCAAAAGAGGTCATACTCAGAAAATTGTAAGTTTGCTACGGTTAATGGAACAAGGTAAAACTCAGCCCGATATATGTATCTACAACATTGTTATAGATGCTCATTGCAAAGATGGAAACTTAGATGCTGCTATCAACGTTCTGAATGAGATGAAACAGAAAGACATTTATCCCGATATAGTCACATATACTTCAATAATTGATGGTTTGTGTAAGTTTGGTCAGTGGGAGAAGGCTACGACTTTGTTCTCTGAGATGGTGAACATTAATATGTATCTAGATCTGTGCGTCTTCAATATACTAATAGATGGACTATGCAAAGAAGGGAAAGTTGAAGATGCGGAGGAAGTAATCAGAAACATGGTTGGAAAGGGTGTAGAGCCTGATATATTCACTCATAGTATGATAATGGATGGATATTGTTTGCGTGGTGAAGTAGATAGAGCTAGGAGAATTTTCGATATCTTGATAGATAAGGGAATTGAGCCTACCATTTTTAGCTATAACATACTAATAGATGGTTACTGTAAGAAAAAGAATCTTGATGAGGCCATGCAATTGTTTAGTGAAATTTCTCAAAAGGGATTAAAGCCTAGTATTGTTACCTACAATAGTATCTTACAAGGTCTGTTTGAAGTTGGAAGAATTGGTGTTGCAAAACAACTGTTTGTAGAGATGGAATCTGCAGGACTTGCCCCTGATTTATACATGTATGGTACTTTGCTTGATGGTTATTTCAAGTATGGACTTGTCGAAGAAGCTATGTCACTGTTTAATAAGTTGGAAAGGAAGATAGAAAATGTTAATATTATATATTACAATATTATCATTAATGGATTGTCTAAAAACGGTGAACTTGATAAAGCTCGTGCCATTTTTGAGAAGCTTTCTTCAATGGGATTGGTTCCGGATGTGAGAACATACACTATTATGATAGCTGGATTTTGTCAACAAGAGCTGTTAGATGAAGCTAAGGATATGCTTAGGAAAATGGAAGACAACGGTTGTTTTCCAAACAATTTCACTTACAATATTATTTTGCGAGGATATCTTAGGTGCCGGAAAATAAATGAAATGGTAAGTTTTATGAAGGAGATGAATGGAAGGGGCTTCTCATTTGATGCAACTACAGCTGAGTTACTAGTAAATGCTATTAGTGAGAATCCTTCAGTCCTTGACATGTTACCAGAACTTCATGAGGAAATCAAGAAGTGAAAATTGTTTATCGCTTGGTTTTTTCAGCTGCAGTTGCAGAAGTTGATGGCAATTAGAGCGTTGCTTGAGGTTTCTTAGGCAGACCTACTGAGGAGGTATATTGAATTTTGATATTTTGAGTTCTATATCCGTTTTTCTTTTTCTCAATTGCACCATAAATATGAGAATAAAATGGTAATCTTATCGAGTTAAATATAACAATGTTGAGTTTCATTATGTGTTTTAAGTCTAGTAATATCATTTATCAAGTGCTATTTAGTCATTGAATCTAATAGGAAATACTATAGTTGCCAGATTTGTGTTCTTTCCATTTGGCCTTGTCTGGTAAAGCATTTTGCAGCCCTTGAATCCTTCATTCACTTCTCAAAATTGAGAATTTGACAGTGCATGTGTAAAACTTAACCAATCTCTCTATTTGTTTCCGAACCCCATATCTGTAATCGTGTTCATCAAAAACCCCCAATTTACATGGTTGTACACCTTCTATATCTCCAGCTTCATCAATAGCCAAGTGCTCCTTATCTTCTTCTTCTTTTTTTTGATCCAAAGCCTCATTACTTGTCTATCTTTAGTGAATGCCAACTGTTTTCTGTCCAATAATTTTCTGATAAATTGCTTCGATCTTCTTGCCAGCTGTTTGGCTATAATTTATATACACTATCAATCAAACTAATGGATTTGAAATGTTTCAACTTTTTCGCGAGTTTAAAGCGCCAATTATCATTTGTTTTCTTTTTCTGCCTGGACTATCACTCTCTATGTATTAAAAAACAGACCTCAACAATCAATTTTTCACTTTTCTACTTGAAAGATGATGGTAGTTCAGGTAGAAAGAGAACAACTGACAGTAGAGGTGTGTATGATAGTTCAGTTCATGGAGGAGGAGGAAAAGGAAACATCTTATAGTTGAGGTGTGAAACTCACAAAAAACCGATGTGTTTTTGACTATCAACTCTCCATTTTTCATGGGAGTTAAGGCAAGCAGTTTATGTTGCATGTATATTCCTTGCAAAATGTTCGTTCTGGTGAAAATACTCTACTACTTTCAACACATCATCCTTGACAAATGACAACTTCACTTGGAGAGCCTAATATGGCATTTATTCTACTCAAATGTATATTCAGTTTGCAATTTCTTATCCCGGTAAATAGTGTGGATAACTTTTTGGATTTTGTTAATTCCCTGTCTGCTTCATGCTTTGTTTGAAGCAGCTACTTTTGCTCTCTTGTAATCTTGCATTCATCTTAGTAGTAGCCTGTTGAGCTGGACTTACAAATAAAAGGCTATTTTTATTACTTCTAGGTTTTAGTTTTATGTAAAATAGGAGTATTTTTTATTTGTATGTTTTGAATTATAACTAAACTATGTGTTGCCTTCTACCAATATGCGCCTTGTGGTCGAGACCCGAATTATAACTATACTATGTGTTGCCTTCTACCAATAGTGCGCCTTGTGGTCTAGAGTCGTGCATATTGAGAGCTTAGTGCACCAGCACCTTGTGGTCGAGACCCGTGCATATTGAGAGCTTAGTGCACTAGGCTGTCTTTGCGCTCTTTAACCTATATAAATTATGTCTTTCCTGTAAATTGGCTAATTGATTTGTAGTATTGTTTCGGCTTTCAGACTTGATTTTGTCACCTAAACAATATGCATGCATTATTTCTCTTATAACAATGATTTTTCATGCCTAAAAAGCTTTCTTTCAATTTATTTTGCCATAACATAGCAAATATTTATTCCAGATTTGTACTTGCCTTCAGTGTAACGCAACTTGTGTTAACATTGAACACCCATCAAATGCTTTGCCATTTTCTGTTTCTACGATCTGTGCCAGTAACAGCAAGGCAACTGCACTAAAGAAAGATCCCGTCTCTCCAAAGGATATCGAATTGGAAGTAATATGCTGATGTGTTTCTCCATCATGATTCCTTCTTCAGATTGTGGACACTTCTGTATAGCTCCTCTTCCCGAGCACGCTTTGCAGCAAGAGCTTCCTCGTCAAGCACTTGGATAGGCGACCATTCAGGAAGTTTTAGCCAATCATCCTTCTTATTGACCAGAGAGTCGTAGTAGCTTCTCAAGGCTGGTTTTACTCTTATAGTAGCATAATCAACTGTTGTTCCCACAACTGCAAACATCACAGAATAACGAACAGCACCAAGTTGACCACCTGATAATCATCCAATAGAATCAGTCAGCTATTTATCAGGTTCATAGAGATCAAGCACGATCACTGGTACGTCTTGAGAGAAACATATCAGAAGTCATAGATTTGAAAAGCATAGATGAAATGTTGTCATCAAAAACTTCAGCTCAAACTGCATCCAAACTGAAACTTGATTCAACTAGTAGTATCGGTAATAGGAATAAGAGTTACAAAATATACAAATATTCCAATATAGCGTAGAAAGTAAGGGAAATACAGTTCACAAAGCTTCTGATATGCATTGTGACTTTGTGGGTTTCAAATCCAACCTCAACAACAAACACAGTGAGATCCCACAGGTTAGATCTGGGGAGTGGAAGTAGAGAGATTGTTTCCGAAAGACTCTCGCTTGTGGGCTTCAAACCCAAGGAATAAAATATCAAAAACATAAGCAAGAGTAACCATGACCAACGTAGAGCACTTTCCAGATTACAGAGTAAAAGCTACAATCTTAACTGGTCTCTTTGCACAAGTATTTATCTAACATAGCTATGAGATTAAACAAAGCTTCTGCACCATGACAATACAACTTTATATTGAATGATAAAAGGTATGATACATACAAGAGTTCTATCAATAGTATCGAAGCCATAATAACTTTAAAAGTAGATGTGCTGAGAACAATTATTTTGAATTAATATCACAAAAATGTCGGTGCCAACCCAACTAATTTGGGACAGGGGGAAGTTGTTATGTTGCATGACCAGAATGTTGAAATACAAATGCATCGAGTAACTGTTGGTCACCAAACTACAGAAAATCGAAATACTTCCCATTATCATTGGATCGCAAACTAAAGTGAGCATAACTAGCTCGTTTTTTAAGTTGGATCTAACAAAACATCTTCAGCATATTTTAACTGATGCTTGGATTCATAAATTGAGCAAGAGGCCCATTAGATTTGCCACCCAAGGGTGTATCCTACTGGTCAATAAGGTGGGAGGAGAACGAGGTCTCAAATTCAATCCCAGTAGGTGAACTCTTACCATCGACCTAAACCTGACCTTAGTGGGCAAAGTTACCCAATACTTGTGCTGGTGGGAACAGTACCCAAGGGAATAATCGCATAAGCTGGCCCAGACACTACAGGCATTAAAAACTTTGGATCCAACATCGAAATTCCAACAACTCTCCAGGGAATCATTTTATATGAAATGCAAAATATCACTCGCCTAAGAACTTCTTGCCAGGAGTCTCTTCCATTTGTTTGATCTTTTTTTATATATGATGCAAGGTTCCTCCAATTAAGAGACTTTTTTCCCGTTAAAGATTTTTAAAAAAAGGAAGTAGTGAACAAATCTAGCTGCCCTGATTAGCAAACAAACATGACCACGAAAAATCAGCAAAGGGGCTCGCTCAGTGAAACTATTTGTACCATGATTATTTATAAACATAACCGTTTTTTAAAAAATAAATAAATATCTAAACACATGATGTCATTAAAAAGAAAGACCACATGTCTAGTTAATGTCTAAATTAGCCTATCCTGCTGGAGCCTTTGATGCTCTGGCGGCTGGCGCACACACAGAAACACATTGAGGAGAGAGAGTTGCAAATTTTACCTTGCAGACGTCCAAGTATAGCACCACTACCAAAACCTCCAATAGCTGAGTTCAGCAGATCATCAGGCTTTCCTGTTCTACTTGCTCTTACGAACTCACGAGCACCTGCCACACAAATAAAAAAGAACATATATTAACTTCAGATTTATGTACCATTGGACACAAACAACACCACAATAGTGAAACGGCTATGATCACTCTTTTGACTAAACTTCACCCATGGGCTTCTAAGAAATAGACGATCTTAAGTGGAATCAACGTCCCAAGTCCAGAGCCAGGTTTTTCATATATAGTTGCAGTATGAGAGTAGATCGTGCAATGAGACTGCATAAATTATGTGGATTAATTTGCTGTGGATAAAGCTGTTATAAACATTTTGAACATGTCCGTAAGAAGATGAGTTTATTCATGACAGCTAGACTAGATGACTGCTAAATTTGTGATAAAAATTAACATCACCAAAAAAGTGGAGTGTTCAAGAATAAAATATGTGAGGAATGCAGATGAGGTGAATAAGATTGTCACGTGTGGAATCTGAAAGATGCAAACTTATGAAGCAGAAATCTGAGCAGACTACCAGATTATTGGCTTTCAAATTATAAACAGCATAGAGGAGAAATTAATAATACAATCAATTAAGTAACATCACTCCCATGTTAGTGGAAGTTGGCTTGAATTCTTTGTCTCCATTCTGCTCCATTCAAATTTATTCATTCTAACACTAAGATTGCCTTTTAATAGTAATTAGGGGCTCTCTATTCTCTAAACCGGTAAATCTCCCGTCATTCAAATCTAACCAAAATAGAAGGACTCCTAATAAACACGGGATCTAACATATGTGCAATATAGCAACATAAATCTTTATACCAACTAGTGTTTTCTTTGATGAGAATGGTAACTTCTTCTTCTATTTATCCCCAGGTATACTAAATCAAAGTAGCCCCCTTCCAAAAGCATTACAAACTAAACAGACTCCATACCGACTAGTTTTCATAACTGTGGTACAACAATAAGCTGGACTTATCAACCAAAAAATAGAAAATAACACAAATCTAGAAGCCCAGTAGGTGGAATCTGCTATTGTCAGATCGATGGGTGATTTTAACAATAGAAAAATGTTGCGAGCGTATTTGAACCAAAAGGTGGATGAAGGATAATTTTACATCATTTACTAATTCATAGTGATATTTTTTGGCCCTTTTCTATTTCCATTTTGATGTTGCTGGGGGAAAATGTTGCAAAAAGGGGAGGGTCAGAGTAAGTAAGCAAATCTGTAGTACTAAAACAGCACACAACGTAGCCTACCATTTTCAACATCTTGGAAACAACATGTCTCCCCCAAACCAAATTCCAAAATCAAATTCAACTCAACACAAGTCTTCATTGACATGATTAAGAGATATAAAATTTTAAAACATGTAAAAGAGTGAGATTACCGCAATAACATGCAGTGACGATAGCAAAATTCGTTGCATAAGTTGCACAAATGTTTGCTAAGCCATGAACTTTCCTGTGCTTTGATACCAAACCAGCTCCTCCACCAGCCACCCCTAAATTCCATACAAAAAAAAAAAAAAAAAGAGTTACAAATATCAAAATAACTTGTCAAAAATAACAATAAACTTAGATAAACAATCAATTGATCAAATCAACTATCTCAAATAAGTTTGAAATCGACTATTTAAATTTGCCGCAGGAATCCGGTAGATTTTGCTCAAACAGTGTATATGTGTTAATAAATTCATTAAATTTATACATATATTAACTTTAGCATCCAGTTATTATCAATTAAAAATCGTCCTAAAATTCAAAATACATAAAAAAATTGAAATTCTGGCTTCGCCTATGAGTATATTCATTTCATTTTCACTGTATTTTCGATCGATTTAATCACGTACAAGCTCAAAATATCAATTTAAAAGCGTAAATCGATTAAAATTAGGGTTTCCGTGAGAACTAAAAAGTACCAGCTAAGAGAGTCGGAAAAAGAAACCGATCCTTCCAATCTGATGATGATGAAGACGCAGATGAAACTTGTTCTTCTGAATCACTTTTACGCATGGAATCCATTGATTCTCGACTTCGATCTTCTGGTGAAAGTTGATCGGAATCGGAGAGATTTGTGACCCGAAACGAAATAAGGAGGACTGAGTTTTGGATTAAAAGAACCGGCCCAATTAAAAATGGGCTAGTCTAGATAAGAATTTGAAAACTTACATAAATATACTATAATTAAATATCATATTTGTATATTATACCTATAGTTTGTATAATTGCGTTATATAGCAAATTTTATATTTGTTATGGAGCTTTTGGTTTGTATAATTTGCTATAAACATCTAATTTTATACGAAATTTTGATTTTGTATAAATTCATTTATACATTGTAATTTGTATAATAAGATCTATATTTATATGATTTTAAGTGTATATGACGAAATATATGTATTTATATTTGTATATACACTTTTCTCTCGTTTTTACAAACACAAACACTTTTTATACATTTATACCTAAATGTATAAATTAATAATATGTTATTTCATACAATTTTCCTATTTATAATACATGTTCAATAAATATTACAAAGACCAATTTTTTATTCACATCTATACAAGTTTTATTGATGTATATTACATTTATCACACACTCTAATACACTTACAATACAATATGTTAAATTCTTATCAAACAAACCTAACATATTCTAAAAAACGATTATAATACGTATATATTGCATACATAATTCATTTTTAATACACATTGCAGATTTAACATAACATTGTTATGTATTGCTATAAATGATAATAAATAAATAAAATATCGCTAAAATCAGTAATTATTTATTAAAAAGGTACCCATCCAAGTAATTTTTTCTTTAGAATTTTCACGATGCACCTTCCTTGTACAAATATCGAAAAAGTATACATCATTCTGATTAATTGTTAAAGTGAAATGAATTGATTAGATCATTCAACTAGCATAAATTTACGCCAGGATTCAATCTATATGGACTTCTTCCTTCTTTTATTATACTTCTTGAGATATTTTTTTCGTTCTTTTTAGATTTTGATTTAACATCACGTAGGTAACTCTTAATACCTTTCATCTTTTTAGGTGGGGACGATCGAAAAAGTATTCCTTCTATTTCAATTATTATATATATTACATTTTTTAGTCTTTTCAAAATAAAATATCATTTTTTTACTATTTTAAAATTATTATTTTAATGATGTTGATGTGTACATCTTAACTAGTTGTAGCACTAAGCTAACTAGTAATTATGCACTTTATATTCTTTATTATCACTTTTGGATACATAATTAGGAAAGGAGATAGTAATTATTACACACATGTAAAATGTAATTGACTAACTAGATAAAGTTTGATCATATAGGGGACAGAGATGAAAAAACTAGTGAAGGAAGGTACCTTTTTCTACACAAGTCTTGGATGCTTCAATCATGGAATTAAAATATTAAATGATAAAATTAAATGTTAGTCCTTCAATTTTTTAATTAAATTTGGGCATATATTTAATAAAAAAATTAAAATATAAATATAATCAAAATTATCGAGTTCAATATAAATTTGCGAAAAATCATTGTTCAGGGCAAATATCACATTTGAATAAAGGATCTTTTTATCTCTTTTTTCTTTTTTTCTTGCACTCAAAATGTAAAATCCAAAAAAAAAGAAAAGGGAATTGATCAAAAGTTGTTTCCTGTTACTTCTAAGCCCTTAACAAATGAATGGATTAAATATGATAGGGAAGGTTGAAAACAAATAAAATATTTAATTCACTTATATTTAGGTGAGTATTTATGCTAAAAATCAAAATAAATTTAAAATTCAAAAAAGCAAGAATTAAAACTCATAAAAAATAACAAGGTGAAAAATAAACTATTCCATATATATATTAATATATATTACTTGTGCAATTGTGAACAGAGTAGATCTTTAAAATGTGTTTGATATAAAAAAAATAATTACTTTTTAAAACTAATTTGACCTTAAAAAAAATTGAAGACGGTACCAAAAACACCTTTAAAGGGTGGTAACAACATTGCTATACCTAGAAAATAAGTAGTATAGAGTCTAGAGTGTGTGTGTTTGATAGGAAGGAAAATGTTTTTCACGAAGAATGAACCTTCTGTTTGGTAGGTTGTTAGTTGTTGCAGTATTATTTTATAATATATAGTATTGTATTGTATTTTATATTTTACATTATGTTTAATGAATATAATATTTGTATAGATTGTATCTTTCTCTGTCATTATAGCACAACAATAATTTAAAAATCAAACCTATTAAAAAAAAAGATTACGAGATAGAGCTATTATAAATAAATAAGATAAAGAATAAAATCTAAAATAATAAGTAAAAACAAAATAATTTTTTTAATTAAAATAACGATGCAATTACATCAAATTAATCGTTACACATAATAAAACTTTTCATTATAATCTAACAATAAATTTAATAACATATTATAACAAAACTTAAATAATAATCAAAATAATATTATATTTTAACATATAATATCATAGATAACAACCATCCAAGGGAGAGTCAAAGTTAATAATTAAAATGGTAACAACAGACATTGTGGGACACTTCTTTATATATATATATATATATATATATATATATATATATATATATATATAAATATATATAAGGAAAATAAAAAGGTGTGGTATATATGGCAATGCAATGAGTAGAAATTGAGTGGTTTCCATGTGAAATTGCTTCAAATTAGCCTCCTCAATTACACTCTATGTTAACCTCTTTTCACACTTTAATGATAAAGTCTAAGATTTTTTTTTATTTTTAGAATTTATATATATTGAATTTCATGTATATAGTTTTTTAAAATTTTAAATTCCTTAAAAAAAAAATGAACAATTTAAAGTAAGCAATTTATATCATATTTTTTCTTTTTATTCGAATTTGTGACTAATAACAGAGCAAACTTACATCGAAGAAGTTATGTTTACTCTTTATTTTTATGTGTATAATATTGGATTATAATAAATTTAAACAGAGAAACTTGATCACTTATTATTATTTTACTACTTCTTTATTAAATTCTTTTCATTATTTTATTATTATTATTATTATGAATTCTCTAGGAATATATTTTATTATGCAAATTCTATCTATAAGTGATCTGATTATATCTATATATTGTATATTGTCGGTTAATAAAATTTAAACTCGAAAACTTTATAATTTCAATTATTTTAGTAATATGAGTAATAAAACAGAAAATAATGATTTTGGTGGTTAAGGGAAAAGAAAAGTTTCCAAAGGAAATGATATTTCTCCTTCCATTGTTAGTTTAGGCAAAACTTCAACAGAGAAAAAAAAACAAATTATTACCCCCTCTCTTATTTAATTTTTAATTTTAAATTTTGCACGTCTGTTAATAAATAATAATTAATATAAGTATTTTATGATAATATTTATATTAATTGATAAAGAATTTTAAATTTTGAAAATAAGTAATTAATATTAAAGTAAAATATGAAAAATATTTTTTTTTATATGCTAAAAGCGACGAGTAAAAATACGGAACAAAGGGAATATTTGGTGGTTATAGAAGTAAAGTTTCAAAGGAAATGATGTTTCTCTCCCTCTATTATTACTTCACTTTTTAGATTCTCACACAACACAACATTCTACTCCTTTATTTACTTTCACAATCACACAAACATTTTTATGGCTAAACAAATTTAGTAAAATCCAAAATATCATCAACTTCTCCTTCTTCCCATTTTCTTTTGTTCACCTTCAAATTTTCAATCAATTTAAGTTACATATACTAATTTCCCTTCTTCTCCATTATCTTCATTTTCATAGTATAGCATATGCCACCTTATAAGTTTATCGATATCGAGTCAGGAGATTATTAATAACAAAAGAGTGTTGATTTTAATGAACTCATTTTACAATCTCGTCTGTGAATCAACACAATCGAGTGGTTGATTTTGTAGATGCTCAAAACAAAATATTGTCATACGAGAGTGATTTTTGAAAGAAAAAAAAAATGTCGGAACTGAGACTTCAGTATTTTCAACTTATCAAGTCAAAATTCTTCTACTTATGTTCTTTCATTATCTCTCACCCTCTCTACTTCTCCTACTTCATTTTCTTCTCTCCTTACATCCTTAGACTCCTTTCATTCCTCTCACCACTCTTCATCACAACTACCCTTTTGCTCCTTGCCCTTTTCACCATCTCTCCAAGTCTCATTCTCCACAACAACACTAAAGGATTAACACGAAATGACGATGAAGTAGTCCTCGAGGAGTTGGAGGAATTTGAATCCTACAAAGTTGTGTTTGGCGTGTCCAAAGTTGATCATCAAGAAAACCATGTTGAGTTCTTGGACTATAAATCAGCTGAGGAAAGTGAATCCCCTATTCATGATCAATTGGGAGGTGAAATGGAGAGTACTAAGCATGTCATAGAGGAGAAGACATTGGAAAATTTCTTCAATGAAGTAGATGAATTTGAAAACACCAGTTTGAGTCATAATGTGGAAGTGAAGAAAGTAGACAAAATGATTGAAAAACAAAAGAAAGAGGTAGTTGTGGGAAATGAAGTTAGAAAAAAAGTTGAAAATGTGGGAATTGGTTATGGATCAATGAGGAAAGAAAAAGAGTGGAAAAGGACATTGGCATGTAAACTATTTGAGGAAAGGAACAATGCTAGTCATAGCAATAGTGAAGGAATGGACATGTTGTGGGAAAAATATGAAATAGACACCAACAAAAACAAGGCAAAAAGGGACAATAATGTAAAGAAGATGAAAAAGAAAGCAGAGTTGAAAGAATATGATGAGGATGAACAAGAAATGAATGATCAATTGTGTTGTTTACAAGCCTTAAAGTTTTCAGCTGGAAAAATGAATTTGGGCATGGGAAGGCCTAATCTTGTCAAGATTTCAAAGGCATTTAAAGGTTTTGGATGGCTACATCATGTGGGAAAGAGTAACAAAAAGGTGCATTGTGGTGATCTAAGTTGCTCAGACTCCTAAAAATGTCAAATAGTGATGCGCGTTGAATCTCAAAAAATTGATAGGCGGAGTTTATGAATTAAGTTAGATATAAGGTGAACAATGTCTCTAGTATTAAATATGCTTTGAAGATAACTACACTACTTGTCAAGTAGATTACTTCTTGTTTTAGTCCTTCAGTCTTATTCAAGCATAGTAATCTATTACAATGTGTTCTTGTTAGCATGATAATGTCTTTACACTAAGCTTTTCTTCTTTTTTACCATTTGGAAACTTAAAAATTGACTTAATTAATCCACCACGAAAACCCAATCACAATATTCTATTTAAGACAAGTACATGCATATCTATGGGGGAAAACACCAAGGTTTGCAACAAATATTTCAAAGTTGAAACCATCGAAAGTTCAAATCCTGAATCCATCGATGACAAAAACACATAGACAAAAACACATAGTTAGTTTCCACATAAGACAGTTAAAACATCTATATTTAAAGATAAATTGGAATTTTTGCTTCTTTAATCCACCAGTTTTCAACATATTTCTTGACATAACAAGGCATAACTAGAAGTAGAAAACAAAAATAATGCAGGAACAAGGGATTAATGTTTGAAAGGGCAGCATGGTGCATTAAACACCTGCTATTGGCAAGGTCCAGAGAAGGACTGAACCACAAGAGTCAATTGTATGCAACCTTACCTGCATTTCTGTGAAGAGCCAATATTTACACTCAAAATGAATCACAATTCAAGAAAGAGCAAAAGGGAACATGTGAAGATTGACAGTATCCTCTGTTGACAGCTGATAATAGAATCCATGATATAAATGACTAATATGAACTAATTCCCACAAACACAGCTTTCAAAGTAACATAGTTCAACTCATACAATGAGCAAAAAGGACTGGATACTCTTCATGGGGGAATTAGATACTCTATATACTGCATAGCAAAAGCTACTTAAAAGTCAATTCCTACCCCACCTATACCAATTAAAGGGAATGTTAGGGAATTGATGATTAGCAAAGTGAGCTCTAAGAGAAATTTTATAGCTCCTGACAAAACTTCTTCTACCTGGGGACTTCAACTGTTAGAATGCCAATGTAACAACGGAGCTACTACATTACAGGTGCAGCAATACCCTGTGGTGTCATGTGTTTGGCAGTTCCATTAAGCATACCCCCACCACGATTTGTACGCACAACATAACCACCAGTGTTATCAGTTCGCTGGTATGATTGGTATCCATCACCCCCACGATTAGACGACCATCCGCGCTGTCCACCTCTGTTGTTGAACTCGGTTCTTTCGCCAAAATCATCTCGAGCATAGCCCCTGCCACCTCCATAGTTTCCTCGGCCTCTTACTCCATAGTTCCTGTAACCAGAACCCCCTCCAGATTGAAATCTACCTCTAAAGTGACCTGAAATGATAAAAGAAAATTGATTCACAAAGGATCTCAATCAGTCTCAAGGGAATAAGAATATGATATCTGCAGCTTGTAGCAAGGTAGCACCAAAGCAGGATACAAATTCACTGTAAGAATTTGATGAATGTGCTATACAGGTTTGTGACAGCACAAACCCAGTCTCAACCAAATAATCTGAGAGTCTTGTGGAAAGAAGAGCACAAATGTCTAAACATGGTAATCATATGGCAACACCTATGTAAAAAACTAAGTTTCTCGGACTCTCAATGTTGCCGCATCCATGTCAGATCCTTCAAAATGTTATCCTCACTTTAAGTAAACATACAAACCAGAACATAGGCCATTCTCGATAATGCTACTGCGTGTCATTTACACAGTTTTTCAAAATTTCTATCAATAAATTATACAGGCCATTCTCCAATTATTTCAGATAATATTGAACTTGCCTCGATAATTGGTAGACTTCTTCTCCTCAACATAAGCTTGACGTCCTCCAATTAAAATTGGAGATGCCTGAAATATAGGAAAAACCTTGTCAAAAAGGATGAAGAGGAAAGATAACTCAACAAGGCACTTCGAGCTAATGACATAGTAGTTGGAAACTAGTGGCAATTAAGAGTAACAGCTCTGGCCGCAAGTACTGTTTGAATACTTATAGTGGAGTGGTAGAAGCAATCATGTTTGCTAGCATAATTTCTCACATATAAGCTGAAGTGGACTCCTAAGGGAAAACCCTTTTTCTGCTGCTTCAACCCTTCTTATGTTACCTGACCAGTAGTTCTACTTGATAGGTATGCCAAGGTGAAGATCAGCTCTGGAAATAAAAGCGTATTGATAAACGCTAAAAAAATTTGATTGTGCTTTTTCTCTTAATGTAAATTTTTTTTTTTTATAAAGTTAAAGTTCTCTCAATGTAAATTAACTGTGATTCTTACTAGAAGATAATAGAAGCCACAATTAGGAAACACAGAAATATTCTAACTATTCTCAAAATCTTGATATGGCCTGTATGAATTTCAGACGAGGGATGAAACACTTGCAGTATGTTGTTGTAGTTTTATCCAGTCATATTCATTTATGTCAACTAATAAATCATACATGATATATAGAGAATGAAACTGAAGATACCTCAATAGCTTTCTGCAAAGCACTTTCCTCCTCAAATTCCACGAAACCATAAGAAAACCGTTGCAGCTGTCATCCACCAATTACAATTATTAACAAAATCAGTGAGCGCACAAAAGAAACTATTAGCCAACAATCTACTCGGTTTTTTTCCTTAATTAGTTAGAATGTTAGGAGCTTAGGGCAAACCAATACTCTATTATTTTTAACTTGAATGCCTCCATTCTTTATAGGCCCAAACTTCTTGAACTCATCAGCAAGTAAGTCCACAGTTGCAGTCGGAGGCAGACCTTTTACGTAGATTGAATAGCCATCTGTGACTGGAAGAAATTAAAGGAAACATATGAACAAGAAATCAAACATATTCACAGCAAGACAAAATTATATAGAGACAAAAACCAGAGCATAATAGCACAGTTATATACCTTCTCCATCCTGGTTATTCACATTATCAACAGAATTGAGCTGGAAGCTGGGCGAACAGTTGCTGTTACAGGAGGTTGATTCACTTGCTCAACATTCCTTGCCATGGGCTTCCGAGAAGCAGGTGCTGGAGGAGAGGAGAAACTCGCAGCACTTCCCTTGAGATGCATGACCTGGAAGAAAGTTACAAATTGTTTTAGCATAAGAAAAGTTCATCATTACCCTCTCCCCTCTAAAAAATCATCTTAGCCAGAAATTAAGGCAGTAATCAAATAGACTTGGCAAACTAATCTGTACTCAATAAACAGCACCACAGAATCTTACAGCTATATCGTACGTTAACCTTTCCAAATTTAGCTCAACCCTTCTGAAAGAAACATGCAGAAGCAATAGGCTTCCAGTGATATTTTTTCCCAATCAAACTTACAATTGAAGCATAAGACTTCTTAGGAGCATCTTCACTTTTGATGTTAGACTCAACTTCTACTTGAGAGTCGTCTTGCATTTCATTAACGACCTCAGCAACAGGAACTTCCTCTTCAACAGGCACATCACCATTCTCAGGTGGATTGTAAATTTCTCCCTCATTAGCTTCCTCCACTGATAGTGTACTCTGCTCGGAAATGTGATTTTGCTGCACTGGAGGGGAAGCTGCAACAGATAGTAAGCACTTACTTCAATCTTCACTTGTCAATATAAGACAATATCAAACTAACAAATAATCTATCAGCTTAAAATACCTAGTTCAGGAGTGACAGGAGCCACCACATCCGTCTCCGGGACCTCAGCGGGATCATGTTGATCAATACTCTCTACATATCGAAACATGTCATTCAGAACAAAGTATCCTCGGTCTTGTGGTGCTAGGAAGAAAGTTTGGGAGAAATTCCGAATCAAGGTGTCGTTCCCAGTCAAAGATCCAGTCACAAAGACATGCACTCCCCCATTAAAGGATTCTTGCGAATCCACAGACTTAATCTCCGCTCTGAAGTCCCCATAGTTTAGTGAGAGTATCTTATGATTGATTGCCTATGTGTGACATCAAACAAAAGAAAATGAGGGTCTTTATCATATTAAACTCAAAACTTAGCAGAGGGAATAACAGAGTAGCAAAGTAACGAGTCAAATCCATTTCAATCTTGTAATGAAACATGACTAGATCAATCTTGTAATGAAAAAATATTAGACAAATTCAATTATATATACCCAAAACAAAAAGTCCTGCACAGTCAAACTTAACATGCCTACTCGTCATGGTATAACATGGACATGACTACCCATCTGAGTGCAGAATTAAATCAATTCAACAACAGTAAAAAAGTTAAAGACCTCTTTACCACCTTTTTACATCCCTGTCTCAATTTCAAACTAGTTGCCATTGGTTATATAACTCATCATTATCTATTTTCTTCAACTTGGACATGTTCCATACCCATACTCAATAATTCATCTTTTAAGAAAAAAAAAGGGGCTCTGTAACACTAAAAGTTATTTCTGAACACTTGATAAATTTATCTTTTAATACAAACTTAAGGGACTCTCCAAGAGTAGAAAGTTTCAACTTTTTTTCTATCTGACATACAAATTTCCAAGCAAACTAAGATGACCAGATACAAGAAAATACACATTAGTTTTAATTCAGTGGCTTACTTCCATAGTAGTGGTGATGCTCATTGAGCCATCATCTTCAGGTCGTCCAAGTTTGCTTATATCCTGATAAAACCTAAAAACCAGTCCAGGAGAATGGTGCAGAATATGATAATACTGCTGCACAAAAGCATTTCCAACCTGTAACCAAAAAAAAAAATGGTTAGCCAAATTCAGTATCCAACTCACCCTAGTGTTATCACAGGCGAAAAGCACAATAACAAGCTCTAAGGTCTATAGCAAAGTGCAAATAACACATGGGCTTTAATGAAGAAAGGCGCAAATGGAGAGAACAATACAAAAATTGTTCTCTCCATTTGTCAAAACTAATCATGGATAACAAAAACACACGGACAAAGAAATTGAGAACTAGTTATTTATAAAATGAAATATCAACTATTTACTGTTGCCTCTTCCGAATTACACTCATTGGCAAGAAAAAAGTTGCCACAGATCCCTGATGACAACTATAATAGAAAAGTAGTGCAGAGCATGCATGCAAGGAACAGTAACATCAACATAGTGTGATCAATTAAACATAATAAACAACAGTACATCAATAAGGCTTATAGAAAAAAACAATACATATTTGTATGTGTCGTCCAAGACTAATAATTATAAGCATGAATAACAAACACATGGACAGAGAATTGAAACTAATTGTTGATAAAACAAAATATCAATATGTTTTGCGCCCTGATGACAGCACAAAAGTGCCTGCTAAGCAAAGCGGGCAACATGTTTTACGCCTCAGGCTTAAGTGAGCCTTTGACAATACTGACCCACCAACAACAACAACATACCTAGTGAAATACCACGGGTCTGGAAGGGTAAGAGTATAGCCAGACCTTACCCATACTTCTACGTTGTTTCCGAAAGAAAAGCAGTTACAGAAAGGAAAAACAGCAGTGAAGTAAACATGCAAACTAATTGTAAAGTAGTGCAGAGCCTACATGCAAGGAACCGTAACATCAACAAATCACAGTGTGATCACCTAGACATAATAAACAACACCAAAAGCCATACATACAATACGTCAATAAGTCTAATACTACCGAAATACACAACACTAACACACCCATGAAAAAACTAAACACCTAATACAAATCTAAGCTCAGAAAAACCCAAAATCTCGAAAGGGAAGGTTAAAATACGCACAACTTGAGCAGGGACAGGTTGTTGCACTACTGCCGCTGCTGCAGCCTCCATTTGTTGATCAAACTCGAACGCACAAACTGTCAAAAACCCAAAATTGAATAAAAGCAAACAAAATGTATAAGCTCAAGAGTTCAAAACCCTATATATCTATCATAAATAGAAAAGATACACACGTAAAACAGAATATAGAAACAAAACTAATCATCCCATCAATCAGTAACCACAAAAAAAGAAAACGAATCTTATACCTGGTATATGAACTGTTCGCCGGTGAAATTCTCCGGTTTACTCACTTCACGAACACACAGAGTTTCTCTGTATCTCTGCAATGGAGAAGTGGAAAGGGCAGTATTTGTAGGGTTTTGCAGTGCACGAAGAGGACTACTATAAAGGGTTTATGGCAATAATGCCTTGTTTGTTTGATTAGAATATGAAAATTTTCATTATTTATTTTAATAAATTAAAAATATTTTCTTTTTTTAAATATAATAATATTATTTTATCAAATAATTACATAAAAAGATTAATCTAATGAAATATATTTTGTAATGGGAATACCAAACAAACTATAATTATTTGAAAAGATTGATTGTTTAGGAATAGTTGATTGGCAAATAAATTATGTTTGAGATTATAATTTATAATTTTTGATACAGAAATTAAATAATTTTTAAATATTTGGTTTGATTAGACTTGGACTGGACTAGACTAGAAAAGAGATATAAAGTTTTATTTCTTGACCTTTTCAACAGACTTTGGGAGAAAAGTTTTGTAAAAGGAAATATGTTATTATTTATTTTTGGGATAAGCACAAGTATTTTCTCAACATATGTCTGAAATATGAGGGACATATTTATACTATATTAAGGTCCTATCACCCGTAAACTTATTTATTAATAATTTTCTATTTTTTTTACTTACATGGTATTATGTCGTGGGCTTAATATTAGTTGATTTTTTTTAAGCTACTATCACGTAGGTCCGAAAAGAAATAGAAAATTACTTATAAAATAAGTTCAGGAGTAATAGGATATTAGTATAGTATAAGTGTGTCTCTAAAATTTCAAGCATAGATTAAGGAGATACTTGTGTATTTTCCCTTTGTTTTTTTGAGATTAATAATTTCAAAATTGTTAAGTCACGTAAAGTATGTGATAGAAATAATATTACAATTATGATTTAAATAAATTTGTTTTTTCAAAGAAAATATAAAAAAAATGTGGGATTAAGTAAACCCACATCTAGTCATGGGAAAATTTCAAAGTGCTTCCTACTTAGAGTGTGTGATAATTTAAAATTACATATTGATTTTGTGAAAAATTGCAAAAATGTATAAAGCATATATTAACAATGTAGGTTCATTTATGATCTCAAATAATATTTTAAATGTTGATATTAGATTTTTATGATGCAATCTTATTATGTTATTGTAGGGATGGACATGATATGGTATATATTGAATTACTACATCATATTGCAATTTTTAATACTTTGATTTGGTATTATGGTATTTAATATGGTATACATCTCAAATTTTTTTATATTTGGTATAGTATTTGGGTATTTAGAAATAAATAACGAAAAATAGAATACAATACCGAAATATATAGTTATATAAATACATAAACATATTATTAAAATACTAACAAATATACAACCTAGTATAAGTACTTTAAATTAAATGCTTAGAAGTTGAAACTTTGACTGCTCTATTTTGAATGAAATATAATTGATAAATAATAGTTGTTTATAATTTATTTTGAATATATATTTTCTAACACATGTAATGTGTTTGTATGATATAATTGGGACATTTTCTAATTATCGAAGTCATAATATTCTATTATTTAAGTATATATAAATTGAAGTTGAACAAATTATGCTTACCTATTTACTATACCATACAATATCAAAATCAAACTTCAATATACAGAACCATACCCAATTAAATTAGTGTGATAATGGCATAATATTTTAAAAATCGAATACCAAAATTACGGTATCAAAACTTTTAATATCGTGTTGTACCATACCATGTCCACCCCTATGTTATTGTGTGTACATCGAAAGAATTTTAAAATAAAGAGAAAATGACTTAATATACCTTTTAATTTTGTTATTTAGAGATGATATATCCCTCGTTATGGAAGTAACTCATATATACCCATATTGTTATACAAATGGCTCACATGTACCTTTATCGTTATAAAAGAAACTTATATATACCCTTCATTTAACGGAAGTGAAAAAAAATATTTTTTAATTTACTCTTTTGACTTTAAAGAAAATCATGTAGGGGTATATATATATATATATATATATATATATATATATATATATATATATATATGTGTGTGTGTGTGTGTGTGTGTGTGTGTGTGTTTGATATTTCTAGCAAAGTTCAAGATATATTCATACCTAAATTATTGACTTCTTTGATTATCATTATAAGAGTTGCTTATTCTTTTTTTCTTGCATTCTTTAGTGTAGTACTGACTTTTTGCAATTATATTTTAATTTAGTTTTGTATTTGTAAAAATAAAATTAAAAATGGGTCATCTATAATAAATTTTACAATAAAATTAGTAAAACATAAATAAATTTGTCACGACCCAAAAATGGACGTGATGTCACTTGTCTTATCCCACCAAGACAAGTCAGCCCAAAACTCAAATTATTACAATAAAATGCGGAAAATTTACTATCGACTTACATTATACCCCAAAACCTGGTTGTCACATGTACAAGCCTCTAAAGTATTACAATTGATTCAAAAGAAAACTCAAGTCTCAAATGAACTTGTTTCTAGAATAGAACAAGATCATAATTATGGAGAAGAAAGTTTGCTAAGATGGAAACAGCTACCTCACAAATCTCCAAGAAGCTTCGGAAAAGAAGAGAATGACAAGTACAACAAAACTCCAGGCTCATAACCTACAAAAAATTTGTAGTAGCAAGGGGTGAGTACCAAACCACACGATACTCAGCAAGTAAACCTCTAAACACAAGCTAAGGGGATGATATACGGGTACTCCTACCACCCCGACCGAACCTCCAACACTACAACCTGCAGAAAAATCAACCCAACCTAATAGCTCACAACTTACATAGCACGTAGCTCAACAACAACACTTAGACAGATTACATATCCTCAACAACGACACTTGGACAAATTACATATCCTCAATAACAACACTTTGGTAAATTACATATCCTCAATAACAATACTTTGGCACATTACATATCCTTAACAACAATACATTGCCAAATTACATATCCTCAACAACAACACTTTAACAAATTTTATATCCTCAAGAACAAGCTCAGTATTCATCAATCACAAGTTCCACAAAAAGGCATTCACAAGATCAACAAAACACAATATCAAGTTCACTAATGATAAGCATGTGCAATGCAATGGAATGCAATGTCAAGTATAATGATGCATGTCTGACCTAGTGATACACACCCGCTGTCTCTCAGTCCGAGACCCATGGGGGACATATCTATCCATGCATCTGTCGCAGCGCACGACACGACCCTCGATAATAGTAACCATCGCGGCTCGCGATACGTCCCTGGAAATATAGTATCCATCGCGGCGCGCGATACGTCCATCGAAATGGTACGTCCTCTTAAGTACCCATTATTTCTTAATGCACATTACACTTGCCACAACCAATGCCTCAGAATAATGCAAATGACAAGTTCACACATATAATGAGGAGATGACTATTTTCATAACATCGCACAGTTCACAACCACACAAACATGAAGTTACATCAACAATGATTCAACAAGCCTTCAACCCTTTCTCAACACAACACACATAAACAATTAATCACATTGCCTTTTGTTATCCCCATTCTTTTCATCATTAGAATTAATCAATGTGGACAAGTCAACCCATCACCAATCCCGTTACTCCCAAACATATACCACAAGGACATACACGCATTTCATACACTTAACAAGAGTTTAGAAATCCACTTGCCTCAAATAGTCGAACAATGACTCCAAAACTTGAGCCTTCCTCTTTTTGTTAACTTCCAAACCAATAAAATCTATTCAAATAAATAACCACGATATGATTTCGAAACTAACAACATTAATATTGTTATATCTCTAGCTTAGACCCAAAACTCATCCAAATTTATAATAAAATTTCTAAATCTTTATTCCAACCAATTGATCAAATCTCATATTTTCTGAATTTCAAGTTTAGGGTTAAATCTTAATTCTCCGAATAACATAATTATAATGATTTTTATATATCATAATGCACCCACTATTTAACACATATCTCAGTATATCAAAACTTGAATCCTAATATGATAATCAAATGAAAATAATTAAAGCCGAAACTAACTGCCCAACACATCAATGGCGGACTACAAAACTGTCTGCTGAAACCACTTATTTTCAATGTTCCAATTCATATTTATCGTTCCACTATTAATAATCCTAATCTTGGAGTAATCATTGTCCAATGATTAGGACTAATCATTGTCCAATGATTGAACCATAATACTTATACACATTATAACCCCAAGTTCACATATTAGTATAAATTATACACGTTTTAACCTAAAAATCTATTCCTAGTTACACAAAAATTTAATAGAAGGATAAGAATAATTACCTTGATATCTCGAGATAAAAATATCCTTGTTTCTCCTCCTTTTTCCTTTTCTTTTCTCCCTTTTTTTTCTTTTCTTTATCTGCGTATTTTTTTTTTTCTGTTCATTCTTTTTCTTCAACGTAGCCGCTTGAGGCTTTTAACCTTTTAGGCACTTTGCCCTTTTATTATTGTTATTATTATTATTTTATTTATTTACTTAATTTTCTTTTCTATTTTTTTCCCAATTATTATTAGCAACAAAATAATTCATTATTAAATCAGAGAATCATATCAGTCACTCTTATAAGTCATAAATTATTTATCAAAACTATTAAAAAGATTAATATAAAAATAATAGTTGGAATTTCTAAAACGACTAAGAGGGTCGTTACAAAATTTGACAATCAAAGCAATAAATTTAAATTAGTCATTGAAACAAGAAAGTTAAATACATGTGAAGAGGATCAAATATATCCTATATAGATCATATTTTTTTAAAAAAACAATAATTAAAATTTCATTAGGGGAAAATTATATGTTAGTTATTTCTATAATAGTAGGAGTATATATGAATCATTTCTATAAAGAGCGATATATCAATTCTAAATGACAAAGCTAAGAGATATATTAGACGCTTTTTCCAAAATAAATTTGTTATCTTATCATTGTAGTGTATACTTATAGCTAAAGCCTAAAAGTGTACGTTAGATGATTTGAAGACCGTTTCCGATAAAGCTCAAACTCAATGAAAGATTAAAAAAAACACAGTAGAAACAAAAATGTAACTTATTATTAATGTGACATTGCCATAAAATTATAGTATTTATTTATTTATTTGTTTATTAACAAGAAGATAACATATAAAAAGGAGAAGTTGTAAAAACTCAAAGTTGATTGCACATTACAAGCACCAACATATGTTATAATCTCTAATTAGAGTTCAACACCTTATGCTGGAAGTCGAACCATCATTTGACCTTGCATGACACTGCAAATCAAAGAAAAACACCTAATTGTCAAACGAGTTTAACTTTTATATACTGAAGTTCAGTAACTACGAATAATCGTTCATGAAAAATGGAATTAGCATGCCGTAACATGTTAAAATATATTGATAATAGGCTCACCTCTTGACATAATAATAACAGAAATCGGCCAAAACGAATGTTTGAACAATTTCTGCCAAAATGATCATTGGTATCCAAAAGAAGCCCCCTCCACTCAAAGACAGATATGAACCAGATGTATCATAGACCTGCCATATGAATAAACTCGGAGACTATAAGTATTGACGGATTCAGAATTTTAAGTCTATGAATATGAAGTGTCATTGCACTCACTAATAGCGACAATAGGTGACAACAAAGTAGTAAAGTTGCAAATTTTTGAAATTTCTACAGCGCACACACACATCCATTTTGTGAAAGCCGCAACTGCAACTGCATCTGCCTCTGGTTACAAGGGCTAGCATGGGGAAGTGTACAAACAGAGTCGAATCCTAAACTTTTTATCAGTGAATATGAAGTGTCGTTGAACTCACTACTAGCAACAATTGGTGCGAACAAAGTGTTTATTCTAGAACTTTGTTCACATATGATTGTTCTCGAAAGTAGTGAGTGCAACTTCATCCTCCCCTAGTTATGGGTTCTGCCACTCTAACATGGGAAAATGTATATATCGTGATCTGTATGCGCATTAAGCTTTGGAAATCCAATCTCGAGGGAGGTAAATATTTAACAAATTGATGTGTTTAGTTCAAAACTTATAAGCTACTACAAGAAAAACTCCAAAACAAACCTTAATGATCCAATGAGCACAACTGAAGAACCTTGAAACGCCCAACGCAAACACATAATGGGCTGTGAATGGCTCAATAATCTGAAATACAAGAACAGGAAACAGTATTGGTACTTCATTTAGAAAATTAAGAACGCGTGAATTCAAACACTTTTTCTTCTGTTTTCTAATTCATGTGACGGAAAGAACAAACATATATGTACCTTGACATTCTGCATCAAACGAAGCTGAGGCAGCACGGAGACGCCTTCTATATACACAGCAAAAGCCCAGAGTATACTGAGAATAAGATTATTCGTCCGAGGATGGATAAAGAAAGCTATCACCAAAGAAGGTACTATCTGTGGAGAGAAAAACATGATCCAAAAAGCAATGTCATTACTCATTAAGCAATTTGTATACTTCACAACTTCTTGCACAAAACAACTAGATGTAGTACAAATTAAACACCATCAGCATCAGGGGCGTAGCTACGTGTAATAAAGGGCTTAATCGAATCCAACTATTTCTTTGTTTTGTTTCTATATAAATTATTGAATTCTTTTGGCATTACATAAAACTTCTACTGTAGTGACGAAGGTCGCTCACAAGCTGCTTTAGGTCGTACATTCTAAATCTCAGGTAAGACAATGGACTCTTATTCCCATTGTCGTAATTCTTCTCAAGAATGCCAAACTTGAGATTCGGACAATCTACACAATTTTAAGAATGTAACTGAAATGTTGAGCCAATCAAATTCAAAATCTTGAATCCACATCTGGACACGAACGTACTAATATGTTTAGAATCAATAAAGTGATCAACAGACTAACATGTGTTTTACTTCAACAACAACTATAAGAGAAAAAGCTCAGGGGAGGGAAAGGAATAAACTACGTACCACGGTATATTTCTTCATGTTATCCAAATCTTCCATGTAGGATGACTTCAACTTGTATTTCATCATAAATATAAGCCAGAACGTTGCCACGAGAGTGACAAGGTCTAGTATAGTATGAATATCTCCTTCGATTTGAAGACTACAAAATAATCTTGCAAATAAAAACGTTGCTGTGAGCTGTTGAGTCTTCAATGAAAGGCCTAAGCACAGCAGGAGCAAAAAGTTGTTAGAAGAATATTGATAACAAGTAGTAAATAACTTGCTATCACAAATTAAATTACACAAAAGATATATAGAAAAGATCATTATACTGTCCGTGTATATAACTTAAATTCATTTGCAACACGTTTATGGAATTGAATGAGTTATCTAGTGATTTGTATATGAGATTTACAGGCACCTACTACTTAGACGCAGTTAATTTTGTTCAGGGGTTTATAAGTTAATACACATATATTTACTTAATTTTTATTACAAAAATACAGAGTCTGCAAACAGATGCGTATCCAAGAGAGGTTCGGGGTCAATCCATGCCCCTCTTGAAATCATATATAGTAGGGGTTCACAAGTTAATAAACATATATTTACTTAATTTTTAGTACAAATACAGAGTCTGCAAACAGATGGTATCCAAGAGGGGTTCGGGGTCAATCCATGCCCCTCCTGAAATCATATATAGTAGTTATATATTTTTTTAAAAGGTATCTAAATATGAATGTATGAACCCACACTTGAACTATCATATAATGTTGTGTAATCATGATTGGGTGCACCTCGCTGAGTGAGGTTAGAAATTTAAATCTTTTATTTATCTCTAATCTATTTTTCAATTGGATAATGACTCTAGGGCCCGTTTGGTCATAAATTTTTCAAATAATATTTGGGAAAAATTTGGCAAATAGTGTTTGTACATACAATTTGCTATTATTTGGCAAATATTTTTGGTAAATATCCCAAATTTTCAAATACTAGTTTTTTCTAGTATTTGGGCCAAATCTCATTATTTGGGATATTTTGAAAATTAAAATTTTACCCCAATCTTTTATCTTTTACAAAAAACACCCTCTCTAGTAGTTGTTTGCGTTGTATTGCATAATTTTTACGTGAATACTAAAATAGTGATGAAATATTTAGTAAATATTAAAGAATGATATGATGTTGATGAAAATTATTAGAAATTGACTCTAGGTAACAAAGTCATGTGCTTTGTCTTTTTCACGATGTATGAAATAATTCTTGTTGCACTCACTCCAAATACCACATTGCTTTAGTGTCGTGGACACTATTTGTTATTGTTGTAACGAACATCCAATTGACTTGTAATACAAACTTTTAGTTAATTTTGATAGTTTTAAAAACTTGTGTGTATAAATCATATTTTTCTAAAAAGGTGAAATATATTCCTCAAATCCTATTCACCCAAATTTTCACTCAAATAATATTTGCCAATAATATTTGAAAATCTATGGCCAAACACTAGCTAAATGGTTTGGACATGTATATATAATTTTGAATCTATAATTTTAAAATTTTTAGTAATAAGAACCCAAGTATTAAACTCATCATAGATCTACCTTTTTATAATAATGCACGTATCAAAATAGTGAATCCGTAGCTTTTAGATTTATTCGAACCCACGAAGCCCTATCTGGCTCAGACCCTACTAGGGTATCATTTTCCCCAAATAAAACACTTTTGTCAAATATTAGAACAGGTTTTTTTGCCAAATTTCTGGATAACTCAAAAGCACTTTTCACTTTTTTTCCTAAAAGTCTGGGCAAATACCTCACTCATAAATTGATTTGCAGTGTAAAATTAGTACCTGAGCAAGTCTTGTGTGTTGTCAATTTGTAGATAAGGACCAAAATTCCAACGAAATGTGCGGATTCAGCCAAAACGAAGAAGTGATTGTGTTGATGAATAAGGAGTTTTAGAGTTACCAGTAAAGTAAGAACAGTGAAAACACCCAAAAATGTCTTCACTTTGTTTGATTGTTTTGTAACCCATGAAAATAGCTTCTGCAATGGCCTTTGAACTCCCTTTTCACCCATCTTTTCTCTCTCTCAACCAAAAAACTCAAAAAATGTATGTATAAAAAGTGGGGTTTGGTACTTAACCAAAAAAACAGAGAGAGAATGCATTTTTTCCACGTTAAAATTCATCCTTGTTTGTTCAAATATTGTTTGTCACCGTCGCTAGAGTTACGCAGATATTAATTAGTTATGAGTGTATTTATATATATTTTTATTATCTTATAGAGTAGATATGAGTAAATTTATGTACTTTTTTAGCTCATATTAGATGTATATTTTACTAAAAATATTTATCTCATATTACATTGTCACTTATAATTTATTTAAATGGTTGTTACATATTTTTTATAATGTGGTATTGTTAATAAATACAATGTTTAGATATATTGTAATTTGTTACGACGTTACATAATATTACACATTTATAATTTAAATGATAAGCTTACAAAAAAAAAAGTAGGATACTAATAAAGCTACTGTGATAATGTATAATAGAAGATGAAAAATGTATGAAAATATTTAGGTAAAGACTATTCACAAAAAATCGATCATTAGATAAATTGAGTTTTCTTGTAAATAATGTAAATTATAATAAAATTTAATTAACAATCAAAATAATTATTATATTTAAACTAACAACATAATATAATATAATAGAACAGGTAATAACCATCTAGACTGAGTGTTTCTGAATCAGAACAGGATTAACTAACTATTTTTATTACACCCATATAATTAATATGATTTTCAAAGTTTAAACAAATTTTGACAATCCAATTATTTTAAGAGGCTGATTAATTTAAGCAACGGACAAAATAATAAGTATGATCGATCTTTTATAATTTTTAATTACGATGAAAAATAGAAAATGTCAATCTAATATCAAATTGATAAATATTATTTTATAATTTTTATGTTGTCAATCAAATGTAATATAATTTTATGAATAAATAGGAGTAATTTATTCTTACAAATTATTAAAGTTTCATATGTATTTGGAAAAGAAATAGTATTGTTTTTTGATATTTTATGGCATACTTAAATAATACTGGGAAAATACACAAGTACCCCTCAACCTATGTTCGAAATCTCAGAGACACACTTATAATATACTAAGTTCCTATTACCCCTGAACTTATTTTATAAGCAATTTTCTACCCCTTTCCGGCCTATGTAGCACTAGGTTGAAGAAAAAAAATCAATCAGCGTTGGCCTCACAAAATAATGTCATGTAGGCCAAAAAGGGGTAGAAAATTACTTATAAAATAAGCTTAGGGGGTAACAGGACCTTAGTATAGTATAAGCGTATCTCTGGAATTTCGGGCATAGATTGAGGGATACTTGGGTATATCCCAATAATATTTCAATTTTCGGGCTAATTATGTCCAAACTTAAATTCATTTTACTATGTGCGTACGTGTGAATTTATTAATTCTTACTTCTAAATATTATGTTTCAATGATGTTGTAATTGCGAGAATAAAAAAATTCACTAGTGTAAATATAAAAACTAAATTAAAATCCTTAATCATTACATTTATATTTTATTTACATTCACATTCCAATTAAATAGAGATCGGAGTAGATAGTAGTAGACACATTGTTCTGTCAACAACTTTGTAGATTGTTGAATGAAAGGTGGAATAGATTCATCGATTCGGACGAACTCAATAATTTTTATGTAATTTATTTGTATTAAGTAATAGTTATATATAATTTTTTTTAGATTTTATATATATATATATATATATATATATATATATATAATAAAACTGATTAAGGTTTCTAAAAGAAATTTAAAATTCTTGAAATTTTAATTTTGGTTCCGATTCTGTGACTGACAATTTAATACACAAATTAAATTATCTCGTAATTATAATTTCTGAATAATCTATCTTATTTGAGTAATGAAATAAAATAACCTCAAATTAAAATGAATATTTCATAATTAAATTTGTGATAAGATTTTAAAAATGTATGTGACAAATTGTATCAAGAAAAAATTGATCAAACACGAATCATTTACAAACCAAATAAATATACTTCAATTATTTAATTAAATACAAGCTAATACATTTTTTATAAATAAAAATCTCCAAAAAAAAGTAAATTTGACAAAAGCTAATCTCAAAACAACCATATTTTAAAGTTTTTTTCCGTCTAAACATATCTATTTGTTAGAAAGGGATGCTTAACTAATGAAAGTTTATTGCGTGTATTGGTGAAAGAATTTTTTCGTTTTAATTTTATATTTGATATTTATGTAAACTCAATAAAGTTTAAATTTATTTATTATAAATATATTCACTTTGATACATTTTAATAAAAAAATTAATTCTAAAAATTCAAACTCGAGATAACTAGAAATTAGAATATAACAATCGGTTATTTATATCCCTCGTGCAACCCGAGAAGACCTCTTATTTTATGGAAAGTTGATTGCTACTGAATTTTAGTATTTATTATTATTTTTATAAAACGAATCTTAAAATCATTTTTTCTTTGAGAAATACGATTATTTTAAAGGGAGATTTAAATGCGAATATGGATCTTCACATAATCCAAAATATTCTTTTACATTTAAGTTGACAAAGCAAATACTCCATCAGTTTATTTTATATATAATATTTTTTTTCTTTTACATCAAAAAGAAATTTTTGGTCAAAATGAATTTTTTTATTGTAATTTTACTATTTAAAAATATTTTTATCAATTTAGCTTTAATATTTTTTACAAAAAAAAATAATCAGTTATTTTTTTTAAAAAGATATTATCATTTTAAAAATTTTCTGATCAAGTTCTCTGACCATTTAGCACATCTCTTTTATATTATACTTGTATTAATAAATTACACTTGTATTAAGAAATTTAGTAATTTTATATTTCTATTATTATTTAATTAATATTTTCTTAAATCAACTTTTCAATAAATGATGAATATGATAGATATCAAAAATTAAAATATATTTGAATGACTATTTAATTTTTTTTTAGTTTATTTTCAAAATTATCTTTTATAGAATAAAGAATGGAGAGAGTAACTAATCCACGTATGAAGTACTCCAATGAATTAGTTTTCCTAGATTGGTCAAAATATATCTTTTCAATACTAATATTATGTTTGGATCATTGTTATTCATCGTATTGTATTGTATTGTTGTTATACCTATAATGTTTGTTTTGATTGTTACTTAAAATGTATTGTACTGTATTGTTAAATTTCATTGTTACGTAACAATGGAAACACCTATTTTATGGAACAACCAATTTGGTGTGTTTCTATTGTTACGTAATTTCTTTTACCAATTACATATTTACACAACATTTCAAAATACTATTTTACCCTTTACCTTAATTATTTAAACATAGTCAAACCTCCTACCCTAGAATAATTAAGGATATTTAAGTAAATTTACAAATTATAATACAGTATGATACAATTAAACCAAACAATTAAAATGTTACTAAACAACAACAAACAATACAATCTAGCAAAATATTGTATCTACTATACAATACAGTACAATAGAGTACAATACAATACCATACATTATGAAACAAGGGGTAACAATGATCCAAACAAAGTGTAAGAGCCTGTTTGGATGGAGTTAAAAAACTGGTCAAACTGACTTAAGCATAAGTTTTTGACTTATTAGAGTGTTTGACAATTATCAAAGTGATTTATTTTTAAGTCAAAACCTTAAATTAATCAATTTTTATCATGTAAATAGTTTTAAGGGATTTCAAAAATTTTGATTAAAAGAAAAGTGTGTACTAGCACTCATTTGCCAAACACATCAACAATTTTTTTTTTCAACTGAAGCACTTTTATCCAAACACATAACTACTTATTTTAAAAATAAGTTTCAGCACTTTCAAAAGTACTTTTTAAAAGTTGTTTCTTTTAAGCCCATCCAAACGGGCTCTAATTAACTACTGTATCAAGGGTATAATAGGAAGAATATAGTAACTTAGCCTTGATTTTGTTAAATGATAAGTAATATGATCCAACTATTTATGATTTCTTGAGAGACGTATAAAAAAAAGTGGACAATTAATATGGAACGAACAGAATAATATTCCTCTGTCTCAATAGGTGAACTTGGAGAGCTCAACACGCCAAACAAGATTCGTAGATTGTTAGGAGTAAGATATGCACACACCAGCTCATTTCAGATCCCACTTGTGTGATCTCACCGTGTACATTTTTGAACCTGGAGAGCTCAACATGCCTACCCAACATAGATACAAGTAAAATTTGTATACACTTACTCTCCCCACGACTCCACTTAAAGGGATCTCACCGAGTATTATGTTGTTGAACTTAGAGAGCTCAACTAAGTAACACTCTTTTATAAAAAAAAGTCTTGAGAGTTTCCTTATCTGATGAACTTTTCTGGGTTCTGAGCCATATTTCGACTTTGTGATCAATCCATAGATATCGATAGAAAATAAATAGGCACTCGAAAACAAGTACATGTTCGAGAATCATTAAACAACCCTTGGTTAGAGATAAAAACGAACAACAATCAACACACTTCAGATTTCATAAAGCTTTTTCATACTAAGTACAATGCTCAATATCTTTTCATTTTGTTTACTGAATCTCGCAGCATGGGTCTATAAGCTAGGCGTTTCATCGTACAATTCTTCAGATGAGCTACAAACATCTACACCTACAGCCTACCATGACAATTGCCCGACCATCTCTTCATATAACTTCTCAAACTAAATGCTCATTCATTGCCGGACCAACAACAGTAATGTAGATTTTGAACTACTTCAAGCAACACACATAAAACGTCTGCTAATCATACCTTTGACGTCTGAGATCCAGGGGCAAGAATGAGTCCCACCACCCGGATTCATACTTTGGGTATGGTGCTGTCCATTTTTCCGGTTTTTCAAATTCAATACTAACAGGAGTACATGCCAAAGCTTCTTCTACACTGTCAGCCTCATAGCTCTCTTGTAAAACCCTGTCTAGCCTCAATTTCATGAACCTGCAAGTTTCGAAAAATAGATCAGGAGAAATATTGAAACTGTGCAGCTTCACCCTTCTGCAATACGAAATATCTTAAATTTTACCATCCGTTATACTTTGGGGTCATTCATACCCTTGCCTCTAGCAAATCTTCTCGTAATTGCCCCTGTCACCCAATTTTACCCCTCTAGTTTTTTATGGTTTAAATTTACTCACCGTTATACTTCAGGTTGGAGTTTCGTCAGGGTCAAGGGCAAGTACGAGATGATTTGATGACGTTGAAGATACAAATGACTCTAAACTGTATGAAATGGTAAAGTTAAGATAACTCCTATAGTATAGGGGTATATTTGACCATTTTCCTGCGATTATAACTTGCTTACTAAAGACTGCAATCTCTTGATGATGCATACAGACAGGAAAGTGGAGTAATTAGTGTGTCGATTATTTAACAATGACAGCCCCTTACGTGATCCATGGGCCATTTGTTGAAACAAGTGCTACAGCGGGTCTGTTCAGTCTCTTGGTGATATTAGGGAACTTGTCCAAGAACTTGGGCTCAACTACAAGCCAGAAATCTGGTTCCATGTTGCGCTCTTCATAGAGGCGACGACGCTCAAACATTTGTTCCTGGAAATGCTCCTCTTCGTCCAGCATAAATTTGGCATTTGCAACAAGAAAATGGTACTTCTTCCTTTCTTTCTCTTGCTGTTTATGCAACAGAATATCAGCATCAACATTCCTAACATTGAACTAAAGCAAAATGGCGCCAAATAGGGAGTTACCGAAAAATTGTCTTTTTCCTTTTCAATGAAATGACCTGTCACAGACGACCAACATATACATTCATAGGCGTGTGAGAGTAGGACTAATAGAAGAACATGAACTACACACCCTGAACCTCTAACAGATGGTTATTGTAACTTCAGACTGTTCATCAATATAGTCACTTCGACCACCTCATAGCACTAATATCCATATTGCTAAACAAAAAATGAGCTCAGTTTTGATCAGAGACGAACTAGTACAATCACTCAACTGCACCTAGTAAAATTGATCATCGAGAAGCAAAACATGATAAGCGTTATAGGATGGAGGCAGTAATATAGAACCTAGTAACTCAAAAAGTCAAAAATTCTGAACCCAACATCAAAAATTGGCTATCACCAGTGCCTATATGGATCCTTTGCCTACCAACATGTTTTTTCTTAACTTGCATTGGTTCCAAGAGAGTTTTGGTCATTCGAGACAAACAAAGCGTAATCAAGAGAGTTTCACATTCAAGTTTATACAAAGCATGGAAATTGAGAGGGTAAACAAAGACTATAACTTTAATGCGAAACATAAATTTATGCATAAAAATTCACTAAAATTACAACAAATAGTAGATACAAACCCACAACTTTAAGGCAACATACATAAATAAAAACTTAAACTTGACATGAATTGACAACTAAACAACCAACTTAGTGTACGCATATCTAGACACCTCAACTAGTCCGTTGAACACCCCAACTTACAAAATGATCCTCTAATACTTCCAAAATTTAAGTATCACGTCATCATTGGATGTTTACGAAACACAATGGGGACAAGTTGGAGCCTTTAGTTACCAATTGAAACCAAGTTAAGCTGTCTAGATGTGCCCTGAGCGGTTAAATACCGGGTAAGACCTATTTTGAGTATTTGTTTATGTATTATGTCTAACTTTAAATTTTGTTGTAGGATTAACACCGAAAACCTTAAAATTGAATCCATAAAGCTTAAATATTGAATCCACCTTTGCTTAATCTACTACACTATCAGAGAATTTGCAGACATGAATAGCAGGCAAAATTAAACTTTCCACATACATATTCAAACATTTTACTCCATCAATTTATATGACACTTTTCATTTTTCAAAAGCCAAACAGTTCAAGATTGACACAAAATTGCGCTCTTCAAATTTTTTGAAATGAAATTTATATACTCGTAACCTACGTGAAAAAGTTGTATAAGTAACAGTAATTGAATCTCGAAATTCAAAAAATGTCATATAAATTGATACTAACAAAGTACTACATTCTTTTTTAATTTCTCAAATTCTGTGTCTAATCAAAATCAGACAAATAAATAAAAAAGGGGTAATGAGCAAAACCTTTTCAGCAGGATCAGAGGAATCAACAGCAGCAACAGCCCTCTTAGTGGTTCTACTTAATTTCAAGCTGCAGTTCTTGAAAAGAGTGTTGTTGTGTGATTGGGAAAATTGGGTACCATGTAAAAGGAGTGAAGGTTTATGAGTAAAATGGGTAGGAGAATTCACTACAGATGTGCAAAATGAAGCAAGATTCAGAGCTGTTGAAGCTGACATTGTTAACAAAAATTGTGTGTATGATTTTCTCTATGTTTACAATGGCAAGAGGGAAACAAAGAAGATTACTAAAAGATAGTGTGCCAATTGGGAAAATATACCAACCTTATCCTACTACTATGAAAATAGAGAAAATGACCAAAATGGTCCTTTTACCAAAAATAGACACCATTTTGATTTATTGACCCCATAAATCTATTATTTTTCCGGTTCAACGATAGTTATTCATTGTTAACTTTACAGATTTTTTAAGAAATTATAAATAAAAGAGTAATTTTATTATCACCCTTTGAATATAAGAAATACTTTCTTCGTCCACAAATGTTTGATAGGTATACTAAAAATAGTTATTCAAGATTTATTATCAATTTAAACAATTAAGAAATAATTAGTTATTTTTTTTAATTCTACCATTAATAATTACTCAATTTTGTTCAATTGAAAAGTTATATAGACTTTTGATATTCTTGCTGTAGTAGGATTATATTAGTCAAATTACACTTTGTATTAAATTTTCCTTAAGGAGAGTGCATGACCTTATCGTGACAAACAATTGTGGACAGAGGGGATACAATATTGAAAAATATAATAGGAAAATAACTATAATTAATGATAAGGATAAATTATGAATTAAGTGTAAAATTATCTGTTGATTTCATAAAGTTGATAAGTTTTGTTAAACTTCTTAAAATAGTATAGTGAACGAGTATTGTTAGACGGAGAGAATATATATTTTAGTTTGAAATATATTTATCCGTAACTATTTGTAATTAGAGGAGTCAATAAATACACGAAATTTAAGAAAGATAAAAAATTTATAGATTTTTGTGAGATTATAAGGAAAAATAGATAAATTAAAATTAAATATTACTAAATATAATAATATGTCTCGAACTAGAACTAAAAAAGAGATGTATCGCAAATATTGGGACACAAGAAGTAATAACTTTTGAAATAAAAAAAAATTCTTCTGTTTTAATTTATTCTACATATTTAACTTAAGACATACTTTAATTAAATAAAATAAATTTTTGAATTTGGTAATTTTAAATTAAAAGCATGTCAAATATATTAAAATGTCTTTAATTCTATATCACATAAAAAATTAAAATTAAAAAATTACTAAAAAAATAAAAAATTAATTATTTTTAATTCGAACCTAAAAAAAGGATGAGTCAAACTAATTAAAACGAAACTATTACCTATAAATCCGATAACATGTGTTAAAACGAATACGAACCTAAAAAGAATCATTCTTTCCAATTAATAAAGGAAATTGTAGTTCGTTTTTAACCCTAATTATTTATATTTAACAAACGTATTCAGTTATAAGAATAAAAATTTACTTTTTTTAAAAAAAAAAAGAAGGAAAAATTACATAAACAAAGACCTTTTATTTTATAATTATCAATTTTAAGTATATTTTTTATTTATTACCATTTTTGTCAACTTTTAGCTATATTAATTTAAAACAATTTTAGAACCCATTTATTTCTTTTTTATATAATTTTTAAACAAAGTAAAACGTATTTGCTCAAGTCATATCCTCTCTCGCTCTTTTCTTTTTCTTTCTCCTTCTCCTCGTCTGTTCAAAAAATTACGATTTTTGTTTTTTTTTCTCCATTTTTCTGCACAAATTTTAATGGAAGAAGGTCTTAGAAGTAGTCCGCGTCTAGTGAGGGATATTGATACTTCGAATCCGAAAGTTTAAGAAGAAGTCGAAAGAAGCTTCAAGTTTCGTCTTCTACTTCTATGGATGAAGTTCCAAGTTTTAGGTTGGGAATCTCACAAATATCGGGGGAGAAGAACAATGAGGAACAAAACAAGAAGCAAAAGAAAGGTAAAAAACGAGTTAAAGAGGTTAAAACAATGAAGAAATCGAAAAAAATATGTGTTACTTTGGCATCTACATCGAAGAAACTCGTTGACAGTGATGATGATTTTGAGGATTTACCTCCTCGATTTCAGTCAAAAAGTTTAAAAAATAAAGATGGATTGGAGAAGAAAAAATCAGTGAATGATGGAAAAACACGAAATCGTTTACCCAAAAGTGTCATTCTACCAGAGAGTAGATATCTGGTATGTGCTAGTACTTCTTAGTTATTTGTTGTTTAGCAATGGTTGTATGTTGATTGCTGCTTGTTTTTTAGATGTAGTATGTGAAATTCATCTTTAATTCAACTTTAATTCATCTTTAATTCAACTTTAATTCATCTTTTATTCAACTGATTACTACCTTTCTTCGACACATAGTATGTGAAATTCATCTTCACTCATCTTTAGTATGTAGTAACACATTTTTAATTCATGTTTAATGCATATGCAGGATCGTAAATTCTGGAAACATTCGGATGTTGTGTATATTTCGAGTAGGTGGTCATGTTACACTAATCATAGTGTAATTGAACAAATCAAACTACCTTTATCTGATAAACAACTTGAGTTGTTTAGGAATACATGTTTTGGGTACTCTTGACCTTCCAAAATCGAGCACACAACTACAACTTATTAATTGTCTTATAAATAGGGAGTTAAAACACACACCGGATGATGTGTTTGCTATTGAAATAAATAACAAAAAGTTATTTTTTTATCTTAGAGAATTTGGGATAGTTACGGGCTTAAATTGTGTTAGTGATGACACTTCTATCAATGTTCCCAATTCTAGATGTAGTTTGATGAGTAGTTATTTTCCGGAAAAAATCATAGTTCTAAAGAGTCATCTACGTGCACTGTTCTTCATTAATGATTTTTAATTTTCATATGAGGACAACGAATACCAAATTAGCAATAGAGATTTTTACCTTGTGGAAAGTGGAAAATTCAATTCATATCTGTGGGGTTTAGATGTCTACAAAAAGTTGTCTGATTCTGTGAGGCATGAGCTTAAGTCAACACATAAGTACTATAGAATTGGTGGCTTGCCTCTTGCTCTTCAAATTTGGATATTTGAGTGTTGTTCAAAGGTTGATGAAGATATAGCTATTCGTGTTGCTGATTATTCCAAGAATCTTGAATTGGAAGACAATTGCAGAAATTCCATGGTTAAAATATATTGAGAAATGTCTCTTCATGCCTACAAAAAATAAGGTATTTGTACAAAGTTTATACATTTTATTACATTGTTTATTTGAACTCAAGTTACTATATCTAATGTTATTTTGTGTATTTGGTTTTTCAGTTTGAGAACATAGTGTCCAGTAAAGATGAAGTATCCAAATTCAGGCTTCCTGAAACTCGTGATTATATAGTTTTCATAGTCATACTAACTAATATAACTGAATTTGGATACTTCATCTTCACTGGCAACTATGTTCTCAAACGGAAAAACTAAATACACAAAATAACATTAGATATAGTAACTTGAGTTCAAATAAACAATGTAATAAAATGTATTAACTTTGTACAAATACCTTATTTTTTGTAGGCATGAAGAGACATTTCTCAATATATTTTAACCATGGAATTTCTGCAATTGTCTTCCAATTCAAGATTCTTGGAATATAATCAGCAACACGAATAGCTATATCTTCATCAACCTTTGAACAAAACTCAAATATCCAAATTTGAAGAGCAAGAGGCAAGCCACCAATTCTATAGTACTTATGTGTTGACTTAAGCTCATGCCTCACAGAATCAGACAACTTTTTGTAGACATTTAAACCCCACAGATATGAATTGAATTTTCCACTTTCCACAAGGTAAAAATCTCTATTGCTAATTTGGTATTCGTTGTCCTCATATGAAAATTAAAAATCATTAATGAAGAACAGTGCACGTAGATGACTCTTTAGAACTATGATTTTTTCCGGAAAATAACTACTCATCAAACTACATCTAGAATTGGGAACATTGATAGAAGTGTCATCACTAACACAATTTAAGCCCGTAACTATCCCAAATTCTCTAAGATAAAAAAATAACTTTTTGTTATTTATTTCAATAGCAAACACATCATCCGGTGTGTGTTTTAACTCCCTATTTATAAGACAATTAATAAGTTGTAGTTGTGTGCTCGATTTTGGAAGGTCAAGAGTACCCAAAACATGTATTCCTAAACAACTCAAGTTGTTTATCAGATAAAGGTAGTTTGATTTGTTCAATTACACTATGATTAGTGTAACATGACCACCTACTCGAAATATACACAACATCCGGATGTTTCCAGAATTTACGATCCTGCATATGCATTAAACATGAATTAAAAATGTGTTACTACATACTAAAGATGAATGAAGATGAATTTCACATACTATGTGTCGAAGAAAGGTAGTAATCAGTTGAATAAAAGATGAATTAAAATTGAATTAAAGTTGAATTAAAGATGAATTAAAGATGAATAAAGATGAATTTCACATACTACATCTAAAAAACAAGCAGCAATCAACATACAACCATTGCTAAACAACAAATAACTAAGAAGTACTAGTACATACCAGAAATCTACTCTCTAGTAAAATGACACTTTTGGGTAAACGATTTCGTGTTTTTCCATCATTCACCGGCTTTTTCTTCTCCAATCCATCTTTATTTTTCAAACTTTTTGCCTGAAATTGAGGAGGTAAATCCTCAAAATCATCATCACTGTCAACGAGTTTCTTCGATGTAGATGCCAAAGTAATACATATTTTTTTCGATTTCTTCATTGTTTTAACCTCTTTAACTCGTTTTTTACCTTTCTTTTGCTTCTTGTTTTGTTCCTCATTGTTCTTCTCCTCATTGTTCTTCTCTCCGATATTTGTGAGATTCCCAACCTAAAACTTGGAACTTCATCCATAGAAGTAGAAGACGAAACTTGAAGCTTCTTTCGACTTCTTCATAAACATTCGGATTCGAAGTATCAATATCCCTCACTAGATGCGGACTACTTATAAGACCTTCTTCCATTAAAATTTGTGCAGAAAAATGGAGAAAAGAAAAACAAAAATCCTAATTTTTTGAACAGACGAGGAGAAGGAGAAAGAAAAAGAAAAGAGCGAGAGAGGATATGACTTGAGCAAATACGTTTTACTTTATTTAAAAATCATATAAAAAAGAAATAAATGTGTTCTAAAATTGTTTTAAATTATTATAGCTAAAAATTGACAAAAATGGTAATAAATAAAAAATATACTTAAAATTGATGATTATAAAATAAAAGTTCTTTGTTTATGTAATTTTTCCTAATTTATTGGCCATCACCGACTCATCGCCGGCGTATTCTCCGATGGCATGCCACCACCGTCCGGCGTATTGTCCGATGACACACTACCGTAGAACAAGTGACGAAGGTGAAGACGGAGAACCTCAAACGCCGCCCGAGGAAGGAGAAATTATTGACGATGTTGCTGTGGTATGTTTTAACCGCATTTCTTCGATTATTTTTGGTTTAAATGCAAAGTTTATAACTTGAAGCAACAATTTTGTTTGATTTTGTGCAAAATTTATGTAACTAATGATGTTTCAGCTGCATGATTAATAAATATGTAGCACAACAACGAGAGACATGATAATTACCTATTCACATACTGAGCATTGATTACATTGGGGACAAAGTTACTCTAGGCGTGTTGGTGTTCTCATGGCTGAGGTCTTTCTTTTATGTATTTGTTTGTTTGTTTGTGAAAATTAAACCTTGTGTTATAAAAAAATTAGGAAAAAGTGACATTTATGTTTTAATTCTGCGCAGAATGCTAGTAACGTAATTGGATTGGATTCTAAACCACACAAGGTTCAAGTTAATCGAAAGCATAAGAGTGATTTGCAGGTTGAAAGAAAACCCGGGAAGAAGCATAGGGTCTCATCTTCTCAGGATGAAGTTAATGAGTCACATAGAGGAAGATGGCAATCGGAAAGCATTTTGGAGGAATATGCATATGAGATGGAAAGGGAAGGATATCAACATGGAAATCGGGAATCCTCGAAGGAGCATAAATGTAGTTACCGCTGACACACGCGAGAGAAAGACAGGGAGCGAGAATTGGAAAGGGAAAGGGAAAGAGAGAGAGATAGAGGGAGAGAGAGGAAAAGAGAAAAAGCTCAATATGAAGAACAAAAATATGAGAGGGAGAGGGAGGAGACAGGAAGGAGGAAGAGGGACAGGGAAAGCAGAGGACCAAGTAGGGAGGATAGGGATAGATACAATGATAGGTCCAGTAGGCAGCGGAGATTTGATGACCTTGATGACGATGGTCATGCTTACAATAGACGTTGTGAGACTGACAATGAGAGAGATAGGACAGCTAGTCTCCTAAAATTTGAAAAGCAAAAAACTCAAGAGACAGAGAGTGAGAAACCTGAAAGGTATTGGCAGTTCTATGTTTTTTTTAATTAAAGAAATAGTCAGTGTATTTAGTTTCCTGTTTCTTTAATACTGGTTTTTGTTTTCATTGTAGAGATGAAGTTGAACAGAAGGACTATCAGGTAAAAATTGCTTTCCAACTTGCTCAACAGGAAGAGGAAGAAGAAGATGAACTTGATAGAATTAAGGAGGAGAGCAGAAGGCGCAGACAAGCTATTCTTGAAAAGTATAAGAATCAGCCTTCACAAAAATCCGGAGACAATGGTAAGTTATTGGACATGTGATTTTTGTAAAATATAATTCAATTCTGTTTTTCTGTATTTCTTCTTGCCTGTTGTAGAGCTCTATCTGAAGAGGGAAGGGTCTTTGGTTGGTTGTTTTCCAATTTCCAATTTCTTTTGAGCTGAGGGCCTACCGGAAACAACCTCTCTACCTCACAAAGGTAGGGGCAAGGTAGGCGTGCATCCTACCCTCCCCAGACCCCTCTTGTGGGATTATATTGGTATGTTGTTGTTGTTGTTGTTATTGACTTATTAATCACCCAGTTTTGCTAAGCAATTCAACTGCCAAGTTCCTGCTTTCTTAATGAATTTTAATTTTGGATCCGAACTCTTATACGTGCATGTTATAAAACTTAGGATGTTGAGTTGGATACTGTCTTCACTTCAGAGTTTATGAGATTGTCATTGCACCTGAGTTTGTTCAGAGCTATTTGCTGTGATTTTCTCTGCCATTCCTCTGCATAATTCTCTCTCTCTCTCTCTCTTGTTGAGTTTCTAGTCTCTAATTGTGTTTTTTATTTATTGGCATTAGCTGAGGTTCATGCGAATCAGTCTACTGAGAAGCATGCAGCTGGAGATAGTGCTGTACCAGAGCCCATTGATGGTCCAACAAATGGTGCAGATGTACATGGTGATGAGCCAACATTTTCTTCTGGGAAATCATATTTGCAAGGAGGTCATAATGCTGATGAGAAGGCTTCTGGTGCTGGTGGACTGGGACAGTGTACCCCAGAGGTAGGTGTGTTCTCTTGACCCTGAGATTGTAATGGGTTTTTCTTTTCTGGTTGTGCTCATTCTTTATTTTTGTTTTATTTTATCTTCCAAACTGTAAAGATATGGCATATGCGTCTAACTCAACCCCAAAAGGTAGCTCATGAGGGGAGCACTGCTCAAGCCTATATAAATAGACCACCGGTCCATTCCCCAACCAATGTGAGACTTTTACCCACTCGAACACCCCCCTTCACGCTCTGGCAGAACTAGAGCGTGGACCGGGAGTGCAAACGGGATACCATGTAAAAATATGGCACATGGGCCTAACTCAACCCCAAAAGCTCCTTTCCTCTTTTATTAGGGATTTTTTAGAATATCGATCAATTTAAACAATCAAGAAATAATTAGTTATTTTTTTTTAATTTTATCCTTAATTATTACTCAATTTTGTTAAATTGAAAAGTTATGTAGACTTTTGATATTCTTGCTGTAGTAGGATTATATTAGTCAAATTACACCTTGTATTAAATTTTTCTTGAGGGAGAGTGCATGACCTTACCCTGACAAACAGTTGTGGACGGAGGGGATAAAATATTGAAATATATAATAGGAAAATAACTATAATTAATGATAAGGATAAATTATGAATTAAGTGTAAGATTATCTGTTGATTTCATAAAGTGGATAAGTTTTGTTAAACTTCTTAAAATAGTATAGTGAACGAGTATTGTTAGATGGAAAGAATATATATTTTAGTTTGAAATATATTTATCCATAACTATTTGTAATTAGAGGAGTCGATAAATACACGAAATTTAAGAAAGATAAATTTTTTATAGATTTTTGTGAGATTATAAGGAAAATAGATAAATTAAAATTAAATATTACTAAATATAATAATATGTCTCAAACTAAAAAGAGATGTATCACAATATTGTAACAGAAGAAGTAATAACTTTTGAAATAAAAAAAATTCTTCCGTTCTAATTTATTCTACATATTTAACTTAAGACATAATTTAATTAAATAAAATAAATTTTTGAATTTGGTAATTTTAAATTAAAAGTATGTCAAATATATTAAAATGTCTTTAATTCTGTATCACATAAAAAAATAAAATTAAAAATTACTAAAAAATTAGAAATAGAAATTAATTATTTTTGACAGAATCTAAAAAAAAAAGGATGAGTCAAACTAATTAAAACGAAACTATTACATATAAATCCGATAACATGTGTTAAAACGAATACGAACCTAAAATAAAATCATTCTTTCCAATTAATAAAGGAAATTGTAGTTCGTTTTTAACCCTAATTATTTATATTTAACAAACGTATTCAATTATAAGAGTAAAAATTTACTTTTTTTAAAAAAAAGGAAAAATTACATAAACAAAGACCTTTTATTTTATAATTACCAATTTTAAGTATACTTTTTATTTATTACCATTTTTGTCAACTTTTAGCTATATTAACTTAAAACAATTTTTGAACCCATTTATTCCATTTTTATACAATTTTTAGACAAAGTAAAACGTATTCGCTCAAGTCATATCCTCTCTCGCTCTTTTCTTTTTCTTTCTCCTTCTCCTCGTCTCGTCTGTTCAAAAAATTAGGGTTTTTGTTTTTTTTTCTCCATTTTTCTGCACGAATTTTAATGGAAAAAGGTCTTAGAAGAAGTCTGTGTCTAGTGAAGGATATTGATACTTCGAATCTGAAAGTTTATGAAGAAGTCGAACGAAGCTTCAAGTTTCGTCTTCTACTTCTACGGATGAAGTTCCAAGTTTTAGGTTGGGAATCTCACAAATATCGGGGGAGAAGAACAATGAGGAGAAGAACAATGAGGAACAAAACAAGAAGCAAAAGAAAGGTAAAAAACGAGTTAAAGAGGTTAAAACAATGACGAAATCGAAAAAAATATGTGTTACTTTGGCATCTACATCGAAGAAACTCGTTGACAGTGATGATGATTTTGAGGATTTACCTCCTCAATTTCAGTCAAAAAGTTTGAAAAATAAAGATGGATTGGAGAAGAAAAAGCCGGTGAATGATGGAAAAACACGAAATCGCTTACCCAAAAATGTCATTCTACCAGAGAGTAGATATCCGGTATGTGCTAGTACTTCTTAGTTATTTGTTGTTTAGCAATGGTTGTTTGTTGATTGCTGCTTGTTTTTAGATGTAGTATGTGAAATTCATCTTTAATTCAACTTTAATTCATCTTTAATTCATCTTTAATTCATCTTTTATTCAACTGATTACTACCTTTCTTCGACATATAGTATGTGAAATTCATCTTCATTCATCTTTAGTATGTAGTAACACATTTTTAATTCATGTTTGATGCATATGCAGGATCGTAAATTCTGGAAACATCCTGATGTTGTGTATATTTTGAGTAGGTGGTCATGTTACACTAATCATAGTGTCATTCAACAAATCAAACTATCTTTATCTAATAAACAACTTGAGTTGTTTAGGAATACATGTTTTAGGTACTTTATTGACCTTCCAAAATCGAGCACACAACTACAACTTATTCATTGTCTTATAAATAGAGAGTTAAAACACACACCAGATGATGTGTTTGCTAGTAAAATAAATAACAAAAAATTATTTTTTGGTCTTAGAGAATTTGGGATAGTTACGGGCTTAAATTGTGTTAGTGATGACACTTCTATCAATGTTCCCAATTCTAGATGTAGTTTGATGAGTAGTTATTTTTCGAAAAAAATCACAGTTCCAAAGAGTCATCTACGTGCACTGTTTTTAGCTAAAAAATTCATAGATGATGACTCAGCTGCTTCATTGGCTGTTCTATACTTCATTAATGATTTTTTATTTTCATATAAGGACAACGAATACCAAATTAGCAATAGAGATTTTTACCTTGTTTAAAGTGGAAAATTCAATTCATATCCGTGGGGTTTAGATTTCTACAAAAAGTTGTCTGATTCTGTGAGGCATGAGCTTAAGTCAACACATAAGTACTATAAAATTGGTGGCTTGCCTCTTGCTCTTCAAATTTAGATATTTGAGTGTTGTTCAAAGGTTGATGAAGATATAGTTATTCGTGTTGCTGATTCTATTCCAAGAATCTTGAATTGGAAGACAATTGCAGAAAGTCCATGGTTAAAATATATTGAGAAATGTCTCTTCATGCCTATGAAAAATAAGGTATTTGTACAAAGTTAATACATTTTATTACATTGTTTATTTGAACTCAAGTTACTATATCTAATGTTATTTTGTGTATTTGGTTTTTCAGTTTGAGAACATAGTGGCCAGTGAAGATGAAGTATCCAAATTCAGGCTTCCTGAAACTCGTGATTATATAGTTTTCATAGTCATACTAACTAATATAACTGAATTTGGATACTTCATCTTCACTGGCAACTATGTTCTCAAGCTGAAAAACCAAATACACAAAATAACATTAGATATAGTAACTTGAGTTCAAATAAACAATGTAATAAAATGTATTAACTTTGTACAAATACCTTATTTTTCGTAGGCATGAAGAGACATTTCTCAATATATTTAACCATGGACTTTCTGCAATTGTCTTCCAATTCAAATTCTTGGAATAGAATCAGCAACACGAATAGCTATATCTTCATCAACCTTTGAACAACACTCAAATATCCAAATTTGAAGAGCAAGAGGCAAGCCACCAATTCTATAGTACTTATGTTTGACTTAAGCTCATGCCTCACAGAATCAAACAACTTTTTGTAGACATCTAAACCCCACGGAAATGAATTGAATTTTCCACTTTCCACAAGGTAAAAATCTCTATTGCTAATTTGGTATTCGTTGTCCTCATATGAAAATTAAAAATTCATTAATGAAGTATAGAACAGCCAATGAAGCAGCTGAGTCAGCATCTATAAATTTTTTAGCTAAAAACAGTGCACGTAGATGACTCTTTGGAACTGCGATTTTTTCCGGAAAATAACTACTCATCAAACTACATCTAGAATTGGGAACATTGATAGAAGTGCATCACTAACAAATTTAAGCCCGTAACTATCCCAAATTCTCTAAGACCAAAAAATAACTTTTTGTTATTTATTTCAATAGCAAACACATCATCCGGTGTGTGTTTTAACTCCCTATTTATAAGACAATGAATAAGTTGTAGTTGTGTGCTCGATTTTGGAAGGTCAATAAAGTACCTAAAACATGCATTCCTAAACAACTCAAGTTGTTTATCAGATAAAGATAGTTTGATTTGTTGAATGACACTATGATTAGTGTAACATGACCACCTACTCGAAATATACACAACATCAGGATTTTTCAGGAATTTACGATTCTGCATATGCATTAAACATGAATTAAAAATGTGTTACTACATACTAAAGATGAATTTCACATACTATGTGTCGAAGAAAGGTAGTAATCAGTTGAATAAAAGATGAATTAAAGTTGAATTAAAGATGAATTAAAGTTGAATTAAAGATGAATTTCACATACTACATCTAAAAAACAAGCAGCAATCAACATACAAACACTGCTAAACAACAAATAACTAAGAAGTACTAGCACATACCGGATATCTACTCTCTGGTAGAATGACACTTTTGCGTAAACGATTTCGTGTTTTTCCATCATTCACCGGCTTTTTCTTCTCCAATCCATCTTTATTTTTCAAACTTTTTGACTGAAATTGAGGAGGTAAATCCTCAAAATCATCATCACTGTCAACGAGTTTCTTCGATGTAGATGCCAAAGTAACACATATTTTTTCGATTTCTTCATTGTTTTAACCTCTTTAACTCGTTTTTTACCTTTCTTTTGCTTCTTGTTTTGTTCCTCATTGTTCTTCTCCCCCGATATTTGTGAGATTCCCAAACTAAAACTTGGAACTTCATCCATAGAAGTAGAAGACGAAACTTGAAGCTTCTTTCGACTTCTTCGATAAACTTTCGGATTCGAAGTATCAATATCCCTCACTAGACGCGGACTTCTTCTAAGACCTTCTTCAATTAAAATTCGTGCAGAAAAATGGAGAAAAAAAAAACAAATACCCTAATTTTTTGAACAGACGAGACGAGGAGAAGGAGAAAGAAAAGGAAAAGAGCGAGAGAGGATATGACTTGAGCGAATATATTTCACTTTGTTTAAAAATTGTATATAAAAGAAATAAATGCTTCTAAAATTGTTTTAAGTTAATATAGCTAAAAGTTGACAAAAATGGTAATAAATAAAAAGTATACTGATAATTATAAAATAAAAGGTCTTTGTTTACGTAATTTTTCCTAATTTATTCGCCATCACCGACTCATCGCCGGCGTATTCTCCGATGGCATGCCACCACCGTCTGGCGTATTCTCCGATGACACACTACCGTAGAACAAGTGAGGAAGGTGAAGACGGAGAACCTCAAACGCCGCCCGAGGAAGGAGAAATTATTGACGATGTTGCTGTGTATGTTTTAACCGTATTTCTTCGATTATTTTTGGTTTAAATGCAAAGTTTATAACTTGAAGCAACAATTTTGTTTGATTTTGTGCAAAATTTATGTAACTAATGATGTTTCAGCTGCATGATTAATAAATATGTAGCACAACAACGAGAGACATGATAATTACCTATTCACATACTGAGCATTGATTACATTGGGGACAAAGTTACTCTAGGCGTGTTGGTGTTCTCATGGCTGAGGTCTTTCTTTTATGTATTTGTTTGTTTGTTTGTGAAAATTAAACCTTGTGTTATAAAAAAATTAGGAAAAAGTGACATTTATGTTTTAATTCTGCGCACAATGCTAGTAAAGTAATTGGATTGGATTCTAAACCACACAAGGTTCAAGTTAGTCGAAAGCATAAGAGTGATTTGCAGGTTGAAAGAAAATCCGGGAAGAAGCATAGGGTCTCATCTTCTCAGGATGAAGTTAATGAGTCACATAGAGGAAGATGGCAATCGGAAAGCATTTTGGAGGAATATGCATATGAGATGGAAAGGGAAGGATATCAACATGGAAATCGGGAATCCTCGAAGGAGCATAAATGTAGTTACTGCAGACACACGCGAGAGAAAGACAGGGAGCGAGAATTGGAAAGGGAAAGGGAAAGAGAGAGAGATAGAGGGAGAGAGAGGAAAAGAGAAAAAGCTCAATATGAAGAACAAAAATATGAGAGAGAGAGGGAGGAGACAGGAAGGAGAGGGACAGGGAAAGCAGAGGACCAAGTAGGGAGGATAGGGATAGATACAATGATAGGTCCAGTAGGCAGCGGAGATTTGATGACCTTGATGACGATGGTCATGCTTACCATAGACGTTGTGAGACTGACAATGAGAGAGACAGGACAGCTAGTCTCCTAAAATTTGAAAAGCAAAAAACTCAAGAGACAGAGAGTGAGAAACCTGAAAGGTATTGGCAGTTCTATGTTTTTTTTTAATTAAAGAAATAGTCAGTGTATTTAGTTTCCTGTTTCTTTAATACTGGTTTATGTTTCATTGTAGAGATGAAGTTGAACAGAAGGACTATCAGGAAAAAATTGCTTTCCAACTTGCTCAACAGGAAGAGGAAGAAGAAGATGAACTTGATAGAATTAAGGAGGAGAGCAGAAGGCGCAGACAAGCTATTCTTGAAAAGTATAAGAATCAGCCTTCACAAAAATCCGGAGACAATGGTAAGTTATTGGACATGTGATTTTTGTAAAATATAATTCAATTCTGTTTTTCTGTATTTCTTCTTGCCTGTTGTAGAGCTCTATATGAAGAGGGAAGGGTCTTTGGTTGGTTGTTTTCCAATTTCCAATTTCTTTTGAGCCGAGGGCCTACCGGAAACAACCTCTCTACCTCACAAAGGTAGGGGCAAGGTAGGCGTGCATCCTACCCTCCCCGACCCCTCTTGTGGGATTATATTGGTATATTGTTGTTGTTGTTGTTGTTATTGACTTATTAATCACCCAGTTTTGCTAAGCAATTAACTGCCAAGTTCCTGCTTTCTTAATGAATTTTAATTTTGGATCCGAACTCTTATACGTGCATGTTATAAAACTTAGGATGTTGAGTTGGATACTGTCTTCACTTCAGAGTTTATGAGATTGTCATTGCACCTGAGCTTGTTCAGAGCTATTTGCTGTGATTTTCTCTGCCATTCCTCTGCATAATTCTCTCTCTCTCTCTCTCTTGTTGAGTTTCTAGTCTCTAATTGTGTTTTTTATTTATTGGCATTAGCTGAGGGTCATGCGAATCAGTCTACTGAGAAGCATGCAGCTGGAGATAGTGCTGTACCAGAGCCCATTGATGGTCCAACAAATGGTGCAGATGTACATGGTGATGAGCCAACATTTTCTTCTGGGAAATCATATTTGCAAGGAGGTCATAATGCTGATGAGAAGGCTTCTGGTGCTGGTGGACTGGGACAGTGTACCCCAGAGGTAGGTGTGTTCTCTTGACCCTGAGATTGAAATGGGTTTTTCTTTTCTGGTTGCGCTCATTCTTCATTTTTGTTTTATTTTATCTTCCAAACTGTAAAGATATGACACATGCGTCTAACTCAACCCCAAAAGGTAGCTCATGAGGGAAGCATTACTCAAGCCTATATAAATAGACCACCGGTCCATTCCCCAACCAATGTGAGACTTTTACCCACTTGAATACCCCTTCACGCCCTGACAGAACTAGAGCGTGGACCGGGAGTGCAAACGGGATACCATGTAAAAATATGGCACATGGGCCTAACTCAACCCCAAAAGCTCCTTTCCTCTTTTATTAGGGATTTTTTAGAATATCGATCAAATCTTCCCCACTGGGATCAAATACTTTGGAATGCTGATAATGCCGCTTACTTCTTCTGATCATAAGTTATTAAATTACTTTGCAGTTCTCAACAGAGGAGCTAGTGAAGACGTTTGAGAAAAAAATTGAACGTCTCCAACAGCAATCACAGGTTAGAATTTGTGCTCATTTTCCCCCCATTCTTTCAACTCTAGTTTCTGTGAGCTCGTAATGCTTCTCCCGTTTGTTAGGGGTTTGTTTAAAATTAGTTGATGAAATAATACTTCGAAATGCTGATATTGCAGCTTACTTTTCTGATCATAGTCATTACTTTGCAGTTTTCAACAGAGGAGCTAGTGAAGGAGCTTTCTAAACAAATTGAAAATTTCAAACAGCATCAACAGGAGCATGAGGATGGAGTTAAGCAACAGGTTAGAATTTAACTCAAATACTTGAGAATAACCTGTTAAATATAGTTTGCTGACTGAATTTCTTGCAACTGGGCTCAATGCTTTGGCATGCTGATATTTCTCAAAAAAATAATAATTTGGCATGCTGATAATACAGCTTACTTTTCTGATCATCTGTCATTACTTTGCAGTTTCCAACAGAGGAGCTAGTGAAAGAGCTTGCTAAACAAATTGAATATCTCCAACAGCACCAACCGGAGTATAATGACCAAGTTAAGCAACAGGTTGGTAAAGCTTTTTCTCCTTCAGCATTTTTCCTAAAAGATGGCTTCCTCTATCTGATGATTAACCTACTGTGTTAACATTTTACAGAGTGAGAGGTCGGCTGACATGTTTTGTGACGATATATTTGGAGAATCACCTGCTGCCATTCCGAAAATGGTGGGTCTGTCTTGGAAACATTGTTGGAGATTATCGTTATTATTATTATTATATAAATTCAAACAAAATCTGAGTGTCCCTTTCTTTCCTACTGAACCCAAAATGCAACTTAAAAATGGGGAACCATTTATTTAAGTGATGACTAGAAAATGTTTTTTGTTTTGTTATATGTTCTAGGTGAAGTTTATTCCCTTTATCCATATTGGTGGAGGTGTATTTACTTGGTGGCAGTTTTTGCTATTACTGTTCAGTTTAGAGTGTGATATCTAGGAATCATGTACTGTTTGAACTCTATTGATTCTATGAATCCCTCTACCTTGTGCTGTATGCTCCAAGGGATTTCCCTGGCCTATAAGTGAGAGAAAAAAGAGAGGATTGTTCTGTCTTCATACTCGTGCTTAGACTGAATTGTAGGAAATAATTGTGCTTATGGAGAGTCCTTTCTTTGTCAAATCAGGCTGTAATAAGTAACAAGTATCATGTTTGTCTGGTTATATCTGTTTTGCAGGGCAAAGGAGATGGCATGCCGACTGAGCGCAATTGTCTTCCTGATAACTGGAATGATCCGGAAGGGTATTATAGTAAGTATTTAGTCTCACATTTTGCTTAAATCCTTCTTATTTGAGCTTCTACTTCAGAGCATGTTGACACTTCTAAATTTGTTTTTTTTCTCCCTCTTCTTTGATATTTGCTCATGACAGTTCCTTCATTCTATTATTTGATATATCATGATGCAAGTTGACATTGTTACCTCAAAAAAGTAGCTTTATCCTTCTGCTTATTTTTGTCAACTAATCCTATAATGGCTGGTAACTGTTGTCTTAGTTGATGGTCTAATTCTTTCTCATCTTTTTTTTTTCAGTATACCGATTCGGAGAAATTCTTGATGGGCGTTATGAGATTCTTGCTGCTCATGGGAAAGGCGTCTTTTCTACTGTCGTCCGGGCTAAAGATTTGAAGGCTAGACCCGGTGACCCAACAGAAGTAGCTATAAAAATCATTCGTAATAATGATACGATGTGAGTTAGTCTATTAATTTCTCCATTGTGTGCCGACCTTGCTTGTTGGTTTTGGTGTCCTAATTTTGTTGCTTCTGCTCATCAGGTATAAAGCGGGTATGGAAGAGTTGATCATATTGAAGAAGCTGGTTGCTGCAGATCCTAAAGACAAGCGCCTCTGTGTCATTTAATCTCTAGCTTCAAGTACCGGAATCATCTTTGTCTAGTATTTGAGTCTCTCTGGATGAATCTCCGTGAGCTCCAGAAGAAGTTTGGGCGTAATATTGGACTCAGCCTCGACGTTGTGAGGCTTTATGCGAGACAACTTTTCAGTGCTTTGAAGCATCTAAAGAGTTGTGGCGTGCTTCATTGTGATATTAAACCAGACAACATCTTGGTAAGTGGAATGTTTTAGTATTGTATCTTTCTGTCGGCTGATTCACCCACTTTGCATCTGCTGAGAGTAGCTCTTCATTACTTTGCTTTTGTATGCATATGATGACTTTTCTGTATTTAATTGTTAAGGTAAATGAAGCGAAAGACAAGCTGAAGCTTTGTGACTTTGGCAATGCTATGTTTGCTGGCAAAACGAAATCACTCCATACCTCGTGAGCCGCTTTTATCGCGCCCCCGAGATCAGTAAGTATCAATTCTCAAGATTTTCCATCTATTTTTTTGAGCTTCCTTTCACTTTTTTTTTGTTTGATGCTCCAATGTTTTGATGCCAAGTAGTTTTATGGATCTGTCTTTTGTTTGCGCTCATATATTTTTTCTTGTTGCAGTACTTGGCTTGTCATACGATCATCCAATGGATATTTGGTCAGTGGGTTGCTGTTTATTTGAGCTTTATTCTGGGGAAGTCTTATTTCCAGGTCGTTCTAATAATGACATGCTCCGTTTTCATATGGAACTGAAAGGTCCATTTCCGAAGAAGATGCTTAGAAAGGTTCGTCTTAAGACATTCTCTATATTACCCCAATCTGAGCAAAATCATTCATAGGCTGGTCATTAATTTGCTGTGGACAATTCTGTTGTGATGATTGCATTAGGTAGCTGCTTTTATAGTTGTAATAAGTAATGACATGATATAGCTAGTATGGAAACAGTAATACTTTTTGTTCTTATTTTATCACAGGGTGCATTTACATATCAGCATTTTGACCAAGATCTGAACTTCCTTGCCACTGAAGAGAATCCTGTTACAAAGAAGGTATGTATTGTAGACCCTGAAGCCTGTCTTTTCGATCCTGATAAACAACCCTTTATAATGATGAATGGCAATAACTTTGCTGTACTTTTAAGTTTTGGATGTGATTGTATTTATTTGCAGGCTATTAGGAAGCTGATTGTCAACATCAAGCCGAAACATATCAGTTCAGTAATTTCAGGTGACCCAGGTGAAGAATTAAAGATGTTGGCTCACTTTAAAGATTTGATGGAGAGAATATTTGTATTAGATCCTCTAAGGAGAATCACTGTTTCCCAGGCATTAGAGCATCCATTCATCACGAAGGAGCGAACGACAATGATGATGTAACACCCCAAAATTTGTAAATTTATTATGTGCCTTTAGATGGTATTGTTTTTATCACTTCTCTTGAGTTTTGTTTGAAAAAGAAGAGAATTGTTATATCTTGTCGAATCTTTGAAGTCCATTTTTGTGACCAATTTGATATAAATCGTATTAACTTTCTACCCATTTAAGATAACTAGATAAGCACTTTATTAGCAAAACCTCGTTTTAGTTTTCAGAAGTCACTTGCTTCTTCTTCTAACCCTACATTGGAGAGCTCTCAGGCGACTATCGACACAAGTGCTATCCTCCAACTATCATCAAGATCATATTTTTGTTGCATAAAATTTCTCGTTTCCATCTGTTGAATATATGTTGGAATGTTGGCTCCCAAGAATCAATAGGTTTTGAATTTGTGAAGGAACTCTCTCAAACTTGTGGTAAGCTTCTTATACAACATCTTTTAGTGAAATATTCAACTGGTCTTTTGTTAAAAAATTTGAGATCTTGAAAAAATGGAATTTACTCCTGTTTTTGAACTAAATAGTGAGTAATTTGCTCATATCTTTTTACCAATAACTTGGATTGAGGTGATTCAATAGACTGTAGAAAGATCCTAAATTCCTCTGTTTACTGTGTGAAAAATGGGGCACAAAGCAGGCAGCGTTTCTGGCAGATTTTTATTCTTAAAGTATTATGAATGGTTGTGGCCCATTTAGTTCACTTTTGATATTCATCATGATTTCTTTAAACCTCTTCAGATTGCAGACCCTAAGTGGGTGTGTTTGGTTGTGTATTAAGGTACTAAAGCTACTTACTCTAGCTAAGGAGGTCGACATGATTGTTTGATTCTTTGCTTTGAGGATCTGTACTTCCTTGATATTGTTTGAGCTCTAGGAACAGTAAAGCTTCGACGTTTGCACATAAAGTTGAATTTTCCTTTCAATTTATTTCGCTTAGATATTGTTCCTTGAGACCAAGGGTCTATCAGAAATCACCTTTCTACTTACATTGTACCCTCCCTTATTAGACCCCACTTATTGGATTACACTGGGTTTGCTGATGTTACTGTTGTCATATTGATTTTGTTGTTACTTTACTAGTTTACGTTTTTTGTCGGTTGAGAAAGTATGTCTCGACTCTTTGGGCACTTATATAAATTAGTTATCATTGAGTGTATAATTTTGTAGTTGGGTTATGAATAAGTTAACATCACATTGTTGTAAATGGGAAATAGCTTTTGTAAGATAATTTAACTCACCCCATATACGGATTGCTCGAGCACTATTGCATTCTTTTGGGACTTTGTCCTTCTTGTGATAGTGACTATCACTTATTTTGACATGTCTCTTGGAATAGTTTGGAACTTGTGCATCTTGACTTTGGATTAACGATTCATATTATTTATGGACTTACGTCCAATTTAAGTATGAAACTATGAATAAAAAGCCACTTTCCTACTTCAGCTCAGATTCTAAAAGATGGTTTAAAAGAACACCTCCATGCCATTTGGTCTGGAAGGAATTCCAGAGTCTTAGTGCAGAAAGAGAACTACAGATAGACTAGCTTGGGAAATAGCTTGCATTCTAAGAGTTGTGTTCTAGAAGCTATCTTTCTGATAATTGTTTACATTCCATAGATAACAGGTAGTGTTTTTTGATGTATAAGCGACTTTTATATGGAACAGGAAGGTGCAATGTAGCTTATTTGTGGTTCTTATCATTCACTACTTGGTGATTAATACCAGTGACTAGTTCCAAAAAAAAATCCACTTTTAAGATGACTTTTCATTGTCTTGATTTTTTGGATGATGACCCTACTTGATTAAGACTCCGGTTCTTCTTTTTATTCAATAATGCTTTGATGTAATTGCTTGACGTTGTATTAGGCAAAATTAACTAATTGGTGGAATTTCAGATTAGCACTGGGAAGCTTCTTGACACTTGAATTTTTCATATTTTCATCTTGAATTATTTTGTGGTTTGATATTTGATTTTCTTGAAGCACTACCTTCATTAAGTATTGTTGGGAATTAAACACACAACACACACAAATAATCTAGAGAAAAGAGAAACGGAACACAAACGGGACACACAGGAATTTAACGTGGTTCGGTTTCCCTACTCCACGACTGTAACAGGAGGATTTTATTTCACTTGTGCTACTTCAGAATTACAAATACAAGGATCATATTTATAGGAAAACCAAATGGTTACCTAGGGTTTCAGTAATGGGTCGGGCCGGCTCACAAGCCTCCACAAAGCCCAACAATCTCCCACTTGGAGGCTTGAAGAATTTCAACTGTCATCCACTTAGAACACTTGTATGTCTAGTAATCTTTTTCAACTCTCTCCTGCTACAGCGGCCTTCTCATCAGTCAACTGAAAGGCCCGTTGAAGCTCCCCGAAGCTTCAACACATCAGTCACGGCTGAAACTGCCCTTGACTCGTCCTCGGTCCCTACCGGCTCCCACTTGAGACACGAACTGCCGAATCCTAGAACTCCCTGAGAACAAACACTCTCCATACTCAGCAAGAAATTTTCTGGAGACGTATCAACAGCTGGAATACTGGTTCTCTTGACCCACTGTCTTCTAGGAGCCTTGGCTGAAGCACGGCCGGTGCTCCCACTGCCACAAACGCCTCTGACTGGTCTTCCTGAACCTTTCCTTGCTCGTTCATCCTGAATCTGACCTGTGGCTCTGGGTTTCTTTCTTGCAAAGACAACCTTCTTCTGCCCACGAGATTCTGTGAACCGGACTTTGTTTTTCTTCTGAACTGGGACGGTCACTCCCTCAGACGGTAATCTGACAATATACAACGATCCTCTTTTTGTTCCACGAGCCATGACAAGATTGCCCTCACGACCTTCCACTGCCCATTTCCGAACTTCACATGATGTCCCTGTTCATCCAACTGCCTAACAGAAATCAAACTTTTCGTCAAGCTTGGAACAACTCTGACATCCTTCAAGGTCCAGAAACCGACTGGCGTCTTCAGCACCATGTCACCCATGCCCGTAACATCAGAGCTCTATCGTCTGCAAGCCTTACCTTTCCAAAGTCTCCAATAACCAAATTCTGCAATGCTTCACTGCTGTGGGTAGCGTGAAAAGAAGCACCAGAATCCATGACCCAGGAATCCACATTGCTCTCCGCGCAACAGATAAACAAATCCTCTTGGCGCTGTCTTCTGCAATGTTGACTTGTTTGTCTTTCTGGCATTGATTCCTGAAATGCCCCACCTCCTTGCAGTTCCAACATGTTACACCTGAGCCATCCCGAGCCTTCGACTGACTCCTTCTTCGGTTCCTGCTCCCACTACCTCTGTTATTTCCTCTGTCTCTGACGACGTTTAGCATATCACCTGATGATTCTCCAGAACTCCTTCTTCTGACATCCTCGCCAAGAACGAGATCACGAATCTTCTTAAAGGTGAATCCATTAGGTCCCACTGAACTGGCAACTGCTGTAACCGTTCCGGACCAACTGTCAGGCAATGATGATAACAGTAGTAAAGCTTGAACTTCATCATCGAACTTAATGCCAACTGACAAAAGTCTGGCTAAGATCGAATTCAATGAATTGATGTGCTCGGTAACTGAACTGCCTTCCTTCATCTTTGTGTTCACCAACTCTCTAATCAGAAAAATTTTGTTTGCTGCAGATGGCTTCTCGTACATGTTAGACAAGGCTTCCAAGATGCCTTTCGCTGTCTTCTCCTTAAGAATGTTGAACGCAACATTCTTGGTCAACGAGAGTCGGATAACTGACATAGCTTTCCGATCCAAAACTGCCCACTCTGCATCAGACAATTTTCCTTGCTTGTCACCCAACACTACGTCCAAATCTTTCTGAACCAGCAAATCTTCAATCTGCATCTTCCACCAACTGAAATCTGTACCATCGAACTTCTCAATTCGGAACTTCCCATCTTCTGCCATCTCAAAGGACTAAATGAGATACTCGGTACAACTAATTTCAGATCTTGGTAATTTCGTCAGAAATATTGCACCACAAAAAAAAACCGCACCTTCGGCAATTCCCTTAACGGCGGCGGCACACTCCTTCCCGACGCGGCGGCCAACGGAACGGCGCGACGGACAGCACACGGACGACGGCTGTTCGCACCCTGCGCGGTTCTCCTAGCCGGCTGCTGCTTGAGGTTACCTACACGGTAACGGCGGCTCTCCTCCCTGCACACAGTTTTTCACACAAGAACCCTAGGTGACAATTTCTCACAGTTTGTGTTACAGTGTTGTTGAAACCTCGCTCTGATACCAATTGTTGGGAATTAAACACACAACACACACAAAATAATCTAGAGAAAAGAGAAACGGAACACAAACGGGACACACAAGAATTTAACGTGGTTCGGTTTCCCTACTCCACGACTGTAAAAGGAGGATTTTATTTCACTTGTGCTACTTCAGAATTACAAATACAAGGATCATATTTATAGGAAAACCAAATGGTTAACCTAGGGTTTCAGTAATGGGTCGGGCCGGCTCACAAGCCTCCACAAAGCCCAACAAGTATTTGATGATTTTGATAAGCTCATTTCTAGAATTCATATCTTGAACACTTTACTTAGCTTTTAACTAAATTCATGTGTTTAAGTTTGATGTTATATATTGCAGTTCTCTATTTATGGGAATTGGAGAAATTAATGGCTCCAAGCCCAAAGTTAGTGTGCCACTAAGCTTTATGCTTAGCAATAGTTTGTTACCATTGTAGGTGATGTACCCGAAGAGACTTGAGGATGGTCACTTCAAGTAGACTCCTTGGAAGCGTAGATGGTGATCACATTTGCATAAGCATATATATTTTTGTTAACTTTTGGGGATTTGTACATGAACCATATGATACACTTAGGCATTTACTTTTTAATGAATGTTGGCCCATGGTGCTATTATTTTATAACTTGAAATTGGTGAATAGTTTATATACTTGGGTGGTTTAAGTCAGGTCTTGTTATGCACTAAGTTTACTCTTGAATTGCACTTTAGTGGCGAAGGGGACTTAACTAGTTAGTGCTCGAGATTATGGATTTCATGCCTAGTATGAATCTTGAATGTTGTAGTATGTCTAAGGTGTTGATTTAATTCATAAGGTGTTTCCCATGTTAATTCAAGGGTCTTGCACTTGTATTTTTATGGAACTTAATGATATTTCATTGGGTGAGATATTGCCTTTTAAATCCTTGCTAACACGGGCCTATTTTGGCCAAACAAATTATAATGCTTATTTGCTAAACTAGTTTCAAATGATAATTGTTAGTACACTTGAACTACTACTACTATTATTATTGTTCTTTTTTTCAATGTCTCATGAATAAACTATTAAAAAGTTTTTAATGTAGTTTCTTTAATTTATAAAAATATTTGTTTTGAAGAAAATATGTTACTTTGTAGGTACTAGATTAGTTCTGTTAGTAAGTGGCCTCCCTAGCGAATTGCTACAAATGATATTCTACTAGACACGATCATCTGTGAGAGCGATGCTTGGCATGGTTGAAGTTACAGAGACAATGGCTGGTCGTGGAAAATCTATTATCTTGGCAGTTCTTTCAGTGGATGGATTCTGTTCTCGTAAGATAACTTGCTGAAAAGGCATTTTCCCGTTCCATACTAATTATTGATGGTCACATTATAAAAGTCTCGTACAATATATTTAAAAAGTTATCATTGTTCATGTGTTGTTTCTCAAGTGTTGCTAGGATACAAATCCTGAGAGTTGAAGTAGTAATGTATGTGCCAAAAATAGATGTCGACAGAAGTATGGTTATTCACATTGTCTGTGTAAATAATCCTTATCAAATTCTGTTTACTCAGAACTGTGGATCTGTATGTCTTTTTTCTCCTTTCTGTACTTTTGTATTTGTGACCTCGTCTCCCAATTTTATATAATTGATCATTCATGTAGAATTGTTTAGTCTTCAGGGCTATTTCTTGATTATGTATCTTCTCTCTTCCATTTTACGTTCTATTCATAATCTTGGGGTTATGGAAAGTCTAATTTACTTTTCCCTTCAGGATATCTATCAAGGCTGTGGGGCAAGATTCAATGGTTAAGATACTTACTATGACGCCCTCAAAATATTGTGGCTCTCTCGATTCCTCTAACGTCGATTACGTTCTATTCATAATCCTGTGAGTTCTTTTTTTTTTTTTTTGAATTTATTGAAATTCTTGATTCGTTGAACCTTAATTTGGTTTTGCTTGAAAAGTAGCACGCCTGAGGGTGGCATGTTAAGGCCTATGACTTATTAGGCTAGTAGAATGAAGCTATCATGACTTGTAATTTACTCTATTTGGTGTCACTGTTTTTTTTTTACTTTCTATTTCTTAGAGCCTGTTTAGAATTTGGATTGACTTAAAAGTTTGTCAAACCTACTTTTAAGTCATTTTTAGCTTAAAAATAACTTAAAAAGTCAAAAGTAGGACTCTTCCTATTTTTTATTTTTTGACTTAGAGCCTGTTTGGCTCAGCTTAAAAGCTGGTCAAACTGACTTAAAAGCTGATTTTTGACTTATTTAGCTGTTTAACAATACTGAAAATAACTTATTTTAAGTTTAAAAAAACTTATTTTAAGCCAAAAGTTAAAAGCTGGGGTAGGGGTGCTTTTTTTTGTTTAGCTTATAAGCTGTTTTAAGTTGACTACATTTTTATCTTTTTGCCCTTAATATTTTTATACAATCTCCAAATTACCCATATAACTCTAACATATCTTTCTTCCATTTTTCCCTTTTCACGTTTGACATAACAACTTCAGCACTTTTATCCAAACGCATAACTGCTTATTTTAAAAATAAGTTTCAGCACTTCTAAAGTACTTTTTTAAAGCTGCTTTTATTAAGCCCATCCAAACAGGCCCTTAAAGTTAAAAGCTACTTCTGTAAGCCAATCCAAACGGTTCTTCATTATAAGTACTTTCTAATTTAGTTGCATTGCATCTGATCCATGGTGTGATTATCCTGGAGCAATGTATGACTGGAGATGATCAGATGGAACCTTGAACTGAAAGTTTGTTTCACTGAGTTGTCAATATATTCGTCGCTCTGTTGGGTGTATTAGTTTGCTTTCTGTCTTGCTAGGGTGTGGCTTCATGCTTCTGCAATTCTAGTAAGTATCCTTGAATTTCATTCCTGGAAATCTCTGGTGCAAATCATTCTCAGAAAAAAATCCCTGGTGTGTCGTGTGGGTATCTTCTAGAGGGGCTGATAATTTTCATCAACTTTGCAATCCAAATTCGCTAGTCATCATAGACCTACATAGAACCGTTTGATTGAAATTCTTAATTGTTTTGTAATAATGAAATTGCCTATCGACTCTATGACAGAAAAAAAAAGACAAAAAAGTTGCCGTTTTTTGTCTTATACTTGTGAAAATGAAGTTGTCAAGAGAAATCTTTGTATATCCAATTGACTTTTATCTTGGTAACGGTGGTGTATTCGGTTGTTTCGCGTGCGCCTCCCACTCTATCCACCATGACTTAGACAGATGAGAAGAAATCACACATAGCATCCTTGCCTCCGTTGAGATTTAGTGCCCATTTGAATTAGCTTATTTTAGGTGCTTTTGGCTTTTAAACACTTTTTAAGGTTTGGAGGTGTTTGGAAAGGTTAAAAAAGTATTTTTTTTTTTATGACAAGGGAAATCTGCAGTCACTGCTGCGCTACAGGGTAAACCCCCCACTCTATGCAGCTTGCAAACCACACAAGAGAGGTAACTCGCACTAGCATGTGCGACAAGCTCGACCTAGAAGGCAAACCCCTTGCTTTCACTAGTAAAAGTGAGAGCCAAAGAAATTTAATTTAAAAATAAGTCAAAAGCCAAAAGTAGGGTATCATCTACTTATGACTTTCAGTTTTTGACTTATAAGTTACTTTTTACAAGTCCAAACAAACATGCCCTTAAACTGTGACTCACTTCATTGATCATTTGGGCACACCTTCAGTGTTTTAATTGATTCAAGTCTTGTTTGAAGTAAAATTCTTTAGCACGATAAGATTAGAGAAAAATGAGGAAAGCAAGATTTGAATGGGAGAGATGAGTTTAGGAAGTCTCTAAGAGGTCTGTCAAGGGTTTTTGAAGGTGGGGCTCTTCGATTATGTCACACATTGAGTAGTATAAAAAGGTTGCAAGTTGGGGAACACAAATATCAACGGAAGTACGCGACTTGCTGAATCTTGAATGTATACTACTTTTGTTTCTCTAAACTCAATTATTCTATACATAATCTCTTGGAATCCTCTTTTGACAAAAAAGCTGAAGTTCGTGCAAATAGACTATGATGGTGGCTTAACTTCAGTGTATAGAAAAGCTTCTGATGTTTGTAGAAGAGAAACTTGAACAAAAAAGCTTGACGACTCACAGGAAATTTGACATATTAACTTCATGATGCATCTGATGGAAATTGATTGATTTTGTTTATATCTGGATCTCCTCTTTTACTCACAATCCATTGAGTACATTTGTTTGCCCATCGAAAAAATGAGAACCCTTTTGAATAAACTGTGGGACTTTCTCATTTAATAATGGCAGTTCATAAAAAGCAATTAGTATATTTAATAACAGCTTATTCCTGTTTTTTTCTGGCACAGGTAGGTAGATATCCTTTTGGTTCTGCTTTGTGTAAGAAAGCGATGTGATTCCTCGGCTGTTTTATGCTGCTGGAGGAGAAAGAACACTTGCTTACCAGCTCATTAGCCACATCAAGGATTCTATACTACTGCTGTTGAGGGCTCACTTTAGTTTACCCCGAGTCACCGACTGGAACTCCCTATCATCGGAAGTAATAAGGATCAAGCCTATGCTAATGATTATTCTAATCAGGTCAGCTAAGCTTCCTTTAATAAGGTTTAACACACATATGGTTTCTCAGAAGGTAATCCTGGCCCTGGTGGAGGAAATGAAAATCTCGCGATGGCTTTTTTTGGGATCTTGCACTTACAATTTTGCTGAAGTGGCTGTTATCCTAGTAGGTATGACACTTAACGATTTGCCAGAAAATTGATTATGGCTATCAATACTATGATGGATTCTCACTGTTAAATCAAGAAATATAGTAGGAAAGATCAGAGTCTTGAAAGAGAGAGGAGAATTATGTTTTGTGCATTTGCTATAGAGAAAGCAAATATTGTTGTTGATGTCATAGCTAACTAGAGTCAAAAGATTACAAAACACACACTTTTTCACGAATGGTGGTAGGGTGAGAGCCTTTTTAAGGTGGATTTGAACCCAAGACTTAATGATTCTCAACCCACTTTATCGACCAATTATACCTCACCGGCACACCCTCAATAAGTCATATTTAGGAAGAATTTTTTTTTTTTTTGACCAAGCAGAGAAGGCATGATTATAGATGTTGAAGGATATTCAGAAAATGTGTCTATTTCATGAAACATGCATTTATCTCACGCAGTTAGAACTCAACTTAAAATTAAATTCAAATGATTCTAAAGACTAAGTAAACTAGACTTAGAAGGAAATACATGTGTTACTCTTATCTTAAATTTTCCCCAAGATTGAATTATTTCATATAGACAACTGAAAACATATCTAGTAGTCAGAGATACTTGTTATCTATGTTGATGGGAGGTAGCACGTACTTGCTGAATAGCGAAGGTATACACAACTCACAAGTGGGTTCGGATACCACGATCATTTATAAAAATTAACGATGACTATGATAAAGCTACTTCATTCCCCTCATTATTATGTTTCCTCTTCTCTCCAGCTACTTCATTCTACATCTTCTCCCTCCTTTCATTTTCTCTGAATTTTTCTTCAACCCCTTCTTGTATTTTTTAAGTGAGTTGAATTAAGCAGATTAAAATAGATTGAGTTAGCTTTGTAGATGATTAATCCACCCCTAATCAATCAATCAATATATATATATAAATGAGGATCATAGAGGAGGTGATGTGGCACCTCTCTATGACCTCCATTCATTTTTTCTTATTTTTTTTTACTTGACATTTTCTTTTATTTTTTTCAATTATTTTTATTATAAATTCTATTTTTAAATTAGTACTAATAATATTCATAACCCTCAAATCTTTCATATTCATAACCTCTTAAACCTTTCATATTTATAACTTCTAATTATTTAATGTGAAAAGTTACACTTACACTATAAAATCACACTTTGTTATTTTGTAGTCATCTTTGGTAGAGAATTAGTGGGAAGAAATGTTACAATATTTGTAAGTTTTGAGGTGCATTATTTTTTCAAATATTATTTTATATATTACTTTTAATTAGCAAGTAAGGCTAATATGTCATCATAATTTTATTTCTTCTAGATAAATTATTTGTTTTGTTATCTTTGAGATTTATTTTATGACTAATAATGTATTTGTTATTATTTTTCTTGACTCTTGTATATAGGATGAAATGATAACATCAAGCGATGAAGATTAGTGGATTTTGAGTTAAATATATTGATTATATATTGATTATTTGTTCAAAATGATTATGTAGGAGAATTTATGATTAAATGTAATTTTTCATTATTCTTTATGAGATATAATATTTTATTTTGTTAACTTTGAGATTCATTTTAGGACTAATAATTTATTTGTTATTATTTTTCTTGACTCTTGTATATAGGATAAAATGAGATCATTCAGAGATGGAGATTAATGGATTTTGAGCTATATAATGATTATTCTTTATCTTTTTAGGTCCTTAAGAAGTAATGTTTCTATTATATTATTTCCTTTTGAATTATTTATATTTTGTCAAAAATGATTATATGTGTTTAAATGTAATTTTCTCCTTATTCTTTATCTTTTTCTTCTTTTGGTAGATAATTTTTTAACTTATTTAATCAGATTTGCCGATAATAGAAGATATATCTATAGTGAAAATGGTTAGACATTCTTGCATAATTTGAGTTTACAAGGAAAAATAATTTGATATGTCTAATATAATTACAACTCTTTCTTTGTTGAATCATACATTTAATATTATTTGTTTATGTTCATAAAGATAGAAATCTTGAGTTTTTTTAATAAAAAACAACTAATTTATTCTCCTTAGACCTCTATATGATTCATAGATAATTTAACTATATATAATGATAACATTCTTCAAAGATAATTATTTGTTTAGGTAAATTCACCTCTCACTTTTTTATTGATAATATTAGTTCATTGTGTTTGTGACTTATAATATTTTAAAACATAGAAGTACAAATCGATATGCTACTTAAAGAAATATGTGCATATACTTTCATAATCTGGTGAAATAATTTTTATTAACAAAAATGATAGAACATAAGAATGTAAAGTTAATTTATTATTTTTAAAATACTCATGGTTTTATCAAAAATAAATTATTTATTAATATGTAAAATTACAATTCTTAAATTTTTCATTTTTGTTGTCTTTCTTAGAATATTTCAAGTTGTTTATTAATAAGTCTTTATGTTTTCATATTTGTTATTTTTCGGGAGTTCTAAAGTTATTTCAAAATTACGATTAATTTATAATTTTAAAAATTTATAATTTATTTGTTATTTGTTATATTGATTTCTTAATAAATTTCATATTTAATCTAAATATTTTTCATAATTTCTCTTCTATAAAATTATGTGATTAACAAAAAATTCTTTTTATTAAAGTAATTATTGTTATTAATATGTAATTTTATTTTGATCTTTTTTATAACCGCGCGAAGCGCGGCTAAGTACACTAGTAAGCAATTAAATCAAAAGACATTTACTTTTAACTACCTTTGTAGTATTAACTATTAAGCACATAGTACCAAATATGTCACAAATAACAAAATCAAAATGGTAGATCTCTGTATCTGAATAAAATCAACTCTACAAATTCTAAAAAATGTCTAAAGCACTAATTCCCGCTACGCGCAGATCAAGGAAAGGTTCGTACTACAAGGGTCTATTATACACAACTATATTGTGCGTATGTAGAGAATGTCTCAAAAATTGCAAAATCAACTACGAGTGACCAGTTGGAACCAGTTGATAAGGATGCTCCAGAAACAATATCAGCTTGATAAAAATACTTCCTCTTTTCGAATAGGAATGGATTCAATCTTATTAGTAGAATATTCAGATTCAACTGAATATACTGTTTTTAAGAAGGAACCAGTAGAAGTTGAACCCGACAATCTCTTCCTCCTGAAGTATGAAAAAAAGGACGAAAAAACAGTCAATCACAGGAAAGGAAATAGAGAAGGTGAGAGACCACTTTCCTCGTTCAGGACGGTATTTATTGAGTAAGTAGTAAGTAAGTGAGAAGTCGATTCTTTTATCGTTGAGAAAACAGATCACTTGCTAAGGATGCTTTCAATTTTACTTGTGCTCATATATCAAAACCTAATCCCTGTTCAAACTACCTCATCTGTTCTCCAACTGTGAGTCCAAAGCCAAACTTGTAGTCTTCTTTCAGTGATCGACCTGAACAAGCGATAAAGAACACATTTAGGACAATAATGAAAGTTATACAGCCAAACTGTGAGAGATTGTATTCCAAGTAGTAAAAGCAAGAATAGATAGAGGGGTGTGCCCCTTATCTACCAAGTTTTTATCCATGCGCCTTTCAGAGGAAATGAAGAAGCTTTTCATATTACGGAGTCACTGAGGGCAGGAGAAACGCCCTCAAGCCAAAATGAGAGTCATCGGGAACATGTATTCAATGAAGGAGCTACGACAAGATAGAGAAGTCGAGATGCAACCTAACTCAGCTGATATAATGAAATTAAGACCCACGTTCAAGCGTTCTTCCAAGAAACCAGCAACACATCCATCTTCCTTCTGAGACAACACTGTAATGAATGCATAATATTAAAACAATATCTTAAGTTCATGATAACCATAAGTAATTAATGTATAATATTGAAATAATATGTTTAATTCATGATAACCATAGTTGATTATAAGTCCTAACGTTGTTGCAATGAAGTCACAAAAGCAAGATCAACTAAATGAGAGACAACACTGTAATGAACGCATAATGTTGAAACAATATGTTAAGTTCATGATAATCATAAGTAATGAATGCATAATATTGGAATAATATGTTAAATTCATGATAACCATAGTTGATTATAAGTCCTAATGTTGTTGCAATGAAGCCACAAAAGCAAGATCAACTAAATGAGAGACAACACTGTAATGAATGCATAATATTGAAACAATATTTTAAGTTCATGATAACCATAAGTAATGAATGCATAATATTGAAATAATATGTTAAATTCATGATAACCATAGTTGATTATAAGTCCTAATGTTGTTGCAATGAATCCACAAAAGCAAGATCATCTAATGAGAGACAACACTGTAATGAATGCATAATATTGAAACAATATGTTAAGTTCATGATAACCATAAGTAATGAATGCATAATATTGAAATAATATGTTAAATTCATGATAACCATAGTTGATTATAAGTCCTAATGTTGTTGCAATGAAGCCACAAAAGCAAGATCAACTAAATGAGAGACAACACTGTAATGAATGCATAATATTGAAACAATATGTTAAGTTCATGATAACCATAAGTAATGAATGCATAATACTGAAATAATATGTTAAATTCATGATAACCATAGTTGATTATAAGTCCTAATGTTGTTGCAATGAATCCACAAAAGCAAGATCATCTAAATGAGAGACAACACTGTAATGAATGCATAATATTGAAACAATATGTTAAGTTCATGATAACCATAAGTAATGAATGCATAATATTGAAATATTCATGATAATCATAGTTGATTATAAGTCCTAATGTTGTTGCAATGAAGCCACAAAAGCAAGATCAACTAAATGAGTTCTCATAAATATTGCAAAACGCATAATAGCAGCCCACAAAAAGTTTCTATGACTATTGTGCACCAAAGGGTGTGGCCTAGTAATCAATGAAGTGGATTAAGAACCATGTGGTCTCGAATCAAATCCCAGCGAAGGCAAAAAAGCTAGTTGATTTCTTTCCATCTATATAAGCCTTGGTGGACAAAATACAGGTACCGGTGCTGGTGGGAGATAGTAGGTACACCGTGGAATTAGTATAGGTGTGTGTTAGTTGGCCTGAACACCATTGAAAATCCAATACAATAAAACAAAAGTTTTTAATGTCTACATTTAAAGTCAAGAGAATTACTTTAGTTACATGGTAGATACCACAGTTCCGATATTATGATATTTGGTATGCATATTAAAAATTTTGGTATTCGACATTTATAAAAAGAATACTCACTGCAAGTTTCTGAACATAACTTGGTGCAACAATTCCTGTACTAGCAACTTGCCCAGCATCAACCTGCATATAAATTAATAGATAATTTTTCTGGGAGGGTTTATTCAGAAGCATGAATGTTCTGATGTACCTGTATATTATAATAAAATGATATTACTAGACTTATACTCATCCTAGACCATATTAAGTGAATTGTTGATGTGTGGCACAACCCTTGAGAAAAATATTGAAGGACATAAATTAAAGACCATTTTGCACTATTACTCTTTTGATTATTTTCAAACTAGTTTCCTATAAAAATGTAAATAAGTTAAGAATCTCATTCAATGAAAGAGTAAATATGGATAAGAGTTCCAAGAGCTTTCGTGAACTTTGAATAATTCACTTACTTTGAACGATGAAAAAAGTCTCAATAATTCATTTATTATGGACTAGACGGAGTAATATGTACACATAAGTGAATTTACAACTATTCCTTTTTTAAGAATATCAGTATGGTCACCATTTTTTCTCATATTAAGAGTGCAATGACATTAGAATTCTAAGAAAAAGAAGGATGGTAAGAAAAACTCAAACCAAAATTAATGTACCTCCTCATTAGGCTGTGTTGAAAGCTCAAACAATGTTCTAATTGCCATCAACTTTAGCAAATGCATAGGGTGTTATTTCTTTTGCAGGGCTAAATAGGGAATTGTATCACAGCGATAGCGTAGCTGAATAAACCAAACAATATTCACTTCTTACTTTTCGAGTGAAGCTCTGGTACCATGTCAAGGACAGAAGGATTCACCCTCACGGCGTTTACCAAAAGCGCAGTTGTACCAGCATCAAATGAGAAGCCCCTTCCATCCATTTCCTTCATAAAAGATGCCATTTCACTAATTTTGTTGCACCTGAGAAATCCTTGCACAATAACATTATAAGTGACATTATTTGGAGGACAACCGTTGTCTTCCATTTTTCTTAGAATACATTTAGCTTCATCAAACAACCCTTTAAGACAAAATCCATTAATCATTACATTGTATGTTCTCACATCTGGGAGCAATCCAGTGAAACAAAGCTTCTCAAAAACAGCATGTGCTTCGTCAAGTTTACCATTTTTGCACAATCCATTAATCATTACATTGTATGTTCTCACATCTGGGAGAAATCCAGTGAAACAAAGCTTCTCGAAAACAGCATGTGCTTCGTCAAGTTTACCATTTTTGCACAACCCATTAATGACAACACTGTAACATGTAATATCAGTATATTCTCTGTTTCTTTCTAACTTATTAAAGAATGCCATCGCTTCCTCAACAAGTCCGTAGTTATAATAACCATTGAGCAAAATGACATGACTGTGTATAGTAGGCTTGGTCCCTGAAGATAGCATCTCAGCGTAAAGTTGATTTGCATCACCAGTCCTTCCAACTTCAAAAAGACCTTGCAAGATAGTATTGTAGGTAACGATATCAGGTTTCAATCCCTTTTGAGAAATTTCACAAAACAATTGCATGGCCTCATCCACTTTCTTTTTCTTACAGTATCCCTTTATTAGTATGTTATAGCTGAAAATGTTAGTCTCAATGCCCTTCTCTCTCAAGCTATCAAAAATTCTCCTTGCTCTATTCACTTGACCACGCAAACAATATCCATCTATCAATGCATTGTAGGTGATTATATCAGGCTCTACACCCTTTTCGATCATGTGTTTCATTACTTCCTCAGCATCTTCGACTTTCCCTTCTTTGCATAGTCCATCTGTTAGTACGGTGAAGGTGCACACATCTGGATGCATATTAAGGTTCACCATCTCTGAGAACAAAGTTTTAACCTTTTCCCACTGACCGAGCTTACATAAACCACCAATTATTGAAGTATATGTGACTATATCAGGACAAATGTCTTTCTGCTTCATCTTGTTCAGAATGTTGATTGCAGCATCTATGTTTCCATCTTTGCAAAGAGCATCTATAACAATGTTGTAGATATATATGTTGGGCTGAGTTTTACCTTGTTCCATTAACCGGAGCAAACTTAAAGTCTTCTGAGTATGACCCCTTTTACTTAGCCCATTCATGACGATTGCATACATGACATGGTTAGGCTCACAAATCTTGTCTCTCACCAACTTCTTGAACAATTCAATTGCATCTTTGACCTTATTTTGAGCAAAGAATCCCCTTATTAGAGTGGTAAAGGTGACAGCATCAAATGGAATTCCATTCTTCAAGTAAACGGGTAACACCGAAAATGCACAATCAACACGATACATCAGGCAATAACTATTAATCATACTATTTAAGATGAAATCACTAATTGGAATGCTTAATTTCAGCATTTGTCGAAAAAGAGAAATGGCAGCAGAGTAATGTTTCATCTTTATCATATTGTTAAACAATTTAGAGAAATCGACAACTGAAGGAAGAGGCTTCATTGTAACCATTTGATGGAAGAGATTCACAGCATCATCTAAATTGCTACTATTTACACCAATTTTATCCTTAACTGAAATTGATTCTTTACTGTAATGGCATGAATAACAAGCTCTAGATGTAAAAACCGAGCCAGAAATGGAAGAGATAAAGCGAATACCACTGCCATTCCGCAGAGAAATTTTCTTCATCTTCTTCAATGGATGCATCTCCGTGTGCCCTAATTTTGCCAAACACTTACATACAGCTTCTTTTGGAGTTTGATTTTTCTTTTGTTTCCGCCATAACGTTATTAGCGTGCAATTAAATTTAAATTAACAATACAATTGGTAATAACTATCCAGACAAGTAGTATCATTCATTGTTAATTTATTCATTTTTGTTTTATCTTGGAGTCAGGAGCGGAGCTCCCTTATACAAACGGATTATTCGAACCTACTGATTAAAATAATTTATATGTATATATATTTATACGGTAAATGTCGAATTTTCTTTGATTATTTTATGAATCTATGATTTTCTTATTGAAAATTCTCGATTCTACCTTTGCTTCGAATTATTATTTAATAATTTTATTTGTATTATTAATTTTTTATAATAATTCTATGGTCGAACTTATTTTTATTCAGTAGAATTATGAAACTCTAAAAAATTTAGCCAGACATTTCTTTTAAAAAATAATAATAATAAACACTTCTCTACTTCCTCAAAACTTAACTAAACATACTAGTAGTGTGCTAAATTTTGGATAAAGCCACTAAAATCCTAAATATGATATTGAAATATTAATTTTTTAATGCATGAATAATTCTCTTTCTAACTAGTAATCGAACAATCATTTGTATTTTAAAAATTAAACGCTTGTCATTTTATAATATTGAAATTCTATAAGAATATAAAAGTATGAATTTTCTATATCCTCCAAAATCGAACACCATAATCCCTTAAGATGGTCGTGTAAGTAAATAAATTTTAAAAATATGAGGTAGAGGAATGAAAAAACAAAGTAAATTCAAAATGCAAGAAAGCAATAGTACTAAATTAAAACTTCTATTATCTTTTCGGAGTTTTTCGAATCAATTTGTATGTGTTACGTAGAACACATGCACACATATATAATTTGATACTTAGTCCTGTCATGATTGCACTCGACGAAAGAGTTGTACAAGCGGCATTGCCCTTCTTTACTCACGTGATATTGCTGGATCGGGCTTTCGCCCATTATCCAAGAGTTATGCATATTTAAAAATTAAATGATATAGATTTCAACTTAAATCAAATTAAAGAACACGTGCATGTTCTATGTCATAATGTATGCAATTGAATCATATCCATTTATTGCAATTGCTTCGTCCTTTATTATTTATCACTATCCTTTTTGATAACCCATGATATTCGAACCAATTATTGCATACTTAGTTTCCTCCTCGCAATAAATACTAGATAATTTTATCTGTAAAAACTAAAATAAATAGAAAGAAATCACATACTATTTCTGGGCAACATATCCTTAAAAATTTGATAAAAGCTTAAGCATCTACCTAATTCTACCATCTTGATAATTCCCCATGCTATATAGTATTACACCGACTACTTTATCTCAAGAGATTCAGAAATTAACTATAGAAAATTCATATAATCGAATCTGAACTTATTTGAAACAGACATAAATGATTGACACTTTCTTTTTATAAGAATTAGTATCTGAACCATTCAACTATTTCGCTAGACACCTGCTATCTCCCACCATCACAAATACTAGACGAAGAAAATTACTAAATGTCACCTCTGTTGAAGTCTAAACTAGGACTTCCCTTTGTTTTCAGATGGCAGGTATTCAAACATCTTCAAAATCTCTGCTCTTACATTAAATTTTAACCATAGAATTATTAAGCACATAGCATCCAGTAAAATGAGAATGGTAGATCTCTTTATCAAAATAAAGTAAACTCTACAATTCTAAACTGTAAAGAATTTACCGAAATTGCAATATCAACTATCAGTGACTAGTTGCACCAGTAGATGAAATGTATGGTTCAGAACCAATGTCGCTCGATAAAAATACAAAACTGATGTTTCGATTCTTTTATCGCTGAGAAAAAGCATCACTTGTCAAGATGCTTTCAATTTTAATCTTGTGCTCATATGCTAATACCTAATCCCTGTTTAAGCTGCCCTCTATTCTCCGACTGTGAGTCCAAAACCGAACTTGTAGTCTTTCTTTTTGTGATCGACCTGAAAAAGTGACAACGAAAACAGTTAGGAAACCAATGAAAGTCATTCCACCAAACTGTGAGATCGGATTCCAACAAGTATAAGCATGGAGGAGGGAAATAGATAAGAGGGGTGCTCCGCCCCTAATATAAGAGTTCCAATCCATGCACTAGCTGCCTTAAGAAATTTCACGGTTATCCGAAGGAAAATAAAACAAGAATAGGTAAAATCCATATGCCACTTACCTCAGCTGAAAGAATGAAATTAAGACCCATGTTCAAGCGCTCTTCCAAGAAAGCAGCTGCACAACCATTGGAATCAATCTTCCCTCTGAGACGGCACTGTGATGCACGCATAATGTTGATTCAGTAAACATTAAAGTGAATGAGAAAGGTTGATTAGACGTCCCAACATGGTCGCAATGCAGTCACAAATATAAGATCAACTTAATGAGCTTTCATAAATCATAACCCTTGCAAAACGCAAAACAGCAGCCCACAAAAAGTTTCTACATGTCTTTGCACCCAAGGGTGACCTAGTATAGTCAATGAAGTGATTTGAGAACCATGAGGATTGAGGAGTCACTGTTCAGATCTCAGCAAGAGGCAAAAACACTAGTTGATTTCTCCCATCCATCTAATAAACCTAGGTGGGACAAGATTACTAGGTACATGTATTAGTCGGAGGTAGTCAGTACACATTCGAATTAGTCGAGGTGCGCACAAGTTGACCCCGACACCTCAGTTATCCAACAACAACAACATACCCCGTGTAATCTCACAAGTGGAATCTAGGAAGGCTAAAATGTACCCAGACCTTAGTCCTACCTTTGTAAAATAGAGAGATTGTTTCTAATACACGCTCAGCTCATCAAAGCATGATGGCCAAGAAAATATGACAACCAAATGGCCAGATAAAAAGTAAATGCAACAATAGATAGTAATACAAATAGAAGAATAATGAACTATGAACTTACCAAATAACACCACAAGGCCCTTCCCTCTACCACATAAGGTGCAACAACATTCGCCTATCTACTAACCTTCTATCCTAATTCTAGACTTCCGTACTTTCCTATCTAGGGTCATATCCTCAATAAACTGAATTTGTGCCAAGTCATGTTTGATCACCTCACCCAACTCTTTTTTGGCATACCTCTACCTCTCCTAACTTTTGCTATAGCCAATCTGTCACACCTACTAACTGACGCATCCGTGCACCTCCTCCCCAAATGCCCATATCATCTCAGTCTCACTTCTCACATCTCACATCTCACATCTCATTTTACACATTTAGGTTAATAGCACCGAATTTCCCCAACTCTCTCATAATTAGGAGTCACGGTATTTAGGTCAATTTACCTTGTATACCACTTCGGGGAGAACACCCCATACACATGTGATATCTCAAAGAGTAGAAAATCTAAGCAGAGATGATTCTCTACACAAGAATCCTAACTATCTACCTTACCAAACTTAGGTGCATCGGATTCCTAACAGGGTTCAGTATTCTGAAACTCTTAACACTACAGAAACAAGATGTCACATCGCAAAAAGAAATGAGATGTCACATAGCAGAAAGATATGAAAGAGAATAAAAAATTAAAACCACTAGTACATATATCTTAGCTGAAGAAAGAGTTATAAATCAGGAAGAAGAACGAAGGGCTGCAGGCTGCTACAAATATATGGACTCACGGGCACACACCAAGTCGGTCCATGCAATATACATGGAAGACGTGGTAATCGGTCTTTAAAATAAACTGGATTATAATGCTAGAATGGTTCTACCATCAAGGTGTCGAAACCTAAGGCAAGGTGTCTAACCTACGGGCCTAGGTAAGAAATGATCTATTGGAGAGTCTGCATCAATCATTTTGAAAAAGATAAACGCCAATATTGAGGTATTAAATTTGAAGCGCTCATTTTTCACTAGATTCAAGACAGTAGTAGCAGGTTAGAAACTAGGAAGAAACTACACCCTTCATCAAGTAAGGGTCTCTCAAAGCCAACAGGAAACTGCAAACTGCTGGAATGCAGAGGAGTTTAAGTACGAAAGACAAACAGTAGCCTGCAGGAAATCAAGTTAGATTTTCGGAAAGAATTTACAACAAAAGGTTACCTGCCGAAGGATGTAATCATAACCAAAGCTTGCTGTTACATCTCTTGACATGTAGTTGTACATAAAATCTGATGCTAGAGACACCTGCATGGAAGAAAAGAGTTCAAGAAAACCAAGTCACAAAATGCAATTGTTAAGATACTAGTGACTCTTGCAACCTTATCAGAAATTTTCTGAACATAACTCAGTGCAACCATTCCAGTACTAGCAACTTGCCCTGCAGCAACCTGCAGATAAATTAACAAACACTGAATTTTGTGAAAATCATTAAAAAAACTGGATAGATGAAAGACACCTACAAAAAAGACAACTACAAGAAATAAATGCTAGTGAAATCACAAAAGAAAATATAATAGATATGTTTTCTCTTTGGGAGGGTTTTTATACTCAGAAACGTGAAACGTGAATATTTTGATGTTCCTGTTTGACATAACATTAAAATACCAAGTCAAAACGATATAATAAAAATCCTTTTGCGCCTGGAAGACCTGCAATTCAATTTTATTCTAGATCTATTCATACAAGAGATGAAGGAGAATAATGACACTGCCCTTGATGTTATAGCTACTGAAAAAACTTAGACAAAGCAATCAATCAAATGTCTAACTGGGGCATGATACATATTAGTTTTCCGGAAGGACTTCAACTGAAGTTAAATAGAAGTCTTCTCAATCAACTGAAATAGTTAGCAAGTACCAAAAAGAACTACTTGTAAAACAGCAATGAAATTCAAGCTGCTGCCATGTATTACCAACACAATTAACAGTAATTTACAACTACAACTCAATCACAAACAAGTCATTCATCTTTTGAACAAATATTATAATGCCTCGAATCCAGATAAAAAATTATCTAACATCTAGTAATAGGCAGCATACCATTTTATCTGTGTTGTAGCGAGCAGCATAACCAATGCCAGATTTCCGATGCTGACCAGCCCAGAACACTTCCCCACCCAGAGACAAATGTGGACCGACACTCTGCAAGAGCACATAAAGGTTCAGTTAGCAAAGCTAACATAATACCACACAATTCACCTCAATAAGGACAGTTTACTCATTCTCTGGTACTTAATACGAACCACAAGGAATCCATGATTGACCAATAGGTGGTAGATGATATCAAACCAACTTATCAGATATGCCCGAAGTGCGAAAGGACAAAAGCGAAAAAATAAATTGCTATAGCATTTGCAATTTCCACTCTTTTTCAGTAAGTAAAGTCCATTACTGTCTCAACTCTCCAATTTATAGAGTATGACACTGAGTTTGTACTTTGTAGTCGAGCTGCCACCAAGGAACAAAACCCCAAGTAGCAAATTACTAATAGAAACCTTTTTATAAGGAGGTCCTTTTATAACTGTTGATAATATGGAAGCAACTTCACCATAAAGAAGAGCATAAAGCAATGGTACCTGTAGAAGCTCACCTATACACATTGAGCCCAATTATTTAAAGAATTCATGTTTTAATTCCAAAACATTTTCCAGCAAAATGAGCTAACGTGAGTACGGACATTTAAATTAGAGTAATCCAAGTTACCAACCATCAAAGACATAGGGGAGGCCCCATCCTCTTTAAAAGGGGCTTATATCTGCAGTATTCTTGCCATACTTTCCTAGTCTATTCAGATCTCTCCTCCCGCTGACACAAATAGACCATGCAGCGTTCAGACAACTAATCCGACAACTATGAACAAGGAATCTCCACGTTGAACGGTTGAAGTCTTCCGCCAAGGGATGACCTCATCAAACAAACTCTCAATTACAAAAAAATAAACCACGTATATGCCTAACCACCACTATCCACAATGCTCGTTCACACCCAAAACCATGTGTCTACCACACCACTCTTCGCGCTTTGCTTGGTTTTCCATCATTCAATCCACAATAAATCAAATGAAACCCCACCCAAAAAACTTCGCTAGGATACAATTGAAAGAAAAGGATCCTTTATGTACCCCCAAACACATCTTGAATGCATATAGTCTCACAAAACAAACAATTTTAGTTGATTTCAATTGATCCGTCATTACTGTCCAGAAAGAAGTGCAAATGACAAACTTGAACTCATGACGTTTCTTACCAAAACAATGGCATCAAACGGATGTCACAATTACAGCTACTCAGCTACTCAATTGGCTAGCTTAAATAATAAATGACGGTGGAAATTGTCTACATTTCAGTTGATCGTTCTGGTGAGAAGGTAAATAATGGAGGTTTCCTTTAAATGGGAAATGTTTTACTTTTGTAAAGTAATGGGTATGTAGTTGATGCAGATTGAGTTGCGTGACACTGTTCTCGTCACAGAGAACATGTTGTGGCCAAAGGGAGTAGTAGTACAGAGTGGTTGGCAGTCCCTTCTTGTCATCAGGGGTTGAGGGAACAGGATGAGGTAAAGCTAATAATTAGTAAAGTAACACTTAAAAAGTATTTTCTAAGTAATCAAGGAGTTGTTAGAGAATGTGACCCACATTAATCACTAGTGTCTTCTTCTCTTCTTAGCATTTAATCCAATTAAGTAACCTGACTTTTCACAAACTACAAACGATTGATCTCATATTGATGCTATAACAACTCATGATGGTTCCCTTTGCTCTCTCTCCCACTCACTAGGCTTTTAATTCCAGTTGACAGCACAATGTCACACATTATTATCTTTTCATTTTAAACCTAAAAACGCATACTTGTAAGTGATAAAACACTATTCCAACTCATCGTATCAAGTAAGACAAAATTTACTGAACCTTTGAAACTTTACGATACCTCGTGTAATTTGAGGACATAAATGTCTGACGCATTATAACAGTTCATATACATAATGGACTGAGAAAAGGTCATTTACTTTCTGACGAACTTGCTATATCCCCACAAGTGGGGCCTGGGGAGGATGAAGTGGTGTATGCAGACCTTATCCCTGTTGTTCCCGATAGACCATCTCAAGAAAACGTTTTCAATAACAGTTAGGGAGAAAATGCCAGTCGAACGTCATGATGGAAATATTGAAGAAAAATAAGTATTGACAGCAATGATGAGTAACAATACCTGGATGTAGCTGGCTCCAAGTAATGCACCATTGCCAAGTTGAAATTGGGTCCTGTAGTCTTTACCCTTATAAAACAACGAAAATATACAACAATCATTATTCCCAAGTCAAATGGCCTGCACATAGTATGAGAATAGTACAACTTGAATGAAATAGGAAGAGTGACCAGAATAGCCCAATTAAATCTAATGAATTATATGCAAGAATATCCTTCCATAAACAGTGAATAATTACCTTGTAATCAAAATTAACCATGCCATGTGACATGTGTGGTTCACCAGTCAGCTGTTAAGAAGATAGTAATTATGAGACATACAGTCGCTCCAAATAATTATGGAAGGGAAAGCAACAGTTGCAGATATCATTTAATACCTGACCATTGGCTTTCAATGAAAGATTCTCAGACAAATCACACTTCACCCTAGCATTCACCCTACCATCTGTCATTACTCTCCCAATAAGCATCATCTGTAGCATTAGTAGGATGTCATTGTCGCTGCTATTTGATCCTCAATGAGTTCAGCCACTTAGAAAAATAAAATTCAACTACAGACCTGTGGATCTATAAAGTTGGCACCAAACTCATAGTGCGCAGTTGGTATTTTGACGATGTCAGCAGACTGAGTAGGAAGTTCTGTAGGCCCCATAAAAACACTGATAAAAGGTACACATTTGTTATCACTAAGAGAACACCTCTTCCCCTCAAGCAACGGAGGAACATAGCTACAAATAAGATAGTGGTCAAGTATATAAAATCTACCTATGACTCAGTGAAAATCTCTGATTAAGTCCTCTGGTAAAATCAAAGCGCAGTCCTTCAAAAAGCTCGGGCTTTAAAGACACTGCCAATAGAGACATGAATTAGTTATTTCCTTCACTAAAACAATAACAATAATATAGGAGTGTCACATTTAAGAGCACCAAAGCTGACTAAATATGAACATGAAAGGAAACACTATAACTGCAGTAGAAGCACTGCAGTAATTTAACTTTATAGTGGTTTCAACAACCAGCTCTCCAGGTTTTGATAAAGAAGACTA
>JAKWJD010001760.1:200100-400100 GCA_027705065.1 Solanum peruvianum
ATATAATTCATTAGATTTAATTGGGCTATTCTGGTCACTCTTCCTATTTCATTCAAGTTGTACTATTCTCATACTATGTGCAGGCCATTTGACTTGGGAATAATGATTGTTGTATATTTTCGTTGTTTTATAAGGGTAAAGACTACAGGACCCAATTTCAACTTGGCAATGGTGCATTACTTGGAGCCAGCTACATCCAGGTATTGTTACTCATCATTGCTGTCAATACTTATTTTTCTTCAATATTTCCATCATGACGTTCGACTGGCATTTTCTCCCTAACTGTTATTGAAAACGTTTTCTTGAGATGGTCTATCGGGAACAACCTCTCTACCCCACAAAGATAGGGATAAGGTCTGCATACACCACTTCATCCTCCCCAGGCCCCACTTGTGAGGATATAGCAAGTTTGTCAGAAAGTAAATGACCTTTTCTCAGTCCATTATGTATATGAACTGTTGTAATGCATCAGACATTTATGTCCTCAAATTACACGAGGTATCGTAAAGTTTCAAAGGTTCAGTAAATTTTGTCTTACTTGATACGATGAGTTGGAATAGTGTTTTATCACTTACAAGTATGCGTTTTTAGGTTTAAAATGAAAAGATAATAATGTGTGACATTGTGCTGTCAACTGGAATTAAAAGCCTAGTGAGTGGGAGAGAGAGCAAAGGGAACCATCATGATTGTTATAGCATCAATATGAGATCAATCGTTTGTAGTTTGTGAAAAGTCAGGTTACTTAATTGGATTAAATGCTAAGAAGAGAAGAAGACACTAGTGATTAATGTGGGTCACATTCTCTAACAACTCCTTGATTACTTAGAAAATACTTTTTAAGTGTTACTTTACTAATTATTAGCTTTACCTCATCCTGTTCCCTCAACCCCTGATGACAAGAAGGGACTGCCAACCACTCTGTACTACTCCTCCCTTTGGCCACAAAATGTTCTCTGTGACGAGGACAGTGTCACGCAACTCAATCTGCATCAACTACATACCCATTACTTTACAAAAGTAAAACATTTCCCGTTTAAAGGAAACCTCCATTATTTACCTTCTCACCAGAACGATCAACTGAAATGTAGACAATTTCCACCATCATTTATTATTTAAGCTAGCCAATGAGTAGCTGTAATTGTGACATCCGTTTGATGCCATTGTTTTGGTAAGAAATGTCATGAGTTCAAGTTTGTCATTTGCACTTCTTTCTGGACAGTAATGACGGATCAATTGAAATCAACTAAAATTGTTTGTTCTGTGAGACTATATGCATTCAAGATGTGTTTGGGGGTACATAAAGGATCCTTTTCTTTCAATTGTATCCTAGCGAAGTTTTTAGGTGGGGTTTCATTTGATTTATTGTGGATTGAATGATGGAAAACCAAGCAAAGCGCGAAGAGTGGTGTGGTAGACACATGGTTTTGGGTGTGAACGAGCATTGTGGATAGTGGTGGTTAGCATATACGTGGTTTATTTTTTTTGTAATTGAGAGTTTGTTTGATGAGGTCATCCCTTGGCGGAAGACTTCAACGTGGAGATTCCTTGTTCATAGTTGTCGGATTAGTTGTCTGAACGCTGCATGGTCTATTTGTGTCAGCGGGAGGAAAGATCTGAATAGACTAGGAAAGTATGGCAAGAATACTGCAGATATAAGCCCCTTTTAAAGAGGATGGGGCCTCCCCTATGTCTTTGATGGTTGGTAACTTGGATTACTCTAATTTAAATGTCCGTACTCACGTTAGCTCATTTTGCTGGAAAATGTTTTGGAATTAAAACATGACTTCTTAAAATAATTGGGCTCAATGTGTATAGGTGAGCTTCTACAGGTACCATTGCTTTATGCTCTTCTTTATGGTGAAGTTGCTTCCATATTATCAACAGTTATAAAAGGACCTTCTTATAAAAAGGTTTCTATTAGTAATTTGCTACTTGGGGTTTTGTTCCTTGGTGGCAGCTCGACTACAAAGTACAAACTCAGTGTCATACTCTATAAATTGGAGAGTTGAGACAGTAATGGACTTTACTTACTGAAAAAGAGTGGAAATTGCAAATGCTATAGCAATTTATTTTTTCGCTTTTGTCCTTTCGCACTTCGGGCATATCTGATAAGTTGGTTTGATATCATCTACCACCTATTGGTCAATCATGGATTCCTTGTGGTTCGTATTAAGTACCAGAGAATGAGTAAACTGTCCTTATTGAGGTGAATTGTGTGGTATTATGTTAGCTTTGCTAACTGAACCTTTATGTGCTCTTGCAGAGTGTCGGTCCACATTTGTCTCTGGGTGGGGAAGTGTTCTGGGCTGGTCAGCATCGGAAATCTGGCATTGGTTATGCTGCTCGCTACAACACAGATAAAATGGTATGCTGCCTATTACTAGATGTTAGATAATTTTTTATCTGGATTCGAGGCACTATAATATTTGTTCAAAAGATGAATGACTTGTTTGTGATTGAGTTGTAGTTGTAATTACTGTTAATTGTGTTGGTAATACATGGCAGCAGCTTGAATTTCATTGCTGTTTTACAAGTAGTTCTTTTTGGTACTTGCTAACTATTTCAGTTGATTGAGAAGACTTCTATTTAACTTCAGTTGAAGTGAAGTCCTTCCGGAAAACTAATATGTATCATGCCCCAGTTAGACATTTGATTGATTGCTTTGTCTGAGTAAGTTTTTTCAGTAGCTATAACATCAAGGGCAGTGTCATTATTCTCCTTCATCTCTTGTATGAATAGCTCTAGAATAAAATTGAATTGCAGGTCTTCCAGACGCAAAAGGATTTTTATTATATCTTTTTGACTTGGTATTTTAATGTTATGTCAAACAGGAACATCAAAATATTCACGTTTCAAGTTTCTGAGTATAAAAACCCTCCCAAAGAGAAAACATATCTATTATATTTTCTTTTGTGATTTCACTAGCATTAATTTTTTGTAGTTGTCTTTTTTGTAGGTGTCTTTCATCTTTCCAGTTTTTTTTTTTTTTTAATGATTTTCACATAATTCAGTGTTTGTTAATTTATCTGCAGGTGGCTGCAGGGCAAGTTGCTAGTACTGGAATGGTTGCACTGAGTTATGTTCAGAAAATTTCTGATAAGGTTGCAAGAGTCACTAGTATCTTAACAATTGCATTTTGTGACTTGGTTTTCTTGAACTCTTTTCTTCCATGCAGGTGTCTCTAGCATCAGATTTTATGTACAACTACATGTCAAGAGATGTAACAGCAAGCTTTGGTTATGATTACATCCTTCGGCAGGTAACCTTTTGTTGTAAATTCTTTCCGAAAATCTAACTTGATTCCTGCAGGCTACTGTTTGTCTTTCGTACTTAAACTCCTCTGCATTCCAGCAGTTTGCAGTTTCCTGTTGGCTTTGAGAGACCCTTACTTGATGAAGGGTGTAGTTTCTTCCTAGTTTCTAACCTGCTACTACTGTCTTGAATCTAGTGAAAAATGAACGCTTCAAATTTAATACCTCAATATTGGCGTTTATCTTTTTCAAAATGATTGATGCAGACTCTCCAATAGATCATTTCTTACCTCGGCCCGTAGGTTAGACACCTTGCCTTAGGTTTCGACACCTTGATGGTAGAACCGTTCTAGCATTATAATCCAGTTTATTTTAAAGACCGATTACCACGTCTTCCATGTATATTGCATGGACCGACTTGGTGTGTGCCCGTGAGTCCATATATTTGTAGCAGCCTGCAGCCCTTCGTTCTTCTACCTGATTTATAACTCTTTCTTCAGCTAAGATATATGTACTAGTGGTTTTAATTTTTTATTCTCTTTCATATCTTTCTGCTATGTGACATCTCATTTCTTTTTGCGATGTGACATCTTGTTTCTGTAGTGTTAAGAGTTTCAGAATACTGAACCCTGTTAGGAATCCGATGCACCTAAGTGTGGTAAGATAGATAGTTAGGATTCTTGTGTAGAGAATCATCTCTGCTTAGATTTTCTACTCTTTCGGATATCACATGTGTATGGGGTGTTCTCCCCGAAGTGGTATACAAGTTAAATTGACCTAAATACCGTGACTCCTAATTATGAGAGAGTTGGGGAAATTCGGTGCTATTAACCTAAATGTGTAAAATGAGATGTGAGATGTGAGATGTGAGAAGTGAGACTGAGATGATATGGGCATGTGGGGAGGAGGTGCACGGATGCGTCAGTTAGTAGGTGTGAGAGATTGGCTATAGCAAAAGTTAGGAGAGGTAGAGGTATGCAAAAAAGAGTTGGGTGAGGTGATCAAACATGACTTGGCACAAATTCAGTTTATTGAGGATATGACCCTAGATAGGAAAGTACGGAAGTCTAGAATTAGGATAGAAGGTTAGTAGATAGGCGAATGTTGTTGCACCTTATGTGGTAGAGGGAAGGGCCTTGTGGTGTTATTTGGTAAGTTCATAGTTCCTTATTCTTCTATTTGTATTACTATCTATTGTTGCATTTACTTTTTATCTGGCTATTTGGTTGTCATATTTTCTTGGCCATCATGCTTTGATGAGCTGAGCGTGTATTAAAAACAATCTCTCTATTTTACAAAGGTAGGACTAAGGTCTGGGTACATTCTAGCCTTCCTAGATTCCACTTGTGAGATTACACGGGGTATGTTGTTGTTGTTGGATAACTGTGTTGTCGGGGTCAACTTGTGCGCACCTCGACTAATTCGAAGGTGTACTGACTACCTCCGACTAATACATGTACCGAGTAATCTTGTCCCACCTAGGTTTATTAGATGGATGGGAGAAATCAACTAGTGTTTTTGCCTCTTGCTGAGATCTGACAGTGACTCCTCAATCCTCATGGTTCTCAAATCACTTCATTGACTATACTAGGTCACCCTTGGGTGCAAAGACATGGAGAAACTTTTTGTGGGCTGCTGTTTTGCGTTTTGCAAGGGTTATGATTTATGAAAGCTCATTAAGTTGATCTTATATTTGTGACTGCATTGCGACCATGTTGGGACATCTAATCAACCTTTCTCATTCACTTTAATGTTTACTGAATCAACATTATGCGTGCATCACAGTGCCGTCTCAGAGGGAAGATTGATTCCAATGGTTGTGCAGCTGCTTTCTTGGAAGAGCGCTTGAACATGGGTCTTAATTTCATTCTTTCAGCTGAGGTAAGTGGCATATGGATTTTACCTATTCTTGTTTTATTTTCCTTCGGATAACCGTGAAATTTCTTAAGGCAGCTAGTGCATGGATTGGAACTCTTATATTAGGGGCGGAGCACCCCTCTTATCTATTTCCCTCCTCCATGCTTATACTTGTTGGAATCCGATCTCACAGTTTGGTGGAATGACTTTCATTGGTTTCCTAACTGTTTTCGTTGTCACTTTTTCAGGTCGATCACAAAAAGAAAGACTACAAGTTCGGTTTTGGACTCACAGTCGGAGAATAGAGGGCAGCTTAAACAGGGATTAGGTATTAGCATATGAGCACAAGATTAAAATTGAAAGCATCTTGACAAGTGATGCTTTTTCTCAGCGATAAAAGAATCGAAACATCAGTTTTGTATTTTTATCGAGCGACATTGGTTCTGAACCATACATTTCATCTACTGGTGCAACTAGTCACTGATAGTTGATATTGCAATTTCGGTAAATTCTTTACAGTTTAGAATTGTAGAGTTTACTTTATTTTGATAAAGAGATCTACCATTCTCATTTTACTGGATGCTATGTGCTTAATAATTCTATGGTAACATTTAATGTAAGAGCAGAGATTTTGAAGATGTTTGAATACCTGCTATCTGAAAACAAAGGGAAGTCATAGTTTAGACTTCAACAGAGGTGACATTCAGTAATTTTCTTCGTCTAGTATTTGTGATGGTGGGAGATAGCAGGTGTCTAGCGAAATAGTTGAATGGTTCAGATACTAATTCTTATAAAAAGAAAGTGTCAATCATTTATGTCTGTTTCAAATAAGTTCAGATTCGATTATATGAATTTTCTATAGTTAATTTCTGAATCTCTGAGATAAAGTAGTCGGTGTAATACTATATAGCATGGGGAATTATCAAGATGGTAGAATTAGGTAGATGCTTAAGCTTTTATCAAATTTTTAAGGATATGTTGCCCAGAATAGTATGTGATTTCTTTCTATTTATTTTAGTTTTTACAGATAAAATTATCTAGTATTTATTGCGAGGAGGAAACTAAGTATGCAATAATTGGTTCGAATATCATGGGTTATCAAAAAGGATAGTGATAAATAATAAAGGACGAAGCAATTGCAATAAATGGATATGATTCAATTGCATACATTATGACATAGAACATGCACGTGTTCTTTAATTTGATTTAAGTTGAAATCTATATCATTTAATTTTTAAATATGCATAACTCTTGGATAATGGGCGAAAGCCCGATCCAGCAATATCACGTGAGTAAAGAAGGGCAATGCCGCTTGTACAACTCTTTCGTCGAGTGCAATCATGACAGGACTAAGTATCAAATTATATATGTGTGCATGTGTTCTACGTAACACATACAAATTGATTCGAAAAACTCCGAAAAGATAATAGAAGTTTTAATTTAGTACTATTGCTTTCTTGCATTTTGAATTTACTTTGTTTTTTCATTCCTCTACCTCATATTTTTAAAATTTATTTACTTACACGACCATCTTAAGGGATTATGGTGTTCGATTTTGGAGGATATAGAAAATTCATACTTTTATATTCTTATAGAATTTCAATATTATAAAATGACAAGCGTTAATTTTTAAAATACAAATGATTGTTCGATTACTAGTTAGAAAGAGAATTATTCATGCATTAAAAAATTAATATTTCAATATCATATTTAGGATTTTAGTGGCTTTATCCAAAATTTAGCACACTACTAGTATGTTTAGTTAAGTTTTGAGGAAGTAGAGAAGTGTTTATTATTATTATTTTTTAAAAGAAATGTCTGGCTAAATTTTTTAGAGTTTCATAATTCTACTGAATAAAAATAAGTTCGACGATAGAATTATTATAAAAAATTAATAATACAAATAAAATTATTAAATAATAATTCGAAGCAAAGGTAGAATCGAGTATTTTCAATAAGAAAATCATAGATTCATAAAATAATCAAAGAAAATTCGACATTTACCGTATAAATATATATACATATAAATTATTTTAATCAGTAGGTTCGAATAATCCGTTTGTATAAGGGAGCTCCGCTCCTGACTCCAAGATAAAACAAAAATGAATAAATTAACAATGAATGATACTACTTGTCTGGATAGTTATTACCAATTGTATTGTTAATTTAAATTTAATTGCACGCTAATAACGTTATGGCGGAAACAAAAGAAAAATCAAACTCCAAAAGAAGCTGTATGTAAGTGTTTGGCAAAATTAGGGCACACGGAGATGCATCCATTGAAGAAGATGAAGAAAATTTCTCTGCGGAATGGCAGTGGTATTCGCTTTATCTCTTCCATTTCTGGCTCGGTTTTTACATCTAGAGCTTGTTATTCATGCCATTACAGTAAAGAATCAATTTCAGTTAAGGATAAAATTGGTGTAAATAGTAGCAATTTAGATGATGCTGTTACTCTCTTCCATCAAATGGTTACAATGAAGCCTCTTCCTTCAGTTGTCGATTTCTCTAAATTGTTTAACAATATGATAAAGATGAAACATTACTCTGCTGCCATTTCTCTTTTTCGACAAATGCTGAAATTAAGCATTCCAATTAGTGATTTCATCTTAAATAGTATGATCAATAGTTATTGCCTGATGTATCGTGTTGATTGTGCATTTTCGGTGTTACCCATTTACTTGAAGAATGGAATTCCATTTGATGCTGTCACCTTTACCACTCTAATAAGGGGATTCTTTGCTCAAAATAAGGTCAAAGATGCAATTGAATTGTTCAAGAAGTTGGTGAGAGACAAGATTTGTGAGCCTAACCATGTCATGTATGCAATCGTCATGAATGGGCTAAGTAAAAGGGGTCATACTCAGAAGACTTTAAGTTTGCTCCGGTTAATGGAACAAGGTAAAACTGAGCCCAACATATATATCTACAACATTGTTATAGATGCTCTTTGCAAAGATGGAAACATAGATGCTGCAATCAACATTCTGAACAAGATGAAGCAGAAAGACATTTGTCCTGATATAGTCACATATACTTCAATAATTGGTGGTTATGTAAGCTCGGTCAGTGGGAAAAGGTTAAAACTTTGTTCTCAGAGATGGTGAACCTTAATATGCATCCAGATGTGTGCACCTTCACCGTACTAACAGATGGACTATGCAAAGAAGGGAAAGTCGAAGATGCTGAGGAAGTAATGAAACACATGATCGAAAAGGGTGTAGAGCCTGATATAATCACCTACAATGCATTGATAGATGGATATTGTTTGCGTGGTCAAGTGAATAGAGCAAGGAGAATTTTTGATAGCTTGAGAGAGAAGGGCATTGAGACTAACATTTTCAGCTATAACATACTAATAAAGGGATACTGTAAGAAAAAGAAAGTGGATGAGGCCATGCAATTGTTTTGTGAAATTTCTCAAAAGGGATTGAAACCTGATATCGTTACCTACAATACTATCTTGCAAGGTCTTTTTGAAGTTGGAAGGACTGGTGATGCAAATCAACTTTACGCTGAGATGCTATCTTCAGGGACCAAGCCTACTATACACAGTCATGTCATTTTGCTCAATGGTTATTATAACTACGGACTTGTTGAGGAAGCGATGGCATTCTTTAATAAGTTAGAAAGAAACAGAGAATATACTGATATTACATGTTACAGTGTTGTCATTAATGGTTGTGCAAAAATGGTAAACTTGACGAAGCACATGCTGTTTTCGAGAAGCTTTGTTTCACTGGATTTCTCCCAGATGTGAGAACATACAATGTAATGATTAATGGATTGTGCAAAAATGGTAAACTTGACGAAGCACATGCTGTTTTTGAGAAGCTTTGTTTCACTGGATTGCTCCCAGATGTGAGAACATACAATGTAATGATTAATGGATTTTGTCTTAAAGGGTTGTTTGATGAAGCTAAATGTATTCTAAGAAAAATGGAAGACAACGGTTGTCCTCCAAATAATGTCACTTATAATGTTATTGTGCAAGGATTTCTCAGGTGCAAAAAAATTAGTGAATTGGCATCTTTTATGAAGGAAATGGATGGAAGGGGCTTCTCATTTGATGCTGGTACAACTGCACTTTTGATAAACGACGTGAGGGTGAATCCTTCTGTCCTTGACATGATACCAGAGCTTCACTCGAAAAGTAAGAAGTGAATATTGTTTGGTTTATTCAGCTACGCTATCGCTGTGATACAATTCCCTATTTAGCCCTGCAAAAGAAATAACACCCTATGCATTTGCTAAAGTTGATGGCAATTAGAACATTGTTTGAGCTTTCAACACAGCCTAATGAGGAGGTACATCAATTTTGGTTTGAGTTTTTCTTACCATTCTTCTTTTTCTTAGAAATCTAATGTCATTGCACTCTTAATATGAGAAAAAATGGTGACCATACTGATATTCTTAAAAAAGGAATAGTTGTAAATTCACTTATGTGTACATATTACTCCGTCTAGTCCATAATAAATGAATTATTGAGACTTTTTTCATCGTTCAAAGTAAGTGAATTATTCAAAGTTCACGAAACTCTTGGAACTCTTTTCCATATTTACTCTTCATTGAATGAGATTCTTAACTTATTTACATTTTATAGGAAACTAGTTTGAAAATAATCAAAAGAGTAATAGTGCAAAATGGTCTTTAATTTATGTCCTTCAATATTTTTCTCAAGGGTTGTGCCACACATCAACAATTCACTTAATATGGTCTAGGATGAGTATAAGTCTAGTAATATCATTTTATTAATAATATACAGGTACATCAGAACATTCATGCTTCTGAATAAACCCTCCCAGAAAAATTATCTATTAATTTATATGCAGGTTGATGCTGGGCAAGTTGCTAGTACAGGAATTGTTGCACCAAGTTATGTTCAGAAACTTGCAGTGAGTATTCTTTTTATAAATGTCGAATACCAAAATTTTTAATATGCATACCAATATCATAATATCGGAACTGTGGTATCTACCATGTAACTAAAGTAATTCTCTTGACTTTAAATGTAGACATTAAAAACTTTTGTTTTATTGTATTGGATTTTCAATGGTGTTCAGGCCAACTAACACACACCTATACTAATTCCACGGTGTGTACCTACTATCTCCCACCAGCACCGGTACCTGTATTTTGTCCACCAAGGCTTATATAGATGGAAAGAAATCAACTAGCTTTTTTGCCTTCGCTGGGATTTGATTCGAGACCACATGGTTCTTAATCCACTTCATTGATTACTAGGCCACACCCTTTGGTGCACAATAGTCATAGAAACTTTTTGTGGGCTGCTATTATGCGTTTTGCAATATTTATGAGAACTATTTAGTTGATCTTGCTTTTGTGGCTTCATTGCAACAACATTAGGACTTATAATCAACTATGATTATCATGAATATTTCAATATTATGCATTCATTACTTATGGTTATCATGAACTTAACATATTGTTTCAATATTATGCATTCATTACAGTGTTGTCTCTCATTTAGATGATCTTGCTTTTGTGGCTTCATTGCAACAACATTAGGACTTATAATCAACTATGGTTATCATGAATTTAACATATTATTTCAATATTATGCATTCATTACTTATGGTTATCATGAACTTAACATATTGTTTCAATATTATGCATTCATTACAGTGTTGTCTCTCATTTAGTTGATCTTGCTTTTGTGGCTTCATTGCAACAACATTAGGACTTATAATCAACTATGGTTATCATGAATTTAACATATTATTTCAATATTATGCATTCATTACTTATGGTTATCATGAACTTAACATATTGTTTCAATATTATGCATTCATTACAGTGTTGTCTCTCATTAGATGATCTTGCTTTTGTGGATTCATTGCAACAACATTAGGACTTATAATCAACTATGGTTATCATGAATTTAACATATTATTTCAATATTATGCATTCATTACTTATGGTTATCATGAACTTAAAATATTGTTTCAATATTATGCATTCATTACAGTGTTGTCTCTCATTTAGTTGATCTTGCTTTTGTGGCTTCATTGCAACAACATTAGGACTTATAATCAACTATGGTTATCATGAATTTAACATATTATTCCAATATTATGCATTCATTACTTATGATTATCATGAACTTAACATATTGTTTCAACATTATGCGTTCATTACAGTGTTGTCTCTCATTTAGTTGATCTTGCTTTTGTGACTTCATTGCAACAACGTTAGGACTTATAATCACTATGGTTATCATGAATTAAACATATTATTTCAATATTATACATTAATTACTTATGGTTATCATGAACTTAAGATATTGTTTTAATATTATGCATTCATTACAGTGTTGTCTCAGAAGGAAGATGGATGTGTTGCTGGTTTCTTGGAAGAACGCTTGAACGTGGGTCTTAATTTCATTATATCAGCTGAGTTAGGTTGCATCTCGACTTCTCTATCTTGTCGTAGCTCCTTCATTGAATACATGTTCCCGATGACTCTCATTTTGGCTTGAGGGCGTTTCTCCTGCCCTCAGTGACTCCGTAATATGAAAAGCTTCTTCATTTCCTCTGAAAGGCGCATGGATAAAAACTTGGTAGATAAGGGGCACACCCCTCTATCTATTCTTGCTTTTACTACTTGGAATACAATCTCTCACAGTTTGGCTGTATAACTTTCATTATTGTCCTAAATGTGTTCTTTATCGCTTGTTCAGGTCGATCACTGAAAGAAGACTGCAAGTTTGGCTTTGGACTCACAATTGGAGAACAGATGAGGTAGTTTGAACAGGAATTAGGTTTTGATATATGAGCACAAGTAAAATTGAAAGCATATTAGCAAGTGATCTGTTTTCTCAACGATAAAAGAATCGACTTCTCACTTACTTACCACTTACTCAATAAACACCGTCTTGAACGAGGAAAGTGGTCTCTTACCTTCTCTATTTCCTTTCCTGTGATTGATTGTTTTTTCGTCCTTTTTTTCTTACTTCAGGAGGAAGAGATTGTCTGGTTCAACTTCCACTAGTGATGGTGATTCCTTCTTGAAAACAGTATATTCAGTTGAATCTGAATATTCTACTAATAAGATCGAATCCATTCCTATTCGAAAAGAGGAAGTATTTTTATCAAGCTGATATTGTTTCTGGAGCATCCTTATCAACTGGTTCCAACTGGTCACTCGTAGTTGATTTTGCAATTTTTGAGACATTCTCTACATACGCACAATATAGTTGTGTATAATAGACCTTGTAGTACGAACCTTTCCTTGATCTGCGCGTAGGGGAATTAGTGCTTTAGACATTTTTTAGAATTTGTAGAGTTGATTTTATTCAGATACAGAGATCTACCATTTTGATTTGTTATTTGTGACATATTTGGTACTATGTGCTTAATAGTTAATACTACAAAGGTAGTTAAAAGTAAATGTCTTTTGATTTAATTGCTTACTAGTGTACTTAGCGCGCTTCGCGCGGTTATAAAAAAGATCAAAATAAAATTACATATTAATAACAATAATTACTTTAATAAAAAGAATTTTTTGTTAATCACATAATTTTATAGAAGAGAAATTATGAAAAATATTTAGATTAAATATGAAATTATTAAGAAATCAAATAAACAAATAACAAATAAATTATAAATTTTTAAAATTATAAATTAATCGTAATTTTGAAATAACTTTAGAACTCCCGAAAAATAACAAATATGAAAACATAAAGACTTATTAATAAACAATTTGAAATATTCTAAGAAAGACAACAAAAATGAAAAATTTAAGAATTGTAATTTTACATATTAATAAATAATTTATTTTTGATAAAACCATGAGTATTTTAAAAATAAAAATAACTTTACATTCTTATGTTCTATCATTTTTGTTAATAAATATTTCACCAGATTATGAAAGTATATGCACATATTTCTTTAAGTAGCATATCGATTTGTACTTCTATGTTTTAAAATATTATAAGTCACAAACACAATGAACTAATATTATCAATAAAAAAGTGAGAGGTGAATTACCTAAACAAATAATTATCTTTGAAGAATGTTATCATTATATATAGTTAAATTATCTATGAATCATATAGAGGTCTAAGGAGAATAAATTAGTTGTTTTTTATTAAAAAAACTCAAGATTTCTATCTTTATGAACATAAACAAATAATATTAAATGTATGATTCAACAAAGAAAGAGTTGTAATTATATTAGACATATCAAATTATTTTTCCTTGTAAACTCAAATTATGCAAGAATGTCTCAACCATTTTCACTATAGATATATCTTCTATTATCGGCAAATCTGATTAAATAAGTTAAAAAATTATCTACCAAAAGAAGAAAAAGATAAAGAATAAGGAGAAAATTACATTTAAACACATATAATCATTTTTGACAAAATATAAATAATTCAAAAGGAAATAATATAATAGAAACATTACTCTTAAGGACCTAAAAAGATAAAGAATAATCATTATATAGCTCAAAATCCATTAATCTCCATCTCTGAATGATCTCATTTTATCCTATATACAAGAGTCAAGAAAAATAATAACAATAAATTATTAGTCCTAAAATGAATCTCAAAGTTAACAAAATAAAATATTATATCTCATAAAGAATAATGAAAAATTACATTTAATCATAAATTCTCCTACATAATCATTTTGAACAAATAATCAATATATAATCAATATATTTAACTCAAATCCACTAATCTTCATCGCTTGATGTTATCATTTCATCCTATATACAAGAGTCAAGAAAAATAATAACAAATACATTATTAGTCATAAAATAAATCTCAAAGATAACAAAACAAATAATTTATCTAGAAGAAATAAAATTATGATGACATATTAGCCTTACTTGCTAATTAAAAGTAATATATAAAATAATATTTGAAAAAATAATGCACCTCAAAACTTACAAATATTGTAACATTTCTTCCCACTAATTCTCTACCAAAGATGACTACAAAATAACAAAGTGTGATTTTATAGTGTAAGTGTAACTTTTCACATTAAATAATTAGAAGTTATAAATATGAAAGGTTTAAGAGGTTATGAATATGAAAGATTTGAGGGTTATGAATATTATTAGTACTAATTTAAAAATAGAATTTATAATAAAAATAATTGAAAAAAATAAAAGAAAATGTCAAGTAAAAAAAAAATAAGAAAAAATGAATGGAGGTCATAGAGAGGTGCCACATCACCTCCTCTATGATCCTCATTTATATATATATATTGATTGATTGATTAGGGGTGGATTAATCATCTACAAAGCTAACTCAATCTATTTTAATCTGCTTAATTCAACTCACTTAAAAAATACAAGAAGGGGTTGAAGAAAAATTCAGAGAAAATGAAAGGAGGGAGAAGATGTAGAATGAAGTAGCTGGAGAGAAGAGGAAACATAACAATGAGAGGAATGAAGTAAGCTTTATCATAGTCATCGTTAATTTTTATAAATGATCGTGGTATCCGAACCCACTTGTGAGTTGTGTATACCTTTGCTATTCAGCAAGTACGTGCTACCTCCCACCAACATAGATAACAAGTATCTCTGGCTACTAGATATGTTTTCAGTTGTCTACATGAAATAATTCAATCTTGGGGAAAATTTAAGATAAGAGTAACACATGTATTTCCTTCTAAGTCTAGTTTACTTAGTCTTTAGAATCATTTGAATTTAATTTTAAGTTGAGTTCTAACTGCGTGAGATAAATGCATGTTTCATGAAATAGACACATTTTCTGAATATCCTTCAACATCTATAATCATGCCTTTCTCTGTTTGGTCAAAAAAAAATTGTCTTCCTAAATATGACTTATTGAGGGTGTGCCGGTGTGGTATAATTGGTCGATAAAGTGGGTTGAGAATCATTAAGTCTCGGGTTCAAATCCACCTTAAAAAGGCTCTCACCCTACTTGGGTATGTCGACACCATTAAAGTGGGTGTTTTGTAATCTTTTGACTCTAGTTAGCTATGACATCAACAACAATATTTGCTTTCTCTATAGCAAATGCACAAAACATAATTCTCCTCTCTCTTTGATCTTTCCTACTATATTTCTTGATTTAACAGTGAGAATCCATCATAGTATTCATAGCCATAATCAATTTTCTGGCAAATCGTTAAGTGTCATACCTACTAGGATAACAGCTACTTCAGCAAAATTGTTAGTGATTTTCATTTCCTCCACCAGGGCCAGGATTATGTGTTAAACCTTATAAGGAGGCTTAGCTGACCTGATTAGAATAATCATTAGCATAGGCTTGATCCTTATTACTTCCGATGATAGGGAGTTCCAGTCGGTGATTCGGGGTAAACTAAAGTGAGCCCTCAACAGCAGTAGTATAGAATCCTTGATGTGGCTAATGAGCTTGTAAGCAAATGTTCTTTCTCCTCCAGCAGCATAAAACAGCCGAGGAATCACATCGCTTTCTTACACAAAGCAGAACCAAAAGGATATCTACCTACCTGTGCCAGAAAAAAACAGGAAATAGCTGTTGTTAAATATACTAATTGCTTTTTATGAACTGCCATTATTAAATGAGAAAGTCCCACAGTTTATTCAAAGGGTTCTCATTTTTTCGATGGGCAAACAAATGTACTCAATGGATTATGAGTAAAAGAGGAGATCCAGATATAAACAAAATCAATCAATTTCCATCAGATGCATCATGAAGTTAATATGTCAAATTTCCTGTGAGTCGTCAAGCTTTTTTGTTCAAGTTTCTCTTCTACAAACATCAGAAGCTTTTCTATACACTGAAGTTAAGCCACCATCATAGTCTATTTGCACGAACTTCAGCTTTTTTGTCAAAAGAGGATTCCAGAGATTATGTATAGAATAATTGAGTTTAGAGAAACAAAAGTAGTATACATTCAAGATTCAGCAAGTCGCGTACTTCCGTTGATATTTGTGTTCCCCAACTTGCAACCTTTTTATACTACTCAATGTGTGACATAATCGAAGAGCCCCACCTTCAAAAACCCTTGACAGACCTCTTAGAGACTTCCTAAACTCATCTCTCCCATTCAAATCTTGCTTTCCTCATTTTTCTCTAATCTTATCGTGCTAAAGAATTTTACTTCAAACAAGACTTGAATCAATTAAAACACTGAAGGTGTGCCCAAATGATCAATGAAGTGAGTCACAGGTTTAAGGGCCTGTTTGTTTGAACTTGTAAAAAGTAACTTATAAGTCAAAAACTGAAAGTCATAAGTAGATGATACCCTACTTTTGGCTTTTGACTTATTTTTAAATTAAATTTCTTTGGCTCTCACTTTTACTAGTGAAAGCAAGGGGCTTGCCTTCTAGGTCGAGCTTGTGGCACATGCTAGTGCGAGTTACCTCTCTTGTGTGGTTTGCAAGCTGCATAGAGTGGGGGATTTACCCTGTAGCGCAGCAGTGACTGCAGATTTCCCTTGTCATAAAAAATAATAATATTTTTTTAACCTTTCCAAACACCTCCAAACCTTAAAAAGTGTTTAAAAGCCAAAAGCACCTAAAATAAGCTAATTCAAATGGGCACTAAATCTCAACGGAGGCAAGGATGCTATGTGTGATTTCTTCTCATCTGTCTAAGTCATGGTGGATAGAGTGGGAGGCGCACGCGAAACAACCGAATACACCACCGTTACCAAGATAAAAGTCATTGGATATACAAAGATTTCTCTTGACAACTTCATTTTCACAAGTATAAGACAAAAAACGGCAACTTTTTTGTCTTTTTTTTTCTGTCATAGAGTCGATAGGCAATTTCATTATTACAAAACAATTAAGAATTTCAATCAAACGGTTCTATGTAGGTCTATGATGACTAGCGAATTTGGATTGCAAAGTTGATGAAAATTATCAGCCCCTCTAGAAGATACCCACACGACACACCAGGGATTTTTTTCTGAGAATGATTTGCACCAGAGATTTCCAGGAATGAATTCAAGGATACTTACTAGAATTGCAGAAGCATGAAGCCACACCCTAGCAAGACAGAAAGCAAACTAATACACCCAACAGAGCGACGAATATATTGACAACTCAGTGAAACAAACTTTCAGTTCAAGGTTCCATCTGATCATCTCCAGTCATACATTGCTCCAGGATAATCACACCATGGATCAGATGCAATGCAACTAAATTAGAAAGTACTTATAATGAAGAACCGTTTGGATTGGCTTACAGAAGTAGCTTTTAACTTTAAGGGCCTGTTTGGATGGGCTTAATAAAAGCAGCTTTAAAAAAGTACTTTAGAAGTGCTGAAACTTATTTTTAAAATAAGCAGTTATGCGTTTGGATAAAAGTGCTGAAGTTGTTATGTCAAACGTGAAAAGGGAAAAATGGAAGAAAGATATGTTAGAGTTATATGGGTAATTTGGAGATTGTATAAAAATATTAAGGGCAAAAAGATAAAAATGTAGTCAACTTAAAACAGCTTATAAGCTAAACAAAAAAAAGCACCCCTACCCCAGCTTTTAACTTTTGGCTTAAAATAAGTTTTTTTAAACTTAAAATAAGTTATTTTCAGTATTGTTAAACAGCTAAATAAGTCAAAAATCAGCTTTTAAGTAAGTTTGACCAGCTTTTAAGCTGAGCCAAACAGGCTCTAAGTCAAAAAATAAAAAATAGGGAGAGTCCTACTTTTGACTTTTTAAGTTATTTTTAAGCTAAAAATGACTTAAAAGTAGGTTTGACAAACTTTTAAGTCAATCCAAATTCTAAACAGGCTCTAAGAAATAGAAAGTAAAAAAAAAACAGTGACACCAAATAGAGTAAATTACAAGTCATGATAGCTTCATTCTACTAGCCTAATAAGTCATAGGCCTTAACATGCCACCCTCAGGCGTGCTACTTTTCAAGCAAAAACAAATTAAGGTTCAATGAATCAGAACTTCAATAAATTCAAAAAAAAAAAAAGAACTCACAGGATTATGAATAGAACGTAATCGACGTTAGAGGAATCGAGAGAGCCACAATATTTTGAGGGCGTCATAGTAAGTATCTTAACCATTGAATCTTGCCCCACAGCCTTGATAGATATCCTGAAGGGAAAAGTAAATTAGACTTTCCATGACCCCAAGATTATGAATAGAACGTAAAATGGAAGAGAGCAGATACATAATCAAGAAATAGCCCTGAAGACTACACAATTCTACATGAATGATCAATTAAATAAAATTGGGAGACGAGGTCACAAATACAAAAGTACAGAAAGGAGAAAAAAGACATACAGATCCACAGTTCTGAGTAAACAGAATTTGATAAGGATTATTTACACAGACAATGTGAATAACCATACTTCTGTCGACATCTATTTTTGGCACATACATTACTACTTCAACTCTCAGGATTTGTATCCTAGCAACACTTGAGCAACAACACATGAGCAATGATAACTTTTTAAATATATTGTACGAGACTCTTTATAATGTGACCATCAATATTAAGTATGGAACGGGACAATGCCTTTGCAGCAAGTTATCTTACGAGAACAGAATCCATCCACTGAAAGAACTGCCAAGATAATAGATTTCCCACGACCAGCCATTGTCTCTGTAACTTCAACCATGCCAAGCATCGCTCTCACAGATGATCATGTCTAGTAGAATATCATTTGTAGCAATTCGCTTGGGAGGCCACTTACTAACAGAACTAATCTAGTACTACGAAGTTACATATTTTCTTCAAAACAAATATTTTTATAAATTAAAGAAACTACATTAAAAGACTTTTTAATAGTTTATTCATGAGACATTGAAAAAAAGAACAATAATAATAGTAATAGTTCAAGTGTACTAACAATTATCATTTGAAACTAATTTAGCAATTAGCATTATAATTTGTTTAGCCAAATAGGCCCGTGTTAGCAAGGATTTAAAAGGCAATATCTCATCACAATGAAATCTCATTAAGTTCCATAAAAATACAAGTGCAAGACCCTTGAATTAACATGGGAAACACCTTATGAATTAAATTAACACCTTAGACATACTACAACATTCAAGATTCATACTAGGCACGAAATCCATAATCTCGAGCACTAACTAGTTAAGTCTTCGCCACTAAAGTGCAATTCAAGAGTAAACTTAGTGCATAACAAGACCTGACTTCAACCACCCTAGTAGATAAACTATTCACCAATTTCAAGTTATAAAATAATAGCACCATGGGCCAACATACATTAAAAGTAAATGCCTAAGTGTATCATATGGTTCATGTACAAATCCCCAAAAGTTAACAAAAATATATATGCTTATGCAAATGTGATCACCATCTACGCTTCCAAGGAGTCTACTTGAAGTGACCATCCTCAAGTCTCTTCGGGTACATCACCTACAATGGTAACAAACTATTGCTAAGCATAAAGCTTAGTGGCACACTAACTTTGGGCTTGGAGCCATTAATTTCTCCAATTCCCATAAATAGAGAACTGCAAATATAACATCAAACTTAAACACATGAATTTAGTTAAAAGCTAAGTAAAGTGTTCAAGATATGAATTCTAGAAATGAGCTTATCAAAATCATCAAATACTTGTTGGGCTTTGTGGAGGCTTGTGAGCCGGCCCGACCCATTACTGAACCCTAGGTTAACCATTTGGTTTTCCTATAAATATGATCCTTGTATTTGTAATTCTGAAGTAGCACAAGTGAAATAAAATCCTCCTGTTTACAGTCGTGGAGTAGGGAAACCGAACCACGTTAAATTCTTGTGTGTCCCGTTTGTGTTCCGTTTCTCTTTTCTCTAGATTATTTGTGTGTGTTGTGTGTTTAATTCCCAACAATTGGTATCAGAGCGAGGTTTCAACAACACTGTAACACAAACTGTGAGAAATTGTCACCTAGGGTTCTTGTGTGAAAAACTGTGTGCAGGGAGGAGAGCCGCCGTTACCGTGTAGGTAACCTCAAGCAGCAGCCGGCTAGGAGAACCGCGCAGGGTGCGAACAGCCGTCGTCCGTGTGCTGTCCGTCGCGCCGTTCCGTTGGCCGCCGCGTCGGGAAGGAGTGTGCCGCCGCCGTTAAGGGAATTGCCGAAGGTGCGGTTTTTTTTTGTGGTGCAATATTTCTGACGAAATTACCAAGATCTGAAATTAGTTGTACCGAGTATCTCATTTAGTCCTTTGAGATGGCAGAAGATGGGAAGTTCCGAATTGAGAAGTTCGATGGTACAGATTTCAGTTGGTGGAAGATGCAGATTGAAGATTTGCTGGTTCAGAAAGATTTGGACGTAGTGTTGGGTGACAAGCAAGGAAAATTGTCTGATGCAGAGTGGGCAGTTTTGGATCGGAAAGCTATGTCAGTTATCCGACTCTCGTTGACCAAGAATGTTGCGTTCAACATTCTTAAGGAGAAGACAGCGAAAGGCATCTTGGAAGCCTTGTCTAACATGTACGAGAAGCCATCTGCAGCAAACAAAATTTTTCTGATTAGAGAGTTGGTGAACACAAAGATGAAGGAAGGCAGTTCAGTTACCGAGCACATCAATTCATTGAATTCGATCTTAGCCAGACTTTTGTCAGTTGGCATTAAGTTCGATGATGAAGTTCAAGCTTTACTACTGTTATCATCATTGCCTGACAGTTGGTCCGGAACGGTTACAGCAGTTGCCAGTTCAGTGGGACCTAATGGATTCACCTTTAAGAAGATTCGTGATCTCGTTCTTGGCGAGGATGTCAGAAGAAGGAGTTCTGGAGAATCATCAGGTGATATGCTAAACGTCGTCAGAGACAGAGGAAATAACAGAGGTAGTGGGAGCAGGAACCGAAGAAGGAGTCAGTCGAAGGCTCGGGATGGCTCAGGTGTAACATGTTGGAACTGCAAGGAGGTGGGGCATTTCAGGAATCAATGCCAGAAAGACAAACAAGTCAACATTGCAGAAGACAGCGCCAAGAGGATTTGTTTATCTGTGCGCGGAGAGCAATGTGGATTCCTGGGTCATGGATTCTGGTGCTTCTTTTCACGCTACCCACAGCAGTGAAGCATTGCAGAATTGGTTATTGGAGACTTTGGAAAGGTAAGGCTTGCAGACGATAGAGCTCTGATGTTACGGGCATGGGTGACATGGTGCTGAAGACGCCAGTCGTTTCTGGACCTTGAAGGATGTCAGAGTTGTTCCAAGCTTGACGAAAAGTTTGATTTCTGTTAGGCAGTTGGATGAACAGGGACATCATGTGAAGTTCGGAAATGGGCAGTGGAAGGTCGTGAGGGGCAATCTTGTCATGGCTCGTGGAACAAAAAGAGGATCGTTGTATATTGTCAGATTACCGTCTGAGGGAGTGACCGTCCCAGTTCAGAAGAAAAACAAAGTCCGGTTCACAGAATCTCGTGGGCAGAAGAAGGTTGTCTTTGCAAGAAAGAAACCCAGAGCCACAGGTCAGATTCAGGATGAACGAGCAAGGAAAGGTTCAGGAAGACCAGTCAGAGGCGTTTGTGGCAGTGGGAGCACCGGCCGTGCTTCAGCCAAGGCTCCTAGAAGACAGTGGGTCAAGAGAACCAGTATTCCAGCTGTTGATACGTCTCCAGAAAATTTCTTGCTGAGTATGGAGAGTGTTTGTTCTCAGGGAGTTCTAGGATTCGGCAGTTCGTGTCTCAAGTGGGAGCCGGTAGGGACCGAGGACGAGTCAAGGGCAGTTTCAGCCGTGACTGATGTGTTGAAGCTTCGGGGAGCTTCAACGGGCCTTTCAGTTGACTGATGAGAAGGCCGCTGTAGCAGGAGAGAGTTGAAAAAGATTACTAGACATACAAGTGTTCTAAGTGGATGACAGTTGAAATTCTTCAAGCCTCCAAGTGGGAGATTGTTGGGCTTTGTGGAGGCTTGTGAGCCGGCCCGACCCATTACTGAAACCCTAGGTTAACCATTTGGTTTTCCTATAAATATGATCCTTGTATTTGTAATTCTGAAGTAGCACAAGTGAAATAAAATCCTCCTGTTACAGTCGTGGAGTAGGGAACCGAACCACGTTAAATTCCTGTGTGTCCCGTTTGTGTTCCGTTTCTCTTTTCTCTAGATTATTTGTGTGTGTTGTGTGTTTAATTCCCAACAATACTTAATGAGGTAGTGCTTCAAGAAAATCAAATATCAAACCACAAAATAATTCAAGATGAAAATATGAAAAATTCAAGTGTCAAGAAGCTTCCCAGTGCTAATCTGAAATTCCACCAATTAGTTAATTTTGCCTAATACAACGTCAAGCAATTACATCAAAGCATTATTGAATAAAAAAAGAAGAACCGGAGTCTTAATCAAGTAGGGTCATCATCCAAAAAATCAAGACGATGAGAAGTCATCTTAAAAGTGTTTGGTAACTAGTCACTGGTATTAATCACCAAGTACTAATGATAAGAACCACAAATAAGCTACATTGCACCTTCCTGTTCCATATAAAAGTCGCTTATACATCAAAAAACACTACCTGTTATCTATGGAATGTAAACAATTATCAGAAAGATAGCTTCTAGAACACAACTCTTAGAATGCAAGCTATTTCCCAAGCTAGTCTATCTGTAGTTCTCTTTCTGCACTAAGACTCTGGATTCCTTCCAGACCAAATGGCATGGAGGTGTTCTTTTAAACCATCTTTTAGAATCTGAGCTGAAGTAGGAAAGTGGCTTTTTATTCATAGTTTCATACTTAATTGGACGTAAGTCCATAAATAATATGAATCGTTAATCCAAAGTCAAGATGCACAAGTTCCAAACTATTCCAAGAGACATGTCAAAATAAGTGATAGTCACTATCACAAGAAGGACAAAGTCCCAAAAGAATGCAATAGTGCTCGAGCAATCCGTATATGGGGTGAGTTAAATTATCTTACAAAAGCTATTTCCCATTTACACCAATGTGATGTTAACGTATTCATAACCCAACTACAAAATTATACACTCAATGATAACTAATTTATCTAAGTGCCCAAAGAGTCGAGACATACTTTCTCAACCGACAAAAAAAGTAAACTAGTAAAGTAGCAACAAAATCAATATGACAACAGTAACATCAGCATACCCAGTATAATCCAATAAGTGGGGTCTAATAAGGGAGGGTACAATGTAAGTAGAAAGGTGGTTTCTGATAGACCTTGGTCTCAAGGAACAATATCTAAGCGAAATAAATTGAAAGGAAAATTCAACTTTATGTGCAAACGTCGAAGCTTTACTGTTCCTAGAGCTCAAACAATATCAAGGAAGTACAGATCCTCAAAGCAAAGAATCAAACAATCATGTCGACCTCCTTAGCTAGAGTAAGTAGCTTTAGTACCTTAATACACAACCAAACACACCCACTTAGGGTCTGAAATCTGAAGAGGTTTAAAGAAATCATGATGAATATCAAAACGGAACTAAATGGGCCACAACCATTCATAATACTTTAAGAATAAAAATCTGCCAGAAACGCTGCCTGCTTTGTGCCCCATTTTTCACACAGTAAACAGAGGAATTTAGGATCTTTCTACAGTCTATTGATCACCTCAATCCAAGTTATTGGTAAAAAGATATGAGCAAATTACTCACTATTTAGTTCAAAAACAGGAGTAAATTCCATTTTTTCAAGATCTCAAATTTTTTAACAAAAGACCAGTTGAATATTTCACTAAAAGATGTTGTATAAGAAGCTTACCACAAGTTTGAGAGAGTTCCTTCACAAATTCAAAACCTATTGATTCTTGGGAGCCAACATTCCAACATATATTCAACAGATAGAAACGAGAAATTTTATGCAACAAAAATATGATCTTGATGATAGTTGGAGAATAGCACTTGTGTCGATAGTCGACTGAGAGCTCTCCAATGTAGGGTTAGAAGAAGAAGCAAGTGACTTCTGAAAACTAAAACGAGGTTTTGCTAATAAAGTGCTTATCTAGTTATCTTAAATGGGTAGAAAGTTAATACGATTTATATCAAATGGTCACAAAAATGGACTTCAAAGATTCGACAAGATATAACAATTCTCTTCTTTTTCAAACAAAACTCAAGAGAAGTGATAAAAACAATACCATCTAAAGGCACATAATAAATTTACAAATTTTGGGGTGTTACATCATCATTGTCGTTCGCTCCTTCGTGATGAATGGATGCTCTAATGCCTGGGAAACAGTGATTCTCCTTAGAGGATCTAATACAAATATTTTCTCCATCAAATCTTTAAAGTGAGCCAACATCTTTAATTCTTCACCTGGGTCACCTGAAATTACTGACCTGATATCTTTCGGCTTGATGTTGACAATCAGCTTCCTAATAGCCTGCAAATAAATATAATCACATCCAAAACTTAGAAGTACAGCAAAGTTATTGCCATTCATTATTATAAAGGATTGTTTATCAGGAATCGAAAAGACAGGCTTAAGGGTCTACAATAAATACCTTCTTTGTAACAGGATTCTCTTCAGTGGCAAGGAAGTTCAGATCTTGGTCAAAATGCTGATACGTAAATGCACCCTGTGATAAAATAAGAACAAAAAGTATTATTGTTTCCATACTAGCTATATCATGTCATTACTTATTACAACTATAAAAGCAGCTACCTAATGCGATCATCATAACAGAATTGTGCACAGCAAATTAATGACCAGCCTATGAATGATTTTGCTCAGATTGGGGTAATATAGAGAATGTCTTAAGACGAACCTTTCTAAGCATCTTCTTCGGAAATGGACCTTTCAGTTCCATATGAAAACGGAGCATGTCATTATTAGAACGACCTGGAAATAAGACTTTCCCAGAATAAAGCTCAAATAAACAGCAACCCACTGACCAAATATCCATTGGATGATCGTATGACAAGCCAAGTACTGCAACAAGAAAAAAAATATATAAGCAAACAAAAGACACAGATCCATAAAACTACTTGGCATCAAAACATTGGAGCATCAAACAAAAAAAAAAAGTGAAAGGAAGCTCAAAAAAATAGATGGAAAATCTTGAGAATTGATACTTACTGATCTCGGGGGCGCGATAAAAGCGGCTCACGAGGTATGGAGTGATTTCGTTTTTGCCAGCAAACATAGCATTGCCAAAGTCACAAAGCTTCAGCTTGTCTTTCGCTTCATTTACCTTAACAATTAAATACAGAAAAGTCATCATATGCATACAAAAGCAAAGTAATGAAGAGCTACTCTCAGCAGATGCAAAGTGGGTGAATCAGCCGACAGAAAGATACAATACTAAAACATTCCACTTACCAAGATGTTGTCTGGTTTAATATCACAATGAAGCACGCCACAACTCTTTAGATGCTTCAAAGCACTGAAAAGTTGTCTCGCATAAAGCCTCACAACGTCGAGGCTGAGTCCAATATTACGCCCAAACTTCTTCTGGAGCTCACGGAGATTCATCCAGAGAGACTCAAATACTAGACAAAGATGATTCCGGTACTTGAAGCTAGAGATTAAATGACACAGAGGCGCTTGTCTTTAGGATCTGCAGCAACCAGCTTCTTCAATATGATCAACTCTTCCATACCCGCTTTATACCTGATGAGCAGAAGCAACAAAATTAGGACACCAAAACCAACAAGCAAGGTCGGCACACAATGGAGAAGTTAATAGACTAACTCACATCGTATCATTATTACGAATGATTTTAATAGCTACTTCTGTTGGGTCACCGGGTCTAGCCTTCAAATCTTTAGCCCGGACGACAGTAGAAAAGACGCCTTTCCCATGAGCAGCAAGAATCTCATAACGCCCATCAAGAATTTCTCCGAATCGGTATCCTGAAAAAAAAGATGAGAAAGAATTAGACCATCAACTAAGACAACAGTTACCAGCCATTACAGGATTAGTTGACAAAAATAAGCAGAAGGATAAAGTACTTTTTTGAGGTAACAATGTCAACTTGCAGCATGATATATCAAATAACAGAATGAAGGAACTGTCATGAGCAAATATCAAAGAAGAGGGAGAAAAAAAACAAATTTAGAAGTGTCAACATGCTCTGAAGTAGAAGCTCAAATAAGAAGGATCCAAGCAAAATGTGAGACTAAATACTTACTATAATACCCTTCCGGATCATTCCAGTTATCAGGAAGACAATTGCGCTCGGTCGGCATGCCATCTCCTTTGCCCTGCAAAACAGATATAACCAGACAAACATGATACTTGTTACTTATAACAGCCTGATTTGACAAAGAAAGGACTCTCCATAAGCACAATTATTTCCTACAATTCAGTCTAAGCACGAGTATGAAGACAGAACAATCCTCTCTTTTTTCTCTCACTTATAGGCCAGGGAAATCCCTTGGAGCATACAGCACAAGGTAGAGGGATTCATAGAATCAATAGAGTTCAAACAGTACATGATTCCTAGATATCACACTCTAAACTGAACAGTAATAGCAAAAACTGCACCAAGTAAATACACCTCCACCAATATGGATAAAGGGAATAACCTTCACCTAGAAACATATAACAAAACAAAAAACATTTTGTAGTCATCACTTAAATAAATGGTTCCCCATTTTTAAGTTGCATTTTGGGTTCAGTAGGAAAGAAAGGGACACTCACATTTTGTTTGAATTAATATAAATAAAAATAATTATGATAATCTCCAACAATGTTTCCAAGACAGACTCACCATTTTCGGAATGGCAGCAGGTGATTCTCCAAATATATCGTCACAAAACATGTCAGCCGACCTCTCACTCTGTAAAATGTTAACACAGTAGGTTAATCATCAGATAGAGGAAGCCATCATTTAGGAAAAATGCTGAAGGAGAAAAAGCTTTACCAACCTGTTGCTTAACTTGGTCATTATACTCCGGTTGATGCTGTTGGAGATGTTCAATTTGTTTAGCAAGCTCTTCCACTAGCTCCTCTGTTGGAAACTGCAAAGTAATGACAGATGATCAGAAAAGTAAGCTGTATTATCAGCATGCCAAAGTTTGTTTTTTTTTTTTGAGAAATATCAGCATGCCAAAGCATTGAGCCCAGTTGCAAGAAATTCAGTCAGCAAACTATATTTAACAGGTTATTCTCAAAAGTATTTGAGTTAAATTCTAACCTGTTGCTTAACTCCATCCTCATGCTCCTGTTGATGCTGTTTGAAATTTTCTATTTGTTTAGAAAGCTCCTTCACTAGCTCCTCTGTTGAAAACTGCAAAGTAATGACTATGATCAGAAAAGTAAGCTGCAATATCAGCATTTCGAAGTATTATTTCATCAACTAATTTTAAAACAAACCCCTAACAAACGGGAGAAGCATTACGAGCTCACAGAAACTAGTGTTGAAAGAATGGGGGGAAAATGAGCACAAATTCTAACCTGTGATTGCTGTTGGAGACGTTCAATTTTTTTCTCAACGTCTTCACTAGCTCCTCTGTTGAGAACTGCAAAGTAATTTAATAACTTATGATCAGAAGAAGTAAGCGGCATTATCAGCATTCCAAAGTATTTGATCCCAGTGGGGAAGATTTGATCGATATTCTAAAAAATCCCTAATAAAAGAGGAAAGGAGCTTTTGGGGTTGAGTTAGGCCCATGTGCCATATTTTTACATGGTATCCCGTTTGCACTCCCGGTCCACGCTCTAGTTCTGTCAGGGCGTGAAGGGGTATTCAAGTGGGTAAAAGTCTCACATTGGTTGGGGAATGGACCGGTGGTCTATTTATATAGGCTTGAGTAATGCTTCCCTCATGAGCTACCTTTTGGGGTTGAGTTAGACGCATGTGTCATATCTTTACAGTTTGGAAGATAAAATAAAACAAAAATGAAGAATGAGCGCAACCAGAAAAGAAAAACCCATTTCAATCTCAGGGTCAAGAGAACACACCTACCTCTGGGGTACACTGTCCCAGTCCACCAGCACCAGAAGCCTTCTCATCAGCATTATGACCTCCTTGCAAATATGATTTCCCAGAAGAAAATGTTGGCTCATCACCATGTACATCTGCACCATTTGTTGGACCATCAATGGGCTCTGGTACAGCACTATCTCCAGCTGCATGCTTCTCAGTAGACTGATTCGCATGACCCTCAGCTAATGCCAATAAATAAAAAACACAATTAGAGACTAGAAACTCAACAAGAGAGAGAGAGAGAGAGAATTATGCAGAGGAATGGCAGAGAAAATCACAGCAAATAGCTCTGAACAAGCTCAGGTGCAATGACAATCTCATAAACTCTGAAGTGAAGACAGTATCCAACTCAACATCCTAAGTTTTATAACATGCACGTATAAGAGTTCGGATCCAAAATTAAAATTCATTAAGAAAGCAGGAACTTGGCAGTTAATTGCTTAGCAAAACTGGGTGATTAATAAGTCAATAACAACAACAACAACAACAATATACCAATATAATCCCACAAGAGGGGTCTGGGGAGGGTAGGATGCACGCCTACCTTGCCCCTACCTTTGTGAGGTAGAGAGGTTGTTTCCGGTAGGCCCTCGGCTCAAAAGAAATTGGAAATTGGAAAACAACCAACCAAAGACCCTTCCCTCTTCATATAGAGCTCTACAACAGGCAAGAAGAAATACAGAAAAACAGAATTGAATTATATTTTACAAAAATCACATGTCCAATAACTTACCATTGTCTCCGGATTTTTGTGAAGGCTGATTCTTATACTTTTCAAGAATAGCTTGTCTGCGCCTTCTGCTCTCCTCCTTAATTCTATCAAGTTCATCTTCTTCTTCCTCTTCCTGTTGAGCAAGTTGGAAAGCAATTTTTTCCCGATAGTCCTTCTGTTCAACCTCATCTCTGCAATGAAAACAAAAACCAGTATTAAAGAAACAGGAACTAAATACACTGACTATTTCTTTAATTAAAAAATAACATAGAACTGCCAATACCTTTCAGGTTTCTCACTCTCTGTCTCTTGAGTTTTTTGCTTTTCAAATTTTAGGAGACTAGCTGTCCTGTCTCTCTCATTGTCAGTCTCACAACGTCTATGGTAAGCATGACCATCGTCATCAAGGTCATCAAATCTCCGCTGCCTACTGGACCTATCATTGTATCTATCCCTATCCTCCCTACTTGGTCCTCTGCTTTCCCTGTCCCTCTTCCTCCTTCCAGTCTCCTCCCTCTCCCTCTCATATTTTTGTTCTTCATATTGAGCTTTTTCTCTTTTCCTCTCTCTCCCTATATCTCTCTCTCTTTCTTTCCCTTTCCAATTCTCGCTCCCTGTCTTTCTCTCGCGTGTGTCTGCGGTAACTACATTTATGCTCCTTCGAGGATTCCCGATTTCCATGTTGATATCCTTCCCTTTCCATCTCATATGCATATTCCTCCAAAATGTTTTCCGATTGCCATCTTCCTCTATGTGACTCATTAACTTCATCCTGAGAAGATGAGACCCTATGCTTCTTCCCGGGTTTTCTTTCAACCTGCAAATCACTCTTATGCTTTCGACTAACTTGAACCTTGTGTGGTTTAGAATCCAATCCAATTACGTTACTAGCATTCTGCGCAGAATTAAAACATAAATGTCACTTTTTCCTAATTTTTTATAACACAAGGTTTAATTTTCACAAACAAACAAACAAACAGATACATAAAAGAAAGACCTCAGCCATGAGAACACCAACACGCCTAGAGTAACTTTGTCCCCAATGTAATCAATGCTCAGTATGTGAATAGGTAATTATCATGTCTCTCGTTGTTGTGCTACATATTTATTAATCATGCAGCTGAAACATCATTAGTGACATAAATTTTGCACAAAATCAAACAAAATTGTTGCTTCAAGTTATAAACTTTGCATTTAAACCAAAATTAATCGAAGAAATACGGTTAAAACATACCACAGCAACATCGTCAATAATTTCTCCTTCCTCGGGCGGCGTTTGAGGTTCTCCGTCTTCACCTTCGTCACTTGTTCTACGGTAGTGTGTCATCGGACAATACGCCGGACGGTGGTGGCATGCCATCGGAGAATACGCCGGCGATGAGTCGGTGATGGCCAATAAATTAGGAAAAATTACATAAACCTTTAATTTTATAATTATCAATTTTAAGTATACTTTTTATTTATTATCATTTTTGTCAACAGCTATATTAATTTAAAACAATTTTAAAACCCATTTATTTCTTTTTTATACAATTTTTAAACAAAGTAAAACGTATTCGTTCAAGTCATATCCTCTCTCGCTCTTTTCTTTTTTTTTCTCCTTCTCCTGTCTCGTCTGTTCAAAAAATTAGGGTTTTTATTTTTTTCTCTCCATTTTTCTGCATAAATTTTAATGGAAGAAGGTCTTAGAAGAAGTCCGCGTCTAGTGAGGGATATTGATACTTCGAATCCGAAAGTTTATCGAAGAAGTCGAAAGAAGCTTCAAGTTTCGTATTCTACTTCTATGAATGAAGTTCCAAGTTTTAGTTTTGGAATCTCACGAATATTGGGGGGAGAAGAACAATGAGGAGAAGAACAATGAGGAACAAAACAAGTAGCAAAAGAAAGGTAAAAAACGAGTTAAAGAGGTTAAAACAATGAAGAAATCGAAAAAAATATGTGTTACTTTGGCATCTACATCGAAGAAACTCGTTGACAGTGATGATGATTTTGAGGATTTACCTCCTCAATTTCAGTCAAAAAGTTTGAAAAATAAAGATGGATTGGAGAAGAAAAAGCCTGTGAATGATGGAAAAACACGAAATCGTTTACCCAAAAGTGTCATTCTACCAGAGAGTAGATATCCGGTATGTGCTAGTATTTCTTAGTTACTTGTTGTTTAGCAATGGTTGTACGTTGATTGCTGCTTGTCTTTTAGATGTAGTATGTGAAATTCATTTTTAATTCATCTTTAATTCATCTTTAATTCAACTTTAATTCATCTTTAATTCAACTTTTAATTCAACTTTAATTCATCTTTTATTCAACTGATTACTACCTTTCTTCGACACATAGTATGTGAAATTCATCTTCATTCATCTTTAGTATGTAGTAACACATTTTTAATTCATGTTTAATGCATATGCAGGATCGTAAATTCTAGAAACATCCTGATGTTGTGTATATTTCGAGTAGGTGGTCATGTTACACTAATCATAGTGTAATTGAACAAATCAAACTATCTTTATCTGATAAACAACTTGAGTTGTTTAGGAATACATGTTTTGGGTACTTTCTTGACATTCAAAAATCGAGCACACAACTACAACTTATTCATTGTCTTATAAATAGAGAGTTAAAACACACACCGGATGATGTGTTTGCTATTGAAATAAATAACAAAAAGTTATTTTTTGGTCTTAGAGAATTTGGGATAGTTACGGGCTTAAATTGTGTTAGTGATGGCACTTCTATCAATGTTACCAATTCTAGATGTAGTTTGATGAGTAGTTATTTTCCAGAAAAAATCACATTTCCAAAGAGTCATCTACGTGCACTGTTATTAGCTAAAAAATTCATAGATGATGACTCAGCTGCTTCATTGGATGTTCTATACTTCATTAATGATTATTTATTTTCATATGAGGACAACGAATACCAAATTAGCAATAGAGATTTTTACCTTGTGGAAAGTGGAAAATTCAGTTCATATCCGTGGGGTTTAGATGTCTACAAAAAGTTGTCTGATTCTGTGAGGCATGAGCTTAAGTCAACACATAAGTACTATAGAATTGGTGGCTTGCCTCTTGCTCTTCAAATTTGATATTTGAGTGTTGTTCAAAGGTTGATGAAGATATAGTTATTCGTGTTGCTGATTCTATTCCAAGAATCTTAAATTGGAAAACAATTGCAGAAAGTCCATGATTAAAATATATTGAGAAATGTCTCTTCATGCCTACAAAAATAAGGTATTTGTACAAAGTTAATACATTTTATTACATTGTTTATTTGAACTCAAGTTACTATATCTAATGTTATTTTGTGTATTTGGTTTTTCAGTTTGAGAACATAATGTCCAGTAAAGATGAAGTATCCAAATTCAGGCTTCCTGAAACTCGTTGCTTATATAGTTTTCATAGTCATACTAACTAATATAACTGAATTTGGATACTTCATCTTCACTGGCAACTATGTTTTCAAACTGAAAAACCAAACACACAAAATAACATTAGATATAGTAACTTGAGTTCAAATAAACAATGTAATAAAATGTATTAACTTTGTACAAATACCTTATTTTTTGTAGGCATAAAGAGACATTTCTCAATATATTTTAACCATGGACTTTCTGCAATTGTCTTCCAATTTAAGATTCTTGGAATAGAATCAGCAACACGAATAGCTATATCTTCATCAACCTTTGAACAACACTCAAATATCCAAATTTGAAGAGCAAGAGGCAAGCCATCAATTCTATAGTACTTATGTGTTGACTTAAGCTCATGCCTCACAGAATCAGACAACTTTTTGTAGACATCTAAACCCCACGGATATGAACTGAATTATCCACTTTCCACAAGGTAAAAATCTCTATTGCTAATTTGGTATTCGTTGTCCTCACATGAAAATAAATAATCATTAATGAAGTATAGAACATCCAATGAAGCAGCTGAGTCATCATCTATGAATTTTTTAGCTAAAAACAGTGCACGTAGATGACTCTTTGGAACTGTGATTTTTTCCGGAAAATAACTACTCATCAAACTACATCTAGAATTGGGAACATTGATAGAAGTGCCATCACTAACACAATTTAAGCCCGTAACTATCCCAAATTCTCTAAGACCAAAAAATAACTTTTTGTTATTTATTTCAATAGCAAACACATCATCCGGTGTGTGTTTTAACTCTCTATTTATAAGACAATGAAATAAGTTGTAGTTGTGTGCTCGATTTTTGAAGGTCAAGAAAGTACCCAAAACATGTATTCCTAAACAACTCAAGTTGTTTATCAGATAAAGATAGTTTGATTTGTTCAATTACACTATGATTAGTGTAACATGACCACCTACTCGAAATATACACAACATCAGGATGTTTTCTAGAATTTATGATCGTGCATATGCATTAAACATGAATTAAAAATGTGTTACTACATACTAAAGATGAATGAAGATGAATTTCACATACTATGTGTTGAAGAAAGGTAGTAATCATTTGAATAAAAGATGAATTAAAGTTGAATTAAAGTTGAATTAAAGATGAATTTCACATACTACATCTAAAAAACAAGCAGCAATCAACATACAACCATTGCTAAACAACAAATAACTAAGAAGTACTACCACATACCGGATATCTACTCTCTGGTAGAATGACACTTTTGGGTAAACGATTTCGTGTTTTTCCATCATTCACAGCTTTTTCTTCTCCAATCCATCTTTATTTTTCAAACTTTTTGACTGAAATTGAGGAGGTAAATCCTCAAAATCATCATCACTGTCAACGAGTTTCTTCGATGTAGATGCCAAAGTAACACATATTTTTCGATTTCTTCATTGTTTTAACCTTTAACTCGTTTTTTACCTTTCTTTTGCTTCTTGTTTTGTTCCTCATTGTTCTTCTCCTCATTGTTCTTCTCCCCCGATATTTGTGAGATTCCCAAACTAAAACTTGGAACTTCATCCATAGAAGTAGAAGACGAAACTTGAAGCTTCTTTCGACTTCTTCATAAACTTTCGGATTCGAAGTATCAATATCCCTCACTAGACGCGGACTTCTTCTAAGACCTTTTCCATTAAAATTCGTGCAGAAAAATGGAGAAAAAAAAAACAAAAACCCTAATTTTTTGAACAGACGAGACGAGGAGAAGGAGAAAGAAAAAGAAAAGAGCGAGAGAGGATATGACTTGAGCGAATACGACTTGAGCGAATACGTTTTACTTTGTTTAAAAATTGTATAAAAATGGAATAAATGAGTTCTAAAATTGTTTTAAGTTAATATAGCTAAAAGTTGACAAAAATGGTAATAAATAAAAAGTATACTTAAAATTGATAATTATAAAATAAAAGGTCTTTGTTTATGTAATTTTTTCTTTTTTTTTTAAAAAAAGTAAATTTTTATTTTTATAAGTGAATACGTTTGTTAAATATAAATAATTAGGGTTAAAAACGAATTACAATTTCCTTTATTAATTGGAAAGCAATGATTCTCTTTAGGTTCGTATTCGTTTAAACACATGTTATCGGATTTATAGGTAATAGTTTCGTTTTAATTAGTTTGACTCATCCTTTTTTTTTAGGTTCGTATTAAAAATAATTAATTTTTATTTTTTTAGTAATTTTTAAATTTTTTATTTTTTATGTGATACAAAATTAAAGACATTTTAATATATTTGACATGCTTTTAATTTAAAATTACCAAATTCAAAAATTTATTTTATTTAATTAAATTATGTCTTAAGTTAAATATGTAGAATAAATTAAAACGGAAGAATTTTTTTTATTTCAAAGTTATTACTTCTTGTGTCCCAATATTTGCGATACATCTCTTTTTTAGTTCGAGACATATTATTATATTTAGTAATATTTAATTTTAATTTATCTATTTTTCCTTATAATCTCACAAAAATCTATAAATTTTTTATCTTTCTTAAATTTCGTGTATTTATCGACTCCTCTAATTACAAATAGTTATGGATAAATATATTTCAAACTAAAATATATATTCTCTCCGTCTAACAATACTCGTTAAGTTTAACAAAACTTATCCACTTTATGAAATCAACAGATAATTTTACACTTAATTCATAATTTATCCTTATCATTAATTATAATTATTTTCCTATTATATTTTTCAATATTGTATCCCCTCTGTCCACAATTGTTTGTTAGGATAAGGTCATGCACTCTCCTCAAGGAAAATTTAATACAAAATGTAATTTGACTAATATAATCCTACTACAGCAAGAATATCAAAAGTCTACATAACTTTTCAATCGAACAAAATTGAGTAATTATTAATGGGAGAAGGGTTAAAAATGCCCTCAACGTATTCCAAATGGTTCAAAAATGCCCTCCTTCCACCTTTTGGTTTAAAAATGCCCTTAACGTTTTTTTAAAGTTTAAAATTGCCCCTTTTTAACAGCCTGCTGACATGGCAAATGATGAATCATTAAATTAGACAAATGACTTCATCTTATTGGTCCACCTAAATTTTCATAATCCAGCCCAACGACCCGACCCATCTATGCTATAAAAACTCAAACCCACCCACTAACCCGTTTACGTTTTAACCTAACATATCCTTGAACTCCATTTTAGCACACGATTTTCAGCCTTTGTTGCAGTCGCCGAGAATGGAGGTTTAAGGTTGAAATCACAACACCTTCTAGTTATGTTGTTTTGTTACTTCAAGTTTTCACACAGTTGATTTCATTACCCTGCAACTAAGGTAATGTTTTATTTTTTTTAGATTACAGAGTATTTGAGTATCAATTAAAAAATCATGTATTTTGAATCTTTTTATGCTTTATTTGTATTGTGTTAGTTGTAGTGGTCCATGTCCCTTTTCTTTTATTTTTGTCTTTGTCTTCATTCATGTAGAGTTTTTTTTACTGCTAGTGGGGGTCTATGTCTTTTTTCGATTATATGCTTTATTATACATATTATATTTTATTACATTGGGTATTATCTGATGTGGTCTCTCCTTTTTGTTGTGTTGCATATTGATTCGATTCAAGAATGATTGAAAATGTTGATCTGATTTTTAATTATGGGGACAATGGTTTCGAAAACCACAATTGGTATACCATAAAAAATTGTTCACGTTTGGAGAGCTTACGAAGTTGACTTGCTGTCTTACATTGATGTATGTCGAGAATTTAAAGAAAAATTAGCTTTTAGTGAAGTACGACAGCTTCTATTTACAGCCCCATCTGGTGGTTTTTATGTGATCGAGGGGGATGAAGGCATTAGAATTCTTCAGAATATACTATCTGACAATTTCAAGGTAGTGAACTTTTTTGCAGTAGATAACTCTGAAGAGGAGCTTGGGTTAGTTCCAAACATTAGTCATTACCATAAAAGTGACAATGTTATAGAAGTTGGAACAGATTGTGATAGTAGTGAGGAAGAGGAAAATGGTAAAACTATGTCTAGCGAATATGACAGTGAAGAGATGGAGATTTATAAAAAGCAAAAACAACTTGATATCAATTAAACGTTAGACAAATACAAGGATTTGGAGTATGGTATGACCTTTAGCAATCTCAAAGAAGCTAAACAAGTTATTGGCTTCTATGCTGTTGCAAATAAGAGGGATATTAGAGTAAAGAAAAGCGACAAAGGTAGAGTTACTTATTGTTGTGTTCTTGATTGTCCCTTTCGATGCTCGATTTACAAGGATGGGAGAGATCAAGGTTTTAAGATCAAGACCTTGAATCAGGAACATACATGTTATGAGACTTCTGAGAACAGGAGAGTTAAAGCTGGGATTTTATCTCAATATTTTAAGAAGAAAGTTCAGAATAACCCTACGTTTAAGATTAAAGACATGAAGGAGCACCTGGAATCTGTTTTGGATCTTGATGTGAATGAGTCAAAATTGAAGAGAGTTAAGAGGCTTGTCTTGGACAAATTAGATGGTAGTTATGCTGATGATTATAACAAGTTAGAGGCATACGCATATGAATTGAGGATGAGTAATCCAGGAACTGATGTAGTGATCAATTTATCAAGAGATGCCATGGAAGAAGGGAAAATAAGATTTTTACGGTTATATATATGCTTTCAGGCATTAAAGGAAGGCTGGAAAGGAGGTTTGCGACCTTTTATAGGGCTAGATGGCACCTTTTTAAAAGGAAAAAGTAAGGGAATAATGTTGGTCGCAGTGGGACAAGATTCGAGTAACCATTTCTATCCACTTGCTTGGGCCGTTGTAGATAAAGAAACTAAAAGAACTTGGAACTGGTTTCTGGAGCTGCTGAAACATTCTTGGACTTAAAATCGGGGTGAAAATGTCACTTTTATATCAGATATGCAAAAGGTATCTTTACTTTAAGTTTATTTCATCTTTTCTTAGTTGTTTTTCATCTACATTATTTTGCTACTAATATGAATTTATGTTTTTGAAGGGTTTATTGAATGCTGTTACTAATGTATGCCCAAAAGCAAATCACAGATGGTGTGTTCGGCATATTGAAGCTAATGGAGCAAAAATTACAGAAGCGGAGAGTTGAAAAAGCTTCTTTGGTGGTGTGTGCTTGGAGTACATATGAGGAGGAGTTCAAAGATCAACTTACGAAAATGGGTGAGTTGAATAAGAAGGCTGTTAAAGCCTTGGTGAGCTATCCACCAGAAAAAATGTTTTGTAGAGCATATTTTGACACCAAATGCAAAAATTTCATGATTGACAACAACTTCACGGAGTCCTTCAACTCATGGATTGTAGAAGCCAGACAAAAGCCAATCATAAAGATGCTGGAAGAAATAAGGGTGAAGGTTAGAAAATCTTGCCGTTTTAAATTCAATATAGTTGATATGAACAAGTGCTAATTGTTTAGATTATGTGCTAAGCTACTGAAATAAGTTGGAAAAATTGTTTTAAGCTACTGAAAAGTTTTTAACTTGAGTAATAACAAGTGTTAAGACTTAAAAGTGTTATCATTTTGATTCCAGTAGCGTTTTATGATGAAATATTATTCCATTTGATCGCGCTTAATGATCAGATCTTTAGGTCTTTGTTTTAAGGTGTTTTAAATTTATGTTTTTTTCAGTTCGTGCAACATTAGCTGGTTCATTTTTTTTGTTTTTGATTATTTTTGTATAGGTAATGAACATGTTAAGGAAGCATGGGCTGTGAAATTAAAAGTTGGAAGAATGAGTTTTCACCACATGCAATGCATCTCTTTAATGACTACAAAGTCATTGCCCAACGATGTAAGGTTGAGTTTAATGGAGGTTGTGGATATGAAGTGACCGAGGGTGTGGATAGGCATACAATCAATATAGAACTTAAAAAATGCTCATGCAGAGTATGGGACTTATCTGGAATACCATGTCCTCATGCCATCAAAGCATTTATTCATAAAAAAGTTGACCCTATTGCTGAAATACACTGGTGGTACTCTAAGGAAGCGTATTTGAAGGTATATAAGCACAAGATCGAACCAGTTAGAGGTGAAAACTTTTGGAAGATTGAGCTGCACCATGCCATGGAGCCTCCTACTTTATCTAAGATGGCTGGTAGACCAAAGATGAAGAGAGAAAGAGAGAAGGATGAGGCTAAGAATAGGCAGGGGGCTTGGTCAGCTTCTAGAAAAGGAATGTTAATGACCTGTGGTTATTGTGGTGAACAGAATCATAACAGAAGAAAATGTCCATTGGTAACAATATTTAACTTCATAAACGGTGTTCCCATTTTGTATCTAACGATCATCATCTAGTTTATTTTTTCTTCATGCAGCTCAATGATAAGCAGGAGGACGTCTTCCAAGATGAAGAAAACTCTCAAGAATCTCACAATGTGCCCTTGACAGAATCAGATATCACTCAAGAAAGTGCATGTTTCTTCATTCCTGTTCCTGGTTTAAGTCAGATCTCTAGCCAGAGCTCTATTGTAACAGAGCATGATGCAGATCCTACTATATATCCTAAAGTGGTGTCTGAAAGTAATTTTAGACTTCATGAGAGACTGGAGAAAATAAATACTGGGAAGAGAAAGATAACTTTCCAGGGAGATCACAATGGTATATCAATGCCGACCAACCTTCCATATTCACCAAAAAAAGTAACTTGGAAAGGGAAAGAAGCAATGACTTCAAACCAGTTACAAGCTACATGGGAGAGAAAAATTGGCAAACTTAAGCCTATAGGGGGCAAGGGGATGTAGAATTTGTTTTGTGTTTAGTGTCATTAAGTGTTACGTAAGAAGAGAATAAAACTATGACTCCAAACAACTAGTGTTTTTGCTGATTTTTGTACTCTTAATGGTTGTTAGACAACTACAGCAATGACTCCAAGCAATGACTCCAAGCAACTTGTGTTTTTACTGATTTTTGTATTATTATTGGTTGTTAGACAACAATAGACTCCAAAGTGTTACCTTTCTAATATCAATATGGTTTAGCTATGTGTATTGTTGATTTGTTTTACTTGTCAAAAGTTTATTTTAGTATTATTATGTTTTATGGTTGGAAGTTACAGAAGAAAGAAACAGAATACCACTCCAAACTAATGAGAGAGACATGAATAACTTGATAAGAAATGTGCAGCAATTTTATCGAGTTAGATTTCTATAATGGAAAACAGAAGCAGATTAATTAAAAGAAATAATTAGAGTTGGGTCTCAATTTTCAAAACTATGATTGTTTAAGCCATGAATACAACATTCTCAGCTGCTGCTCCCAAAGCTATAATGGAGCTAAAAGCAGCTCTCTTCAATGGCTTCCAATCATTCAATCAAATTAAACACATTCATGCTCACCTTATTCGTACAGGTTTTGATCAAAACAACTATCTTTTAAACTTATTATTAAAATTTACTTTGAACAATTTCAACAATCCAAATTATGCCAAGCTTGTATTCAATCAAGCTCAAGAACCCAACATACAATACACATGAAAAATACACGTGAAAAATAAAATCTTGCCCAGATAGCAGACTGGACTCACCCTTTGAGCGAGTTGTACAACTCTTTCTTTCCGATTTTGAAGGAGAATAAAATCTGTACAACTGATGATACATCACGTAAGCGATATAATTTTGATCAAGAATTTGAGGCTCTAATATTGGTAATAGTATGATCCAAGAACAAGGGATGGATTTCGCGAAATAAGTAGTATACGGATTAGCATGAATTCAAAGGAATGAAAGTTAAGATATATTACCAGTGAAGCATCTCCTCCTTTGCCATATTTAAGCTATTATAAAAGCTTGCAATGTAGTGATGAACATTATTCAACAAAACTATGCAGTTCATCTTTTGACCCCAAAAACATTTTGTTTAATATAAACCTGCCTATTACTTACAAGCTCTATCGAATTCTAGCATGAATTAACTTTTCACATCTTCCTTTGTAGGTTTATATCCATAACGATCTTGTTCTAAATGCTTCAAGAAGATGGAGAAGCTCTTCGATATGGTTTTAACTCATTTCCCCTTCTTGTTCATATTCACTGAAAAGGGTGAAATTCAAGAACATCTCGAGCAATTCAAAAACATTTCACGAACTGTTGTTGATAACGCCAACAATATCCAAGATGGTCCCTGGTGGTTCTGAGTTTTTTATACCTATCTGTTGTACTAAGATCGACGAGGTTAATAATAAAATAGGCATCAACAAGACAACTTTTTGTATTGTCAACAACTTCGAGTATCTTATTATAGAAATAAACTATGTCTTCGCTGCGACTCGATACAAACATTTCAAGGGCTATATGCTTGAAATCCTCTGCTACCTGCAGCTCTGCCTTACCATGATGCACTCCATTCAAGTTTTTGACAAGAAATATTTATCCTAAATTGATAAAGTTTTCAAGATAGTTTCTTCAATATATGTCAAACATATTGAATTCAAGAACTCACTCACAACAGAAGTAGAAAACCTGCATAATCTCCGTCGGATATTTATCAAAATTCACGTCATTATCAAGTTTGTAGCGCAGCCATGTGCAAGAACATCAACTCGACAAATCTTGATGTAGAGAAGAAACTGACTGTTCCAAGCATTGTAGTTCTTCGATCTTTTTCTTCCTGCGATTGACTAGAGAATGGAGAACGTATGAATTGAAGGAGAAGAAGAAAGAAAAGAACTAAAGCTAATGGAAATAAAGGACCCAAAAACGATGGTCGGGTCAATTTTTTAGAAATTGTTTTTTAGACCAACTGGGTCATAAATTTTGAAATGTTTAAAGAAAATCCATGTCACATTTGCCATGTCAGCAGACTGTTAAAAAAGGGCAATTTTAAACCTTAGAAAAACGTTGAAGGCATTTTTAAACCAAAAGGTGGAAGGAGGGCATTTTTAAACCATTTAGAATACGTTGAGGGTATTTATAACCCTTTTCCGAATTATTAATGGTAGAATTAAAAAAAATAACTAATTATTTCTTGATTGTTTAAATTGATAATAAATCTTGAATAACTATTTTTAGTATACGTGTCAAACATTTGTGAACGAAAGAAGTATTTCTTTTATTCAAAGGGTGATAGAATAAAATTATTCTTTTATTTATATTTTCTTAAAGAATCTGTTAAGTTAATAATAGATAACTATCATTGAATCGGGAGAATAAAAGATCTATGGGGTCAATAAATCAAAATGGTGTCTATTTTTGGTAAAAGGGCCATTTTGGTCATTTTCTCTATTTTCATAGTAGTGGGTGGTGGGGTTGGGGGGGGTGCAAGGTAGGATAAGGTTGGTATATTTTCCCAGTTGGCACACTATCTTTTAGTAATCTTCTTTGTTTCTCTCTTGCCATTGTAAACATAGGGAAAATCATACACAAAATTTTGGTTAACAATGTCAGCTTCAACAGCTCTGAATCTTGCTTCATTTTGCACATCTGTAGTAAATTCTCATACCCATTTTACTCATAAACCTTCACTCCTTTTACATGGTACCCAATTTTCCCAATCACACAACAACACTCTTTTCAAGAACTGCAGCTGGAAATTAAGTAGAACCACTAAGAGGGCTGTTGCTGCTGTTGATTCCTCTGATCCTGCTGAAAAGGTTTTGCTCATCACCCCTTTTCAATTTATTTATCTGATTTTGATTAGACAATGAATTTGAAAAATTAAAAAAGAATGTAGTACTTTGTTAGTATCAATTTATATGTCATTTTTCGAGTTTCGAGATTCAATTACTGTTACTTATACAACTTTTTCATGTAGGTTACAAGTATATAAATTTCATTTCAAAAAATTCGAAGAGGTGCAAATTTTGTGTCAATCTTGAATTGTTTGGCTTTTGAAAAATGAAAAGTGTCACATAAATTGATGGAGTAAAATGTTTGAATATGTATGTGGAAAGTTTAATTTTGCCTGTCTGCAAATTCTCTGATAGTGTAGTAGGTTAAGCAAAGGTGGATTCAATATTTAAGCTTTATGGATTCAATTTTAAGGTTTTCGGTGTTAATCCTACAACAAAATTTAAAGTTAGACATAATACATAAACAAATACTCAAAATAGGTCTTACCCGGTATTTAACCGCTCAGGGCACATCTAGACATCTTAACTTGGTTTCAATTGGTAACTAAAGGCTCCAACTTGTCCCCATTGTGTTTCGTAAACATCCAATGATGACATGATACTGAAATTTTGAAAGTATTAGAGGATCATTTTGTAAGTTGGGGTGTTCAACGGACTAGTTGAGGTGTCTAGATATGCGTACACTAAGTTGGTTGTTTAGTTGTCAATTCATGTCAAGTTTAAGTTTTTATTTATGTATGTTGCCTTAAAGTTGTGGGTTTGTATCTACTATTTGTTGTAATTTTAGTGAATTTTTATGCATAAATTTATGTTTCGCGTTAAAGTTATAGTCTTTGTTTACCCTCTCAAATTCCATGCTTTGTAGAAAAGTGAATGTGAAACTCTTGATTGCGCTTTGTTTGTCTCGAATGACCAAAACTCTCTTGGAACCAATGCAAGTTAAGAAAAAACATGTTGGTAGGCAAAGGATCCATATATGCACTGGTGATAGCCAATTTTTGATGTTGGGTTCAGAATTTTTGACTTTTTGAGTTACTAGGTTCTATATTACTGCCTCCATCCCATAACGCTTATCATGTTTTGCTTCTCGATGATCAAGTTTACTAGGTGCAGTTGAGTGATTGTACTAGTTCGTCTCTGATCAAAACTGAGCTCATTTTTTGTTTAGCAATATGGATATTAGTGCTATGAGGTGGTCGAAGTGACTATATTGATGAACAGTCTGAAGTTACAATAACCATCTGTTAGAGGTTCAGGGTGTGTAGTTCATGTTCTTCTATTAGTCCTACTCTCACACGCCTATGAATGTATATGTTGGTCGTCTGTGACAGTCATTTCATTGAAAAGGAAAAAGACAATTTTTCGGTAACTCCCTATTTGGCGCCATTTTGCTTTAGTTCAATGTTAGGAATGTTGATGCTGATATTCTGTTGCATAAACAGCAAGAGAAAGAAAGAAGAAGTACCATTTTCTTGTTGCAAATGCCAAATTTATGCTGGACGAAGAGGAGCATTTCCAGGAACAAATGTTTGAGCGTCGTCGCCTCTATGAAGAGCGCAACATGGAACCAGATTTCTGGCTTGTAGTTGAGCCCAAGTTCTTGGACAAGTTCCCTAATATCACCAAGAGACTGAACAGACCCGCTGTAGCACTTGTTTCAACAAATGGCCCATGGATCACGTAAGGGGCTGTCATTGTTAAATAATCGACACACTAATTACTCCACTTTCCTGTCTGTATGCATCATCAAAAGATTGCAGTCTTTAGTAAGCAAGTTATACTCGCGGGAAAATGGTCAAATATACCCCTATACTATACGAGTTATCTTAACTTTACCATTTGATACAGTTTAGAGTCATTTGTATCTTCAACGTCATCAAATCATCTCGTACTTGCCCTTGCCCTTGCCTTGACCCTGACGAAACTCCAACCTGATGTATAACGGTGAGTAAATTTAAACCATAAAAACCTAGAGGGGTAAAATTGGGTGACAAGGGCACTTATGAGAAGATTTGCTAGAGGCAAGGGTATGAATGACCCCAAAGTATAACGGATGGTAAATTTAAGATATTTCGTATCGAAGAAGGGTGAAGCTGCACAGTTTCAATATTTCTCCTGATCTATTTTTCGAAACTTGCAGGTTCATGAAATTGAGGCTAGACAGGGTTTTACAAGAGAGCTATGAGGCTGACAGTGTAGAAGAAGCTTTGGCATGTACTCCTGTTAGTATTGAATTTGAAAAACCGGAAAAATGGACAGCACCATACCCAAAGTATGAATCCGGGTGGTGGGACTCATTCTTGCCCCCTGGATCTCAGACGTCAAAGGTATGATTAGCAGACGTCTTACATGTGTTGCTTGAAGTAGTTCAAAAATCTACATTACTGTTTGTTGGTCCGGCAATGAATGAGCATTTTGTTTGAGAAGTTATATGAAGAGATGGTTGGGTAATCGTCATGGTAGGCTGTAGGTGTAGATGTTTGTAGCTCATCTGAAGAATTGTACGATGAAACGCCTAGCTTATAGACCCATGCTGCGAGATTCAGTAAACAAAATGAAAAGATATTGAGCATTGTACTTAGTATGAAAAAGCTTTATGAAAATCTGAAGTGTGTTGATTGTTGTTCGTTTTTATCTCTAACCAAGGGTTGTTTAATGATTCTCGAACATGTACTTGTTTTCGAGTGCCTATTTATTTTCTATCGATATCTATGGATTGATCACAAAGACGAAATATGGTTTAGAACCCAGAAAAGTTCATCAGACAAGGAAACTCTCAAGACTTTTTTTATAAAAGAGTGTTACTTAGTTGAGCTCTCTAAGTTCAACAACATACTCGGTGAGATCCCTTTAAGTGGAGTCGTGGGGAGAGTGAGTGTATACAAATTTTACTTCTACCTATGTGTGGTAGGCATGTTGAGCTCTCCAGGTTCAACAATGTACACGGTGAGATCACACAAGTGGGGTCTGAAATGAGTTGGTGTGCATATCTTACTCCTAACAAACTACGAATCTTGTTTGGCGTGTTGAGCTCTCCAAGTTCACCTATTGAGACAGAGGAATATTATTTTGTTCGTTCCATATTAATTGTCCACTTCTTTTTATACGTCTCTCAAGAAATCATAAATAGTTGGATCATATTACTTATCATTTAATAAAATCAAGGCATAAATCATTATATTCTTCCTATTATACCCTTGATACAGTAGTTAATTAGAGCCCGTTTGGATGGGCTTAAAAGAAACAACTTTTAAAAAGTATTTTTGAAAGTGCTGAAACTTATTTTTAAAATAAGTAGTTATGTGTTTGGATAAAAGTGCTTCAGTTGAAAAAAAAAATTGTTGATGTGTTTGGCAAATGAGTGCTAGTACACACTTTTCTTTTAATCAAAATTTTTGAAATCCCTTAAAACTATTTACATGATAAAAATTGATTAATTTAAGGTTTTGACTTAAAAATAAATCACTTTGATAATTGTCAAACACTCTAATAAGTCAAAAACTTATGCTTAAGTCAGTTTGACCAGTTTTTAACTCCATCCAAACAGGCTCTTACACTTTGTTTGGATCATTGTTACCCCTTGTTTCATAATGTATGGTATTGTATTGTACTCTATTGACTGTATTGTATAGTAGATACAATATTTTGCTAGATTGTATTGTTTGTTGTTGTTTAGTAACATTTTAATTGTTTGGTTTAATTGTATCATACTGTATTATAATTTGTAAATTACTTAAATATCCTTAATTATTCTAGGGTAGGAGGTTTGACTATGTTTAAATAATTAAGGTAAGGGTAAAATAGTATTTTGAAATGTTGTGTAAATATGTAATTGGTAAAAGAAATTACGTAACAATAGAAACACACCAAATTGGTTGTTCCATAAAATAGGCGTTTCCATTGTTACGTAATAATGAAATTTAACAATACGGTACAATACATTTTAAGTAAGAAATCAAAACAAACGTTATAGGTATAATAACGATTCAATACAATACAATGGATGACAATGATCCAAACATAATATTAGTATTAAAAAGATATATTTTGTCCAACCTAGGAAAACTAATTCATCGGAATACTTCATACATGGATTAGTTACTCTCTCCATTCTTTATTCTTATAAAAGATAATTTTGAAAATAAACTAAAAAAAAATTAAATAGTCATTCAAATATATTTTAATTTTTGAAATCTATCATATTCATCATTTACCGAAAAGTTGATTAAAAAAATATTAATTAAATAATAATAGAAATATAAAATTACTAAATTTCTTAATACAAGTGTAATTTATTAATACAAGTATAATATAAAAGAGATGTGCTAAATGGTCAGAGAACTTGATCAGAAAATTTTTAAAATGATAATATCTTTTTAAAAAAAATAACTGATTATTTTTTTTTTGTAAAAAATATTAAAGCTAAATTGATAAAAATATTTTTAAATAGTAAAATTACAATAAAAAAAATTCATTTTGACCAAAAATTTCTTTTTGATGTAAGAGAAAAAAATATATTATATATAAAATAAACAGATGGAGTATTTGCTTTGTCAACTTAAATGCAAAAGAATATTTTGGATTATGTGAAGATCCATATCGCATTTAAATCTCCCTTCAAAATAATCGTAATTCTCTAAGAAAAATGATTTAAGATTCGTTTTATAAAAATAATAATAAATACTAAAATTCAGTAGCAATCAACTTTCCATAAAATAAGAGGTCTTCTCGGGTGCACGAGGGATATAAATAACCGATTGTTATATTCTAATTTCTAGTTATCTCGAGTTTGAATTTTTAGAATTAATTTTTTTATTAAAATGTATCAAAGTGAATATATTTATAATAAATAAATTTAAACTTTATTGAGTTTACATAAATATCAAATATAAAATTAAAACGAAAAAATTCTTTCACAATACACGCAATAAACTTTCATTAGTTAAGCATCCCTTTCTAACAAATAGATATGTTTAGACGGAAAAAAACTTTAAAATATGGTTGTTTTGAGATTAGCTTTTGTCAAATTTACTTTTTTTTGGAGATTTTTATTTATAAAAAATGTATTAGCTTGTATTTAATTAAATAATTGAAGTATATTTATTTGGTTGTAAATGATTCGTGTTTGATCAATTTTTTCTTGATACAATTTGTCACATACATTTTTAAAATCTTATCACAAATTTAATTATGAAATATTCATTTTAATTTGAGGTTATTTTATTTCATTACTCAAATAAGATAGATTATTCAGAAATTATAATTACGAGATAATTTAATTTGTGTATTAAATTGTCAGTCACAGAATCGGAACCAAAATTAAAATTTCAAGAATTTTAAATTTCTTTTAGAAACCTTAATCAGTTTTATTATATATATATATATATATATATATATATAATATATAAAATCTAAAAAAAATTATATATAACTATTACTTAATACAATAAATTACATAAAATTATTGAGTTCGTCCGAATCGATGAATCTATTCCACCTTTCATTCAACAATCTACAAAGTTGTTGACAGAACCATGTGTCTACTACTATCTACTCCGATCTCTATTTAATTGGAATGTGAATGTAAAATAAAATATAAATGTAATGATTAAGGATTTTAAATTTAGTTTTTATATTTACACTAGTGAATTTATTTTTATTCTCGCAATTACAACATCATTGAAACATAATATTTAGAAGTAAGAATTAATAAATTCACACGTACGCACATAGTAAAATGAATTTAAGTTTGGACATAATTAGCCGAAAATTGAAATATTATTGGGATAATACCCAAGTATCCCTCAATCTATGCCCGAAATTCCAGAGATACGCTTATACTATACTAAGGTCCTGTTACCCCCTAAGCTTATTTTATAAGTAATTTTCTACCCCTTTTTGGCCTACATGACATTATTTTGTGAGGCCAACGCTGATTGATTTTTTTCTTCAACCTAGTGCTACATAGGCCGGAAAGGGGTAGAAAATTGCTTATAAAATAAGTTCAGGGGTAATAGGAACTTAGTATATTATAAGTGTGTCTCTGAGATTTCGAACATAGGTTGAGGGGTACTTGTGTATTTTCCCAGTATTATTTAAGTATGCCATAAAATATCAAAAAACAATACTATTTCTTTTCCAAATACATATGAAACTTTAATAATTTGTAAGAATAAATTACTCCTATTTATTCATAAAATTATATTACATTTGATTGACAACATAAAAATTATAAAATAATATTTATCAATTTGATATTAGATTGACATTTTCTATTTTTCATCGTAATTAAAAATTATAAAAGATCGATCATACTTATTATTTTGTCCGTTGCTTAAATTAATCAGCCTCTTAAAATAATTGGATTGTCAAAATTTGTTTAAACTTTGAAAATCATATTAATTATATGGGTGTAATAAAAATAGTTAGTTAATCCTGTTCTGATTCAGAAACACTCAGTCTAGATGGTTATTACCTGTTCTATTATATTATATTATGTTGTTAGTTTAAATATAATAATTATTTTGATTGTTAATTAATTTTATTATAATTTACATTATTTACAAGAAAACTCAATTTATCTAATGATCGATTTTTTGTGAATAGTCTTTACCTAAATATTTTCATACATTTTTCATCTTCTACTATACATTATCACAGTAGCTTTATTAGTATCCTACTTTTTTTTTAAGCTTATCATTTAAATTATAAATGTGTAATATTATGTAACGTCGTAACAAATTACAATATATCTAAACATTGTATTATTAACAATACCACATTATAAAAAATATGTAACAACCATTTAAATAATTATAAGTGACAATGTAATATGAGATAAATATTTTTAATAAATATGCATCTAATATGAGCTATAAAAGTACATAAATTTACTCATATTTAATCGATAAGATAACAAAATATATATATATACACTCCTAGCTAATTAATATCTGCGTAACTCTAGCGACGGTGACAAACAATATTTGAACAAACAAGGATGAATTTTAACGTGGAAAAAATGCATTCTCTCTCTGTTTTTTTGGTTAAGTACCAAACCCCACTTTTTATACATACATTTTTGAGTTTTTTTGGTTGAGAGAGAGAAAAGATGGGTGAAAAGGGAGTTCAAAGGCCATTGCAGAAGCTATTTTCATGGGTTACAAAACAATCAAACAAAGTGAAGACATTTTTGGGTGTTTTCACTGTTCTTACTTTACTGGTAACTCTAAAACTCCTTATTCATCAACACAATCACTTCTTCGTTTTGGCTGAATTCGCACATTTCGTTGGAATTTTGGTCCTTATCTACAAATTGACAACACACAAGACTTGCTCAGGTACTAATTTTACACTGCAAATCAATTTATGAGTGAGGTATTTGCCCAGACTTTTAGGAAAAAAATTGAAAAGTGCTTTTGAGTTCTCCAGAAATTTGGCAAAAAAACCTGTTCTAATATTGACAAAAGTGTTTTATTTGGGGAAAATGATACCCTAGTAGGGTCTGAGCCAGATAGGGCTTCGTGGGTTCGAATAAATCTAAAAGCTACGGATTCACTATTTTGATACGTGCATTATTATAAAAAGGTAGATCTATGATGAGTTTAATACTTGGGTTCTTATTACTAAAAATTTTAAAATTATAGATTCAAAATTATATATACATGTCCAAACCATTTAGCTAGTGTTTGGCCATAGATTTTCAAATATTATTGGCAAATATTATTTGAGTGAAAATTTGGGTGAATAGGATTTGAGGAATATATTTCACCTTTTTAGAAAAATATGATTTATACACACAAGTTTTTAAAACTATCAAAATTAACTAAAAGTTTGTATTACAAGTCAATTGGATGTTCGTTACAACAATAACAAATAGTGTCCACGACACTAAAGCAATGTGGTAATTTGGAGTGAGTGCAACAAGAATTATTTCATACATCGTGAAAAAGACAAAGCACATGACTTTGTTACCTAGAGTCAATTTCTAATAATTTTCATCAACAATCATATCATTCTTTAATATTTACTAAATATTTCATCACTATTTTAGTATTCACGTAAAAAATTATGCAATACAACGCAAACAACTACTAGAGAGGGTGTTTTTTGTAAAAGATAAAAGATTGGGGTAAAATTTTAATTTTCAAAATATCCCAAATAATGAGATTTGGCCCAAATACTAGAAAAAACTAGTATTTGAAAATTTGGGATATTTACCAAAAATATTTGCCAAATAATAGCAAATTGTATGTACAAACACTATTTGCCAAATTTTTCCCAAATATTATTTGAAAAATTTATGACCAAACGGGCCCTAGAGTCATTATCCAATTGAAAAATAGATTAGAGATAAATAAAAGATTTAAATTTCTAACCTCACTCAGCGAGGTGCACCCAATCATGATTACACAACATTATATGATAGTTCAAGTGTGGGGTCATACATTCATATTTAGATACCTTTTAAAAAAATATATAACTACTATATATGATTTCAGGAGGGGCATGGATTGACCCCGAACCCCTCTTGGATACCATCTGTTTGCAGACTCTGTATTTGTACTAAAAAAATAAGTAAATATATGTTTATTAACTTGTGAACCCCTACTATATATGATTTCAAGAGGGGCATGGATTGACCCCGAACCTCTCTTGGATACGCATCTGTTTGCAGACTCTGTATTTTTGTAATAAAAAATTAAGTAAATATATGTGTATTAACTTATAAACCCCTGAACAAAATTAACTGCGTCTAAGTAGTAAGGTGCATGTAAATCTCATATACAAATCACTAGATAACTCATTCAATTCCTTAAACGTTTTGCAAATGAATTTAAGTTATATATACTGACAGTATAATGATCTTTTTCTATATATCTTTTGTGTAATTTAATTTGTGATAGCAAGTTATTTACTACTTGTTATCAATATTCTTCTAACAACTTTTTGCTCCTGCTGTGCTTAGGCCTTTCATTGAAGACTCAACAGCTCACAGCAACGTTTTTTTTGCAAGATTATTTTGTAGTCTTCAAATCGAAGGAGATATTCATACTATACTAGACCTTGTCACTCTCGTGGCAACGTTCTGGCTTATATTTATGATGAAATACAAGTTGAAGTCATCCTACATGGAAGATTTGGATAACATGAAGAAATATACCGTGGTACGTAGTTTATACCTTTCCCTCCCCTGAGCTCTTATTCTCTTATAGTTGTTGTTGAAGTAAAACACATGTTAGTCTGTTGATCCCTTTATTGATTCTAAACATATAAGTACGTTCGTGTCCAGATGTGGATTCAAGATTTTGAATTTAATTGGCTCAACATTTCAGTTACATTCTTAAAATTGTGTAGATTGTCCGAATCTCAAGTTTGGCATTCTTGAGAAGAATTACGACAATGGGAATAACAGTCCATTGTCTTACCTGAGATTTAGAATGTACGACCTAAAGCAGCTTGTGAGCGACCTTCGTCACTACAGTAGAAGTTTTATGTAATGCCAAAAGAATTCAATAATTTATATAGAACAAAACAAAGAAATAGTTGGATTCGATTAAGCCCTTTATTACACGTAGCTACGCCCCTGATGCTGATGGTGTTTAATTTGTACTACATCTAGTTGTTTTGTGCAAGAAGTTGTGAAGTATACATTGGAAGTAAAATTGCTTAATGAGTAATGACATTGCTTTTTGGATCATGTTTTTCTCTCCACAGATAGTACCTTCTTTGGTGATAGCTTTCTTTATCCATCCTCGGACGAATAATCTTATTCTCAGTATACTCTGGGCTTTTGCTGTGTATATAGAAGGCGTCTCCGTGCTGCCTCAGCTTCGTTTGATGCAGAATGTCAAGGTACATATATGTTTGTTCTTTCCGTCACATGAATTAGAAAACCGAAGAAAAAGTGTTTGAATTCACGCATTCTTAATTTTCTAAATGAAGTACCAATACTGTTTCCTGTTCTTGTATTTCAGATTATTGAGCCGTTCACAGCCCATTATGTGTTTGCATTGGGCGTTTCAAGATTCTTCAGTTGTGCTCATTGGATCATTAAGGTTTGTTTTGGAGTTTTTCTTGTAGTAGCTTATAAGTTTTGAACTAAACACATCAATTTGTTAAATATTTACCTCCCTCGAGATTGGATTTCCAAAGCTTAATGCGCATACAGATCACGATATATACATTTTCCCATGTTAGAGTGGCAGAACCCATAATAAGGGGAGGATGAAGTTGCACTCACTACTTTCGAGAACAATCATATGTGAACAAAGTTCTAGAATAAACACTTTGTTCGCACCAATTGTTGCAAGTAGTGAGTTCAACGACACTTCATATTCACTGATAAAAAGTTTAGGATTCGACTCTGTTTGTACACTTCCCCATGCTAGCCCTTGTAACCAGAGTTAGATGCAGTTGCAGCTTTCATAAAATGGATGTGTGTGTGTGCTGTAGAAATTTCGAAAATTTGCAACTTTACTACTTTGTTGTCACCTATTGTCGCTATTAGTGAGTGCAATGACACTTCATATTCATAGACTTAAAATTCTGAATCCGTCAATACTTATAGTCTCCGAGTTTATTCATATGGCAGGTCTATGATACATCTGGTTCATATCTGTCTTTGAGTGGAGGGGGCTTCTTTTGGATACCAATGATCATTTTGGCAGAAATTGTTCAAACATTCGTTTTGGCCGATTTCTGTTATTATTATGTCAAGAGGTGAGCCTATTATCAATATATTTTAACATGTTACGGCATGCTAATTCCATTTTTCATGAACGATTATTCGTAGTTACTGAACTTCAGTATATAAAAGTTAAACTCGTTTGACAATTAGGTGTTTTCTTTGATTTGCAGTGTCATGCAAGGTCAAATGATGGTTCGACTTCCAGCATAAGGTGTTGAACTCTAATTAGAGATTATAACATATGTTGGTGCTTGTAATGTGCAATCAACTTTGAGTTTTTACAACTTCTCCTTTTTATATGTTATCTTCTTGTTAATAAACAAATAAATAAATAAATACTATAATTTTATGGCAATGTCACATTAATAATAAGTTACATTTTTGTTTCTACTGTGTTTTTTTTTAATCTTTCATTGAGTTTGAGGTTTATCGGAAACGGTCTTCAAATCATCTAACGTACACTTTTAGGCTTTAGCTATAAGTATACACTACAAGATAAGATAACAAATTTATTTTGGAAAAAGCGTCTAATATATCCCTTAGCTTTGTCATTTAGAATTGATATATCGCTCTTTATAGAAATGATTCATATATACTCCTACTATTATAGAAATAACTAACATATAATTTTCCCCTAATGAAATTTTAATTATTGTTTTTTTAAAAAAATATGATCTATATAGGATATATTTGATCCTCTTCACATGTATTTAACTTTCTTGTTTCAATGACTAATTTAAATTTATTGCTTTGATTGTCAAATTTTGTAACGACCCTCTTAGTCGTTTTAGAAATTCCAACTATTATTTTTATATTAATCTTTTTAATAGTTTTGATAATAATTTATGACTTATAAGAGTGACTGATATGATTCTCTGATTTAATAATGAATTATTTTGTTGCTAATAATAATTGGGAAAAAAATAGAAAAGAAAATTAAGTAAATAAATAAATAATAATAATAACAATAATAAAAGGGCAAAGTGCCTAAAAGGTTAAAAGCCTCAAGCGGCTACGTTGAAGAAAAAGAATGAACAGAAAAAAAAAAATACGCAGATAAAGAAAAGAAAAAAAAGGGAGAAAAGAAAAGGAAAAAGGAGGAGAAACAAGGATATTTTTTTATCTCGAGATATCAAGGTAATTATTCTTATCCTTCTATTAAATTTTTGTGTAACTAGGAATAGATTTTTAGGTTAAAACGTGTATAATTTATACTAATATGTGAACTTGGGGTTATAATGTGTATAAGTATTATGGTTCAATCATTGGACAATGATTAGTCCTAATCATTGGACAATGATTACTCCAAGATTAGGATTATTAATAGTGGAACGATAAATATGAATTGGAACATTGAAAATAAGTGGTTTCAGCAGACAGTTTTGTAGTCCGCCATTGATGTGTTGGGCAGTTAGTTTCGGCTTTAATTATTTTCATTTGATTATCATATTAGGATTCAAGTTTTGATATACTGAGATATGTGTTAAATAGTGGGTGCATTATGATATATAAAAATCATTATAATTATGTTATTCGGAGAATTAAGATTTAACCCTAAACTTGAAATTCAGAAAATATGAGATTTGATCAATTGGTTGGAATAAAGATTTAGAAATTTTATTATAAATTTGGATGAGTTTTGGGTCTAAGCTAGAGATATAACAATATTAATGTTGTTAGTTTCGAAATCATATCGTGGTTATTTATTTGAATAGATTTTATTGGTTTGGAAGTTAACAAAAAGAGGAAGGCTCAAGTTTTGGAGTCATTGTTCGACTATTTGAGGCAAGTGGATTTCTAAACTCTTGTTAAGTGTATGAAATGCGTGTATGTCCTTGTGGTATATGTTTGGGAGTAACGGGATTGGTGATGGGTTGACTTGTCCACATTGATTAATTCTAATGATGAAAAGAATGGGGATAACAAAAGGCAATGTGATTAATTGTTTATGTGTGTTGTGTTGAGAAAGGGTTGAAGGCTTGTTGAATCATTGTTGATGTAACTTCATGTTTGTGTGGTTGTGAACTGTGCGATGTTATGAAAATAGTCATCTCCTCATTATATGTGTGAACTTGTCATTTGCATTATTCTGAGGCATTGGTTTGGCAAGTGTAATGTGCATTAAGAAATAATGGGTACTTAAGAGGACGTACCATTTCGATGGACGTATCGCGCGCCGCGATGGATACTATATTTCCAGGGACGTATCGCGAGCCGCGATGGTTACTATTATCGAGGGTCGTGTCGTGCGCTGCGACAGATGCATGGATAGATATGTCCCCCATGGGTCTCGGACTGAGAGACAGCGGGTGTGTATCACTAGGTCAGACATGCATCATTATACTTGACATTGCATTCCATTGCATTGCACATGCTTATCATTAGTGAACTTGATATTGTGTTTTGTTGATCTTGTGAATGCCTTTTTGTGGAACTTGTGATTGATGAATACTGAGCTTGTTCTTGAGGATATAAATTTGTTAAAGTGTTGTTGTTGAGGATATGTAATTTGGCAATGTATTGTTGTTAAGGATATGTAATGTGCCAAAGTATTGTTATTGAGGATATGTAATTTACCAAAGTGTTGTTATTGAGGATATGTAATTTGTCCAAGTGTCGTTGTTGAGGATATGTAATCTGTCTAAGTGTTGTTGTTGAGCTACGTGCTATGTAAGTTGTGAGCTATTAGGTTGGGTTGATTTTTCTGCAGGTTGTAGTGTTGGAGGTTCGGTTGGGGTGGTAGGAGTACCCGTATATCATCCCCTTAGCTTGTGTTTAGAGGTTTACTTGCTGAGTATCGTGTGGTTTGGTACTCACCCCTTGCTACTACAAATTTTTTGTAGGTTATGAGCCTGGAGTTTTGTTGTACTTGTCATTCTCTTCTTTTCCGAAGCTTCTTGGAGATTTGTGAGGTAGCTGTTTCCATCTTAGCAAACTTTCTTCTCCATAATTATGATCTTGTTCTATTCTAGAAACAAGTTCATTTGAGACTTGAGTTTTCTTTTGAATCAATTGTAATACTTTAGAGGCTTGTACATGTGACAACCAGGTTTTGGGGTATAATGTAAGTCGATAGTAAATTTTCCGCATTTTATTGTAATAATTTGAGTTTTGGGCTGACTTGTCTTGGTGGGATAAGACAAGTGACATCACGTCCATTTTTGGGTCGTGACAAATTTATTTATGTTTTACTAATTTTATTGTAAAATTTATTATAGATGACCCATTTTTTAATTTTATTTTTACAAATACAAAAACTAAATTAAAATATAATTGCAAAAAAGTCAGTACTACACTAAAGAATGCAAGAAAAAAAGAATAAGCAACTCTTATAATGATAATCAAAGAAGTCAATAATTTAGGTATGAATATATCTTGAACTTTGCTAGAAATATCAAACACACACACACACACACACACACACACATATATATATATATATATATATATATATATATATATATATATAATATATATACCCCTACATGATTTTCTTTAAAGTCAAAAGAGTAAATTAAAAAATATTTTTTTTCACTTCCGTTAAATGAAGGGTATATATAAGTTTCTTTTATAACGATAAAGGTACATGTGAGCCATTTGTATAACAATATGAGTATATATGAGTTACTTCCATAACGAGGGATATATCATCTCTAAATAACAAAATTAAAAGGTATATTAAGTCATTTTCTCTTTATTTTAAAATTCTTTCGATGTACACACAATAACATAGGGGTGGACATGGTATGGTACAACACAATATTAAAAGTTTTGATACCGTAATTTTGGTATTCGATTTTTAAAATATTATGCCATTATCACACTAATTTAATTGGGTATGGTTCTGTATATTGAAGTTTGATTTTGATATTGTATGGTATAGTAAATAGGTAAGCATAATTTGTTCAACTTCAATTTATATATACTTAAATAATAGAATATTATGACTTCGATAATTAGAAAATGTCCCAATTATATCATACAAACACATTACATGTGTTAGAAATATATATTCAAAATAAATTATAAACAACTATTATTTATCAATTATATTTCATTCAAAATAGAGCAGTCAAAGTTTCAACTTCTAAGCATTTAATTTAAAGTACTTATACTAGGTTGTATATTTGTTAGTATTTTAATAATATGTTTATGTATTTATATAACTATATATTTCGGTATTGTATTCTATTTTTCGTTATTTATTTCTAAATACCCAAATACTATACCAAATATAAAAAAATTGAAATGTATACCATATTAAATACCATAATACCAAATCAAAGTATTAAAAATTGCAATATGATGTAGTAATTCAATATATACCATATCATGTCCATCCCTACAATAACATAATAAGATTGCATCATAAAAATCTAATATCAACATTTAAAATATTATTTGAGATCATAAATGAACCTACATTGTTAATATATGCTTTATACATTTTTGCAATTTTTCACAAAATCAATATGTAATTTTAAATTATCACACACTCTAAGTAGGAAGCACTTTGAAATTTTCCCATGACTAGATGTGGGTTTACTTAATCCCACATTTTTTTATATTTTCTTTGAAAAAACAAATTTATTTAAATCATAATTGTAATATTATTTCTATCACATACTTTACGTGACTTAACAATTTTGAAATTATTAATCTCAAAAAAACAAAGGGAAATACACAAGTATCTCCTTAATCTATGCTTGAAATTTTAGAGACACACTTATACTATACTAATATCCTATTACTCCTGAACTTATTTTATAAGTAATTTTCTATTTCTTTTCGGACCTACGTGATAGTAGCTTAAAAAAAATCAACTAATATTAAGCCCACGACATAATACCATGTAAGTAAAAAAAATAGAAAATTATTAATAAATAAGTTTACGGGTGATAGGACCTTAATATAGTATAAATATGTCCCTCATATTTCAGACATATGTTGAGAAAATACTTGTGCTTATCCCAAAAATAAATAATAACATATTTCCTTTTACAAAACTTTTCTCCCAAAGTCTGTTGAAAAGGTCAAGAAATAAAACTTTATATCTCTTTTCTAGTCTAGTCCAGTCCAAGTCTAATCAAACCAAATATTTAAAAATTATTTAATTTCTGTATCAAAAATTATAAATTATAATCTCAAACATAATTTATTTGCCAATCAACTATTCCTAAACAATCAATCTTTTCAAATAATTATAGTTTGTTTGGTATTCCCATTACAAAATATATTTCATTAGATTAATCTTTTTATGTAATTATTTGATAAAATAATATTATTATATTTAAAAAAAGAAAATATTTTTAATTTATTAAAATAAATAATGAAAATTTTCATATTCTAATCAAACAAACAAGGCATTATTGCCATAAACCCTTTATAGTAGTCCTCTTCGTGCACTGCAAAACCCTACAAATACTGCCCTTTCCACTTCTCCATTGCAGAGATACAGAGAAACTCTGTGTGTTCGTGAAGTGAGTAAACCGGAGAATTTCACCGGCGAACAGTTCATATAACCAGGTATAAGATTCGTTTTCTTTTTTTGTGGTTACTGATTGATGGGATGATTAGTTTTGTTTCTATATTCTGTTTTACGTGTGTATCTTTTCTATTTATGATAGATATATAGGGTTTTGAACTTTTGAGCTTATACATTTTGTTTGCTTTTATTCAATTTTGGGTTTTTGACAGTTTGTGGGTTCGAGTTTGATCAACAAATGGAGGCTGCAGCAGCGGCAGTAGTGCAACAACCTGTCCCTGCTCAAGTTGTGCGTATTTTAACCTTCCCTTTTGAGATTTTGGGTTTTTCTGAGCTTAGATTTGTACTAAGTGTTTAGTTTTTTCATGGGTGTGTTAGTGTTGTGTATTTCGGTAGTATTAGACTTATTGACGTATTGTATGTGTGGCTTTTGGTGTTGTTTATATGTCTAGGTGATCACACTGTGATTTGTTGATGTTACGGTTCCTTGCATGTAGGCTCTGCACTACTTTACAATTAGTTTGCATGTTTACTTCACTGCTGTTTTTCCTTTCTGTAACTGCTTTTCTTTCGGAAACAACGTAGAAGTATGGGTAAGGTCTGGCTATACTCTACCCTTCCAGACCCGTGGTATTTCACTAGGTATGTTGTTGTTGGTGGGTCAGTATTGTCAAAGGCTCACTTAAGCCTGAGGCGTAAAACATGTTGCCCACTTTGCTTAGCAGGCACTTTTGGTGCTGTCATCAGGGCGCAAAACATATTGATATTTCGTTTTATCAATAATTAGTTTCAATTCTTTGTCCATGTGTTTGTTATTCATGCTTATAATTATTAGTCTCGGACAACACATACAAATATGTATTGTTTTTTTCTATAAGCCTTATTGATGTACTGTTGTTTATTATGCTTAATTGATCACACTATGTTGATGTTGCTGTTCCTTGCATGCATGCTCTGCACTACTTTTCTATTATAGTTGTCATCAGGGATCTGTGGCAACTTTTTTCTTGCCAATGAGTGTAATTCGGAAGAGGCAACAGTAATAGTTGATATTTCGTTTTATAAATAACTAGTTCTCAATTTCTTTGTCCGTGTGTTTTTGTTAGTCATGATTAGTTTTGGACGACACATACATATTTTTGTATTGTTCTCTCCATTTGCGCCTTTCTTCATTAAAGCCCATGTGTTATTTGCACTTTGCTATAGACCTTAGAGCTTGTTATTGTGCTTTTCGCCTGTTTGGCTAACCCTTTTTTTTGGTTACAGGTTGGAAATGCTTTTGTGCAGCAGTATTATCATATTCTGCACCATTCTCCTGGACTGGTTTTTAGGTTTTATCAGGATATAAGCAAACTTGGACGACCTGAAGATGATGGCTCAATGAGCATCACCACTACTATGGAAGTAAGCTACTGAATCAAAACTAATGTGTATTTTCTTGTATCTGGTCATCTTAGTTTGCTTGGAAATTTGTATGTTAGATAGAAAAAAAGTAAAAACTTTCTACTCTTAGAGAGTCCTTAAGTTTGTATTAAAAGATAAATTTATCAAGTGTTCAGAAATAACTTTTAGTGTTACAGAGCCCCTTTTTTTTTCTTAAAAGATGAATTATTGAGTATGGGAATGGAACATGTCCAAGTTGAAGAAAATAGATAATGATGATTTATATAACCAATGGCAACTAGTTTGAAATTGAGACAGGGATGTAAAAAGGTGGTAAAGAGGTCTTTAACTTTTTTACTGTTGTTGAATTGATTTAATTCTGCACTCAGATGGGTAGTCATGTCCATGTTATACCATGACGAGTAGGCATGTTAAGTTTGACTGTGCAGGACTTTTTGTTTTGGGTATATATAAGTGAATTTGTCTAATATTTTTTCATTACAAGATTGATCTAGTCATGTTCATTACAAGATTGAAATGGATTTGACTCGTTACTTTGCTACTCTGTTATTCCCTCTGCTAAGTTTTGAGTTTAATATGATAAAGACCCTCATTTTCTTTTGTTTGATGTCACACATAGGCAATCAATCATAAGATACTCTCACTAAACTATGGGGACTTCAGAGCGGAGATTAAGTCTGTGGATTCGCAAGAATCCTTTAATGGGGGAGTGCATGTCTTTGTGACTGGATCTTTGACTGGGAATGACACCTTGATTCGGAATTTCTCCCAAACTTTCTTCCTAGCACCACAAGACCGAGGATACTTTGTTCTGAATGACATGTTTCGATATGTAGAGAGTGTCGATCAACATGATCCCGCTGAGGTCCCGGAGACGGATGTGGTGGCTCCTGTCACTCCTGAACTAGGTATTTTAAGCTGATAGATTATTTGTTAGTTTGATATTGTCTTATATTGACAAGTGAAGATTGAAGTAAGTGCTTACTATCTGTTGCAGCTTCCCCTCCAGTGCAGCAAAATCACATTTCCGAGCAGAGTACACTATCAGTGGAGGAAGCTAATGAGGGAGAAATTTACAATCCACCTGAGAATGGTGATGTGCCTGTTGAAGAGGAAGTTCCTGTTGCTGAGGTCGTTAATGAATGCAAGACGACTCTCAAGTAGAAGTTGAGTCTAACATCAAAAGTGAAGATGCTCCTAAGAAGTCTTATGCTTCAATTGTAAGTTTGATTGGGAAAAAATATCACTGGAAGCCTATTGCTTCTGCATGTTTCTTTCAGAAGGGTTGAGCTAAATTTGGAAAGGTTAACGTACGATATAGCTGTAAGATTCTGTGGTGCTGTTTATTGAGTACAGATTAGATCATTTGCCAAGTCTATTTGATTACTGCCTTGATTTCTGGCTAAGATGATTTTTTAGAGGGGAGAGGGTAATGATGAACTTTTCTTATGCTAAAACAGTTTGTAACTTTCTTCCAGGTCATGCATCTCAAGGGAAGTGCTGCGAGTTTCTCCTCTCCTCCAGCACCTGCTTCTCGGAAGCCCATGGCAAGGAATGTTGAGCAAGTGAATCAACCTCCTGTAACAGCAACTGTTCGCCCAGCTTCCAGCTCAAATTCTGTTGATAATGTGAATAACCAGGATGGAGAAGGTATATAACTGTGCTATTATGCTCTGGTTTTTGTCTCTATATAATTTTGTCTTGCTGTGAATATGTTTGATTTCTTGTTCATATGTTTCCTTTAATTTCTTCCAGTCACAGATGGCTATTCAATCTACGTAAAAGGTCTGCCTCCGACTGCAACTGTGGACTTACTTGCTGATGAGTTCAAGAAGTTTGGGCCTATAAAGAATGGAGGCATTCAAGTTAAAAATAATAGAGTATTGGTTTGCCCTATGCTCCTAACATTCTAACTAATTAAGGAAAAAAACCGAGTAGGTTGTTGGCTAATAGTTTCTTTTGTGCGCTCACTGATTTTGTTAATAATTGTAATTGGTGGATGACAGCTGCAACGGTTTTCTTATGGTTTCGTGGAATTTGAGGAGGAAAGTGCTTTGCAGAAAGCTATTGAGGTATCTTCAGTTTCATTCGCTATATATCATGTCTGATTTATTAGTTGACATAGATGAATGACTGGATAAAACTACAACAACATACTGCAAGCGTTTCATCCCTCGTCTGAAATTCATACAGGCCATCTCAAGATTTTGAGAATAGTTAGAATATTTCTGTGTTTCCTAATTGTGGCTTCTATTATCTTCTAGTAAGAATCACAGTTAATTTACATTTAGAGAACTTTAACTTTATAAAAAAAAAAAAGTTACATTAAGAGAAAAAGCACAATCAAATTTTTTTAGCGTTTATCAATACGCTTTTATTTCCAGAGCTGATCTTCACCTTGGCATACCTATCAAGTAGAACTACTGGTCAGGTAACATAAGAAGGGTTGAAGCAGCAGAAAAAGGGTTTTCCCTTAGGAGTCCACTTCAGCTTATATGTGAGAAATTATGCTAGCAAACATGATTGCTTCTACCACTCCACTATAAGTATTCAAACAGTACTTGCGGCCAGAGCTGTTACTCTTTATTGCCACTAGTTTCCAACTACTATGTCATTAGCTCGAAGTGCCTTGTTGAGTTATCTTTCCTCTTCATCCTTTTTGACAAGGTTTTTCCTATATTTCAGGCATCTCCAATTTTAATTGGAGGACGTCAAGCTTATGTTGAGGAGAAGAAGTCCACCAATTATCGAGGCAAGTTCAATATTATCTGAAATAATTGGAGAATGACCTGTATAATTTATTGATAGAAATTTTGAAAAACTGTGTAAATGACACGCAGTAGCAATATCGAGAATGGCCTATGTTCTGGTTTGTTTGTTTACTTAAAGTGAAGATAACATTTTGAAGGATCTGACATGGATGCGGCAACATTGAGAGTCCGAGAAACTTAGTTTTTTACATAGGTGTTGCCATATGATTACCATGTTTCAGACATTTGTGCTCTTCTTTCCACTAGACTCAGATTATTTGGTTGAGACTGGGTTTGTGCTGTCACAAACCTGTATAGCACATTCATCAAATTCTTACAGTGAATTTGTATCCTGCTTTGGTGCTACCTTGCTACAAGCTGCAGATATCATATTCTTATTCCCTTGAGACTGATTGAGATCCTTTGTAAATCAATTTTCTTTTATCATTTCAGGTCACTTTAGAGGTAGATTTCAATCTGGAGGGGGTTCTGGTTACAGGAACTATGGAGTAAGAGGCCGAGGAAACTATGGAGGTGGCAGGGGTTATGCTCGAGATGATTTTGGCGAAAGAACCGAGTTCAACAACAGAGGTGGACAGCGCGGATGGTCGTCTAATCGTGGGGGTGATGGATACCAATCATACCAGCGAACTGATAACACTGGTGGTTATGTTGTGCGTACAAATCGTGGTGGGGGTATGCTTAATGGAACTGCCAAACACATGACACCACAGGGTATTGCTGCACCTGTAATGTAGTAGCTCCGTTGTTACATTGGCATTTCTAACAATTGAAGTCCCCAGGTAGAAGAAGTTTTGTCAGGAGCTATAAAATTTCTCTTAGAGCTCACTTTGCTAATCATCAATTCCCTAACATTCCCTTTAATTGGTATAGGTGGGGTAGGAATTGACTTTTAAGTAGCTTTTGCTATGCAGTATATAGAGTATCTAAGTCCCCCATGAAGAGTATCCAGTCCTTTTTGCTCATTATATGAGTTGAACTATGTTACTTTGAAAGCTGTGTTTGTGGGAATGAGTTCATATTAGTCATTTATATCATGGATTCTATTATCAGCTGTCAACAGAGGATACTGTCCATCTTCACATGTTCCCTTTTGCACTTTCTTGAATTGTGATTCATTTTGAGTGTAAATATTGGCTCTTCACAGAAATGCAGGTAAGGTTGCATACAATCGACTCTTGTGGTTCGTCCTTCTCTGGACCTTGCCAATAGCAGGTGTTTAATGCACCATGCTGCCCTTTCAAACATTAGTCCCTTGTTCCTGCATTATTTTTGTTCTTTACTTCTAGTTATGCCTTGTTATGTCAAGAAATATGTCGAAAACTGGTGGATTAAAGAAGCAAAAATTCCAATTTATCTTTAAATATAGATGTTTTAACTGTCTATATGGAAACTAACAGTGTTTTTGTCACCGATGGATTCAGGATTTGAACTTTCGATGGTTTCAACTTTTGAAATATTTGTTGCAAACCTTGGTGTTTTCCCCCATAGACATGCATGTACTTGTCTTAAATAGAATATTGTGATAGGGTTTTCGTGGTGGATTAATTAAGTCAATAAATAAGTTTCCAAATGGTAAAAAAGAAGAAAAGCTTAGTGTAAAGACATTATCATGCTAACAAGAACACATTATAATAGATTACTATGCTTGAATAAGACTGAAGGACTAAAACAAGAAGTAATCTACTTGACAAGTAGTGTAGTTATTTATACTAGAGACATTGTTCACCTTATATCTAACTTAATTCATAACTCCGCATCACTATTTGACATTTTTAGGAGTCTGAGCATCTTAGATCACCACAATGCACCTTTTTGTTACTCTTTCCCACATGATGTAGCCATCCAAAACCTTTAAATGCCTTTGAAATCTTGACAAGATTAGGCCTTCCCATGCCCAAATTCATTTTTCCAGCTGAAAACTTTAAGGCTTGTAAACAACACAATTGATCATTCATTTCTTGTTCATCCTCATCATGTTCTTTCAACTCTGCTTTCTTTTTCATCTTCTTTACATTATTGTCCCTTTTTGCCTTGTTTTTGTTGGTGTCTATTTCATATTTTTCCCACAACATGTCCATTCCTTCACTATTGCTATGACTAGCATTGTTCCTTTCCTCAAATAGTTTACATGCCAATGTCCTTTTCCACTCTTTTTCTTTCCTCATTGATCCATAACCAATTCCCACATTTTCAACTTTTTTTCTAACTTCATTTCCCACAACTACCTCTTTCTTTTGTTTTTCAATCATTTTGTCTACTTTCTTCACTTCCACATTATGACTCAAAGTGGTGTTTTCAAATTCATCTACTTCATTGAAGAAATTTTCCAATTTCCTCTCCTCTATGACATGCTTAGTACTCTCCATTTCACCTTGATTTTCTCCCAATTGATCATGAATAGGGGATTCACTTTCCTCAGCTGATTTATAGTCCAAGAACTCAACATGGTTTTCTTGATGATCAACTTTGGACGCGCCAAACACAACTTTGTAGGCTTCAAATTCCTCCAACTCCTCGAGGACTACTTCATCGTTATTTCGTGTTAATCCTTTAGTGTTGTTGTGGAGAATGAGACTTGGAGAGATGGTGAAAAGGGCAAGGAGCAAAAGGGTAGTTGTGATGAAGAGTGGTGAGAGGAATGAAAGGAGTCTAAGGATGTAAGGAGAGAAGAAAATGAAGTAGGAGAAGTAGAGAGGGTGAGAGATAATGAAAAACATAAGTAGAAGAATTTTGACTTGATAAGTTGAAAATACTGAAGTCTCAGTTCGACATTTTTTTTTTCTTTCAAAAATCACCCTCGTATGACAATATTTTGTTTTGAGCATCTACACAAATCAACCACTCGATTGTGTTGATTCACAGACGAGATTGTAAAATGCGTTCATTAAAATCAACACTCTTTTGTTATTAATAATCTCCTGACTCGATATCGATAAACTTATAAGGTGGCATATGCTATATTATGAAAATGAAGATAATGGAGAAGAAGGGAAATTAGTATATGTAACTTAAATTGATTGAAAATTTGAAGGTGAACAAAAGAAAAAGGGAAGAAGGATAAGTTGATGATATTTTGGTTTTTACTAAATTTTTAGGCATAAAAATGTTTGTGTGATTGTGAAAGTAAATAAAGGAGTAGAATGTTGTGTTGTGTGAGAATCTAAAAAGTGAAGTAATAATAGAGGGAGAGAAACATCATTTCCTTTGAAACTTTACTTCTATAACCACCAAATATTCCCTTCGTTTGGTATTTTTACTCGTCACGTTCCGTATTTTTACTCGTCACTTTTAGCATATAAAAAAATATCTTTTATATTTTATTTTTTGATATTAATTACTTATTTTCAAAATTTAAGACTATTTATCAATTAATATAAGTACTATAATGAAATACTTATATTAATTATTTTTATTAGCGGACGTGCAAAGTTTAATAAAAAATTAGGGATAATGCCCAAGTACCCCCTCAATCTATGCCGAAATCTCAGAGACACACTTATACTATACTAAGGTCCTATTACCCCCCTGAACTTATTTTATTAATAATTTTTACCCCTTTTTGACCTACGTGGCACTATCTTGTGGGTCCAATGATGGTTGACTTTTTTTTTCAAACTAGTGCCACGTAGGCTAAAAAGGGGTAGAAAATTACTTGTAAAATAAATTCAGGGGGTTAATAGGATCTTAGTATAGTATAAGTGTGTCTCTGGGATTTCGGGCATAGGTTTGAGGGGGTACTTGTGCATTATCCCTAAAAATTAAAATAAGAGAGGGAGTAATAATTTGTTTTTTTTTCTATGTTGAAGTTTTGCCTAAACTAACAATGGAAGGAGAAACATCATTTCCTTTGAAACTTTACTTCTATAACCACCAAATATTCCCTTTGTTCCTTATTTTTAGTCGTCACTTTTAACATATAAAAAATTATATTCTTCATATTTTACCTTTAATATTTATTATTTATTTTCAAAATTTAAGACTATTTATCAGTTAATATAAGTATTATAATATAATACTTATATTAATTATTATTTATTAACGGACGTGCAAAGTTTAAAATAAAAAAATTAAAATAAGAGAGGGAGTAATAATTTTTTTTTCTCTATTGAAGTTTTGCCTAAACTAACAATGGAAGGAGAAATATCATTTCCTTTGGAAACTTTTTTTTTTCCCTTAACCACCAAATAAATTGTGTTTTCTCTTGAAAATTACTTATCCACACTAGATTGGAAATTGAAATCATTATTTTCTTCTGTTTTATTACTCATGTTACTAAAAATAATTGAAATTATAGATTTTTTGAGTTTAAATTTTATTAACCGACAATATACATATATAGATATAATCAGATCACTTATAGATAGAATTTGCATAATAAAAATATATTCCTAGAGAGTTCATAATATAAACAATAAAAAAAAGAAAAGAATTTAATAAAGAAGTAGTAAAACATAATAAATGATCAAGTTTCTCTGTTTAAATTTATTATAATCCAATATTATACACATAAAAATAAGAGTAAACATAACTTCTGGTTGTAAGTTTGCTCATGTTGTTAGTCATAAATTCGAATAAAAAAGAAAAAATATGATATAAATTGCTTACTTTAGATGGTTCATTTTTTTTAAGGAATTTAAAATTTTAAAAAGTATATACATGAAATTCAATATATAAATTCTAAAAAAATAAAAAAAAATCTTAGACTTTATCATTAAAGTGTGAAAAGAGGTTAACATAGAGTTTAATTGAGGAGGCTAATTTGAAGCAATTTCACATGGAATCCACTCAATTTCTACTCATTGCATTACCATATATACCACACCTTTTTATTTTCCTTATATATATTTATATATATATATATATATATATATATATATATATATATATATATATATAAAGAAGTGTCCCACAATGTCTGTTGTTACCATTTTAATTATTAACTTTGACTCTCCCTTGGATGGTTGTTATCTATGATATTATATGTTAAAATATAATATTATTTTGATTATTATTTAAGTTTGTTATAATATGTTATTAAATTTATTGTTAGATTATAATGAAAAGTTTTATTATGTGTAACGATTAATTTGATGTAATTGCATCGTTATTTTAATTAAAAAATTATTTTGTTTTTACTTATTATTTTAGATTTTATTCTTTATCTTATTTATTTATAATAGCTCTATCTCGTAATCTTTTTTTTTAATAGGTTTGATTTTTAAATTATTGTTGTGCTATAATGACAGAGAAAGATACAATCTATACAAATATTATATTCATTAAACATAATGTAAAATATAAAATACAATACAATACTATATATTATAAAATAATACTGCAACAACTAACAACCTACCAAACAGAAGGTTCATTCTTCGTGAAAAACATCTTCCTTCCTATCAAACACACACTCTAGACTCTATACTACTTATTTTCTAGGTATACCATGTTGTTACCACCCTTTAAGGGTGTTTTTGGTACGATCTATAATTTTTTTAAGGTCAAATTAATTCTAAAAAGTAATTTTTTTTTCTTTGTATCAAAAACATTCTAAATATCTACTCTGTTCACAATTGCACAGTAATATATATATATATATATATATGGAATAGTTTATTTTTCACCTTGTTATTTTTATGAATTTTTCAAATTCTTGCTTTTTCGAATTTTAAATTTATTTTGAGTTTTAGCATAAATACTCACCTAAATATAAGTGAATTAATATTTTATTTGTTTTCAACCTTCCCTATCATATTTAATCCATTCATTTGTTAAGGGCTTAGAAGTAACAGGAAACAACTTTTTGATCAATTCCCTTTTCTTTTTTTTGGATTTTACATTTTGAGTGCAAGAAAAAAAGAAAAAAGAGATAAAAAAGATCCTTTATTCAAATGTGATATTTGCCCTGAACAATGATTTTTCGCAAATTTATATTGAACTCGATAATTTTGATTATATATTTATATTTTAATTTTTTTATTAAATATATGCCCAAATTTAATTAAAAAATTGAAGGACTAACATTTAATTTTATCATTTAATATTTTAATTCCATGATTGAAGCATCCAAAGACTTGTGTAGAAAAAGGTACCTTCCTTCACTAGTTTTTTCATCTCTGTCCCCTATATGATCAAACTTTTATCTAGTTAGTCAATTACATTTTACATGTGTGTAATAATTACTATCTCCTTTCCTAATTATGTATCCAAAAGTGATAATAAAGAATATAAAGTGCATAATTACTAGTTAGCTTAGTGCTACAACTAGTTAAGATGTACACATCAAACATCATTAAAAATAAGAATTTTAAAATAGTAAAAAAGTGATATTTTATTTTGAAAAGACTAAAAAATGTAATATATATAATAATTGGAATAGAAGGAATACTTTTTCGATCGTCCCCACCTAAAAAGATGAAAGATATTAACAGTTACCTACGTGATGTTAAATCAAAATCTAAAAAGAACGAAAAAAATATCTCAAGAAGTATAATAAAAGAAGGAAGAAGTCCATATAGATTGAATCCTGGCGTAAATTTATGCGAGTTGAATGATCTAATCAATTCATTTCACTTTAACAATTAATCAGACTGATATATACTTTTTCGATATTTGTACAAGGAAGGTGCATCGTGAAAATTCTAAAGAAAAATTACTTGGATGGGTACCTTTTTAATAAATAATTACTGATTTTAGCGATATTTTATTTATTTATTATCATTTATAGCAATACATAACAATGTTATGTTAAATCTGCAATGTGTATTAAAAGTGAATTATGTATGCAATATATACGTATTATAATTATTTTTTAGAATATGTTAGGTTTGTTTGATAAGAATTTAACATATTGTATTGTAAGTGTATTAGAGTGTGTGATAAATGTAATATACATCAATAAAACTTGTATAGATGTGAATAAAAAATTGGTCTTTGTAATATTTATTGAACATGTATTATAAATAGGAAAATTGTATGAAATAACATATTATTAATTTATACATTTAGGTATAAAATGTATAAAAAGTGTTTGTGTTTGTAAAAACGAGAGAAAAGTGTATATACAAATATAAATACATATATTTTCGTCATATACACTTAAAATCATATAAATATAGATCTTATTATACAAATTACAATGTATAAATGAATTTATACAAAATCAAAAATTTCGTATAAAATTAGATGTTTATAGCAAATTATACAAACCAAAAGCTCCATAACAAATATAAAATTTGCTATATAACGCAATTATACAAACTATAGGTATAATATACAAATATGATATTTAATATAGTATATTTATGTAAGTTTTCAAATTCTTATCTAGACTAGCCCATTTTTAATTGGGCCGGTTCTTTTAATCCAAAACTCAGTCCTCCTTATTTCGTTTCGGGTCACTCAAATCTCTCCGATTCCGATCAACTTTCACCAGAAGATCGAAATCGAGAATCAATGGATTCCATGCGTAAAAGTGATTCAGAAGAACAAGTTTCATCTGCGTCTTCATCATCATCAGATTGGAAGGAACGGTTTCTTTTTCCGACTCTCTTAGCTGGTACTTTTTAGTTCTCACGGAAACCCTAATTTTAATTCGATTTACGCTTTTAAATTGATATTTTGAGCTTGTACGTGATTAAATCGATCGAAATACAGTGAAAATGAAATGAATATACTCATAGGCGAAGCCAGAATTTCAATTTTTTATGTATTTTGAATTTTAGGACGATTTTTAATTGATAATAACTGGATGCTAAAGTTAATATATGTATAAATTTAATGAATTTATTAACACATATACACTGTTTGAGCAAAATCTACCGGATTCCTGCGGGCAAATTTAAATAGTCGATTTCAAACTTATTTGAGATAGTTGATTTGATCAATTGATTGTTTATCTAAGTTTATTGTTATTTTTGACAAGTTATTTTGATATTTGTAACTCTTTTTTTTTTTTTTTTTGTATGGAATTTAGGGGTGGCTGGTGGAGGAGCTGGTTTGGTATCAAAGCACAGGAAAGTTCATGGCTTAGCAAACATTTGTGCAACTTATGCAACGAATTTTGCTATCGTCACTGCATGTTATTGCGGTAATCTCACTCTTTTACATGTTTTAAAATTTTATATCTCTTAATCATGTCAATGAAGACTTGTGTTGAGTTGAATTTGATTTTGGAATTTGGTTTGGGGGAGACATGTTGTTTCCAAGATGTTGAAAATGGTAGGCTACGTTGTGTGCTGTTTTAGTACTACAGATTTGCTTACTTACTCTGACCCTCCCCTTTTTGCAACATTTTCCCCCAGCAACATCAAAATGGAAATAGAAAAGGGCCAAAAAATATCACTATGAATTAGTAAATGATGTAAAATTATCCTTCATCCACCTTTTGGTTCAAATACGCTCGCAACATTTTTCTATTGTTAAAATCACCCATCGATCTGACAATAGCAGATTCCACCTACTGGGCTTCTAGATTTGTGTTATTTTCTATTTTTTTGGTTGATAAGTCCAGCTTATTGTTGTACCACAGTTATAAAAACTAGTCGGTATGGAGTCTGTTTAGTTTGTAATGCTTTTGGAAGGGGGCTACTTTGATGTAGTATACCTGGGGATAAATAGAAGAAGAAGTTACCATTCTCATTAAAGAAAACACTAGTCGGTATAAAGATTTATGTTGCTATATTGCACATATGTTAGATCCCGTGTTTATTAGGAGTCCTTCTATTTTGGTTAGATTTGAATGACGGGTGATTTACCGGTTTAGAGAATAGAGAGCCCCTAATTACTATTAAAAGGCAATCTTAGTGTTAGAATGAATAAATCTGAATGGAGCAGAATGGAGACAAAGAATTCAAGCCAACTTCCACTAACATGGGAGTGATGTTACTTGATTGATTGTATTGTTAATTTCTCCTCTATGCCGTTTATAATTTGAAAGCCAATAATCTGGTATTCTGTTCAGATTTCTGCTTCATAAGTTTGCATCTTTCAGATTCCACACGTGACAATCTTATTCACCTCATCTGCATTCCTCACATATTTTATTCTTGAACACTCCACTTTTTTGGTGATGTTAATTTTTATCACAAATTTAGCAGTCATCTAGTCTAGCTGTCATCAGTGTTACAAAAGGCGAGCGCCTGCTCGCCTTTGGCGAGAGGCGAGGCGAGGCGAGGCGATGGGTCCTCGCCATTCTCTACTGAGGCGAGGCGAGATCAAAATGGCGAGGTATGGAGAGGTGTGGCGACACAATGGCGACAGAAAAGGCGCCGCCTTTTTAATTAAAAATATTTGACTTACCAATATTAGTCAAAATTAGTTTTTTTTTTTATACTTTTGAAATTTTTGCTTTCTCCATCGCGACTCTCTCTCTCGATTGACTCTCTTCTCGGCTTCCCCATCGCTGTCTCTTCTCCCTCGCTCTCTTCTCCAGTTCTCTTCTCGGCTTCTCCATCGCTGAATATTTGCTAATATGTGTTATTGCTATTAAGATTTTGGATAAAATATGCAATTAATTATTTTTAATTTTTGGTATTAATTGGCGCCTTTATTCAAAAAGGCAAGCGCCTCGCCGCTCGCCTCGCCGCGTGGCGAGGCAGGCCCTTATCGCCTTTTGTTGCCTCTCGCCGTCCACAACACTGGCTGTCATGAATAAACTCATCTTCTTACAGACTGTTCAAAATGTTTATAACAGCTTTATCCACAACAAATTAATCCACATAATTTATGCAGTCTTCATTGCACGATGGACTCTCATACTGCAACTATATATGAAAAACCTGGCTCTGGACTTGGGACGTTGATTCCACTTAATTCTTCTATTTCTTAGAAGCCCATGGGTGAAGTTTAGTCAAAAGAGTGATCATAGCCGTTTCACTATTGTGGTGTTGTTTGTGTCCAATGGCACATAATCTGAAGTTAATATATGTTCTTTTTTATTTGTGGGCAGGTGCTCGAGAGTTCGTAAGAGCAAGTAGAACAGGAAAGCCTGATGATCTGCTGAACTCAGCTATTGGAGGTTTTGGTAGTGGTGCTATACTTGGACGTCTGCAAGGTAAAATTTGCAACTCTCTCTCAATGTGTTTCTGTGTGTGCGCCAGCCGCCAGTGCATCAAAGGCTCCAGCAGGATAGGCTAATTTAGACATTAACTAGACATGTGGTCTTTCTTTCTAATGACATCATGTGTTTAGATATTTATTTACTTTTTAAAAAACGGTTATGTTTATAAATAATCATGGTACAAATAGTTTCACTGAGCGAGCCCCTTTGCTGATTTTTCGTGGTCATGTTTGTTTGCTAATCAGGGCAGCTAGATTTGTTCACTACTTCCTTTTTTTAAAAATCTTTAACGGGAAAAAAGTCTCTTAATTGGAGGAACCTTGCATCATATAAAAAAAGATCAAACAAATGGAAGAGACTCCTGGCAGAAGTTCTTAGGCGAGTGATATTTTTGCATTTCATATAAAATGATTCCCTGGAGAGTTGTTGGAATTTCGATGTTGGATCGAAAGTTTTTAATGCCTGTAGTGTCTGGGCCAGCTTATGCGATTATTCCTTGGGTACTGTTCCCACCAGCACAAGTATTGGGTAACTTTGCCCACTAAGGTCAGGTTTAGGTCGATGGTAAGAGTTCACCTACTGGGATTGAATTTGAGACCTCGTTCTCCTCCCACCTTATTGACCAGTAGGATACACCTGGGTGGCAAATCTAATGGGCCTCTTGCTCAATTTATGAATCCAAGCATCAGTTAAAATATGCTGAAGATGTTTTGTTAGATCCAACTTAAAAAAACGAGCTAGTTATGCTCACTTTAGTTTGTGATCCAATGATTATGGGAAGTATTTCGATTTTCTGTAGTTTGGTGAACAACAGTTACTCTATGCATTTGTATTTCAACATTCTGGTCATGCAACATAAGTCCCCCTGTTCCAAATTAGTTGGGTTGGCACCGATATTTTCGTGATATTAATTCAAAATAATTGTTCTCAGCACATCTACTTTTAAAGTTTATTATGGCTTCGATACTATCGATAGACCTCTTGTATGTATCATACCTTTTATCAGTAAAATATAAAGTTGCATTCTCATGGTGCAGAAGCTTTGTTTAATCTCATAGCTATGTTAGATAAATACTTGTGCAAAGAGACCAGTTAAGATTGTAGCTTTTACTCTGTAATCTGGAAAGTGCTCTACGTTGGTCATGTTTACCCTCGCTTATGTTTTTGATATTTTATTCCTTGGGTTTGAAGCCCACAAGCGAGAGTCTTTTGGAAACAACCTCTCTACTTCCACTCCCCAGACCCAACCTGTGGGATCTCGCTGTGTTTGTTGTTGTGGTTGGATTTGAAACCCACAAAGTCACAATGCATATCAGAAGCTTTGTGAACTATATTTCCCTTACTTTCTATGCTATATTGGAATATTTGTATATTTTGTAACTCTTTTTCCTATTACCGATACTACTAGTTGAATCAAGTTTCAGTTTGGATGCAGTTTGAGCTGAAGTTTTTGATGACAACATTCATCTATGCTTTTCAAATCTATGACTTCTGATATGTTTCTCTCAAGACGTACCATGATCGTGCTTGATCTCTATGAACCTGATAAATAGCTGACTGATTCTATTGGATGATTATCAGGTGGTCAACTTGGTGCTGTTCGTTATTCTGTGATGTTTGCAGTTGTGGGATCAACAGTTGATTATGCTACTATAAGAGTAAAACCAGCCTTGAGAAGCTACTACGACTCTCTGGTCAATAAGAAGGATGATTGGCTAAAACTTCCTGAATGGTCGCCTATCCAAGTTCTTGACGAGGAAGCTCTTGCTGCAAAGCGTGCTCGGGAAGAGGAGCTATACAGAAGTGTCCACAATCTGAAGAAGGAATCATGATGGAGAAACACATCATCAGCATATTACTTCCAATTCGATATCCTTTGGAGAGACGGGATCTTTCTTTTGATTGAAGACATTTTAGTGCAGTTGCTGGCACAGATCGTAGAAACAGAAAATGGCAAAGCATTTGATGGGTGTTCAATGTTTTTCCGAGCTTACAACACAAGTTGCGTTACACTGATGGAAAGGTACAAATCTGGAATAAATATTTGCTATGTTATGGCAAAATAAATTGAAAGAAAGCTTTTAAGGCATGAAAAAATCATTGTTATAAGAGAAATAATGCATGCATATTGTTTAGGGGACAAAAACAAGTCTACTACAAATTGATTAGCCAATTTACAGGAAAGACAATTTATATAGGTTAAGAGCGCAAAGACAGGTGCACTAAGCTTTCAATATGCACGGGTCTCAACCACAAGGCGCTGGTGCATTAAGCTCTCAATATGCACGGGTCTGGACCACAAGGCGCACTATTGGTAGAAGGCAACACATAGTTTAGTTATAATTCAAAACATACACATAAAAAATACTCCTATTTTACATAAAACTAAAACCTAGAAGTAATAAAAATAGCCTTTTATTTGTAAGTCCAGCTCAACAAGCCCCTACTAAGATGAATGCAAGATTACAAGAGAGCAAAAGAAGTTGCTTCAAACAAAACATGAAGCAGACAGGGAATTAACAAAATCCAAAAAGTTATCCACACTATTTACCGGGATAAGAAATTGCCAACCGAACATACATTTGAGTAGAATAAATGCCATATTAGGCTCTCCAAGTGAAGTTGTCATTTGTCAAGGATAATGTGTTGAAAGTAGTAAGAGTATTTTCACCAGAACAAACATTTTGCAAGGAATATACATGCAACATAAACTGCTTGCCTTAACTCCCATGAAAAATGGAGAGTTGATAGTCAAAAAACACATCAATTTTTTGTGAGTTTCACACCTCAACTATAAGATGTTTCCTTTTCCTCCTCCATGAACTGAACTATCATACACACCTCTACTGTCAGTTGTTCTCTTTCTACCTGAACTACCACCATCTTTCAAGTAGAAAAGGGAAAATTATTGGACAGAAAACAGTTGGCATTCACTAAAGATAGACAAGTAATGAGGCTTTGGATCAAAAAAAAGAAGAAGAAGATGAGGAGCACTTGGCTATTGATGAAGCTGGAGATATAGAAGGTGACAACCATGTAAATTGGGGATTTTTGATGAACTCGATTACAGATATGGGGTTCGGAAACAAATAGAGAGATTGGTTAAGTTTTACACATGCACTGTCAAATTCTCAATTTTGAGAAGTGAATGAAGGATTCTAGGGCTGCAAAAATGCTTTACCAGACAAGGCCAAATGGAAAGAACACAAATCTGGCAACTATAGTATTTCCTATTAGATTCAATGACCAAATAGCACCTGATAAATGATATTACTAGACTTAAAACACATAATGAAACTCAACATTTTTATATTTAACTCGATAAGATTACCATTTTATTCTCATATTTATGGTGCAATTGAGAAAAAGAAAAATGGATATAGAACTCAAAATATCAAAATTCAGCATACCTCCTCAGTAGGTCTGCCTAAGAAACCTCAAGCAACGCTCTAATTGCCATCAACTTCTGCAACTGCAGCTGAAAAAACCAAGCGATAAACAATTTTCACTTCTTGATTTCCTCATGAAGTTCTGGTAACATGTCAAGGACTGAAGGATTCTCACTAATAGCATTTACTAGTAACTCAGCTGTAGTTGCATCAAATGAGAAGCCCCTTCCATTCATCTCCTTCATAAAACTTACCATTTCATTTATTTTCCGGCACCTAAGATATCCTCGCAAAATAATATTGTAAGTGAAATTGTTTGGAAAACAACCGTTGTCTTCCATTTTTCTAAGCATATCCTTAGCTTCATCTAACAGCTCTTGTTGACAAAATCCAGCTATCATAATAGTGTATGTTCTCACATCCGGAACCAATCCCATTGAAGAAAGCTTCTCAAAAATGGCATGAGCTTTATCAAGTTCACCGTTTTTAGACAATCCATTAATGATAATATTGTAATATATAATAGTAACATTTTCTATCTTCCTTTCCAACTTATTAAACAGTGACATAGCTTCTTCGACAAGTCCATACTTGAAATAACCATCAAGCAAAGTACCATACATGTATAAATCAGGGGCAAGTCCTGCAGATTCCATCTCTACAAACAGTTGTTTTGCAACACCAATTCTTCCAAATTCAAACAGACCTTGCAAAGATAGTATTGTAGGTAACAACACTAGGCTTTAATCCCTTTTGAGAAATTTCACTAAACAATTGCATGGCCTCATCAAGATTCTTTTTCTTACAGTAACCATTTATTAGTATGTTATAGCTAAAAATGGTAGACTCAATTCCCTTATCTATCAAGATATCGAAAATTCTCCTAGCTCTATCTACTTCACCACGCAAACAGTATCCATCCATTATCATACTATGAGTGAATACATCAGGCTCTACACCCTTTTCAACCATGTTTCTCATTACTTCCTCCGCATCTTCAACTTTCCCTTCTTTGCATAGTCCATCTATTAGTATATTGAAGACGCGCAGATCTAGATACATATTAATGTTCACCATCTCAGAGAACAAAGTCGTAGCTTTCTCCCACTGACCAAACTTACACAAACCATCAATTATTGAAGTATATGTGACTATATCGGGATAAATGTCTTTCTGTTTCATCTCATTCAGAACGTTGATAGCAGCATCTAAGTTTCCATCTTTGCAATGAGCATCTATAACAATGTTGTAGTTACATATATCGGGCTGAGTTTTACCTTGTTCCATTACCGTAGCAGACTTACAATTTTCTGAGTATGACCTCTTTTGCTTAACCCATTCATGACGATTGCATACATGAATTCGTCAGGCTCACAAGTTTTCTCTCTCACTGATTTTTTGAACAATTCCACAGCATCCTTCACCTTATTTTCAGCAAAAATTCCTCTTAATAGGGTGTTAAATACAACAGTATCAAACGGAATGCCATTCTTCAAGTAAATAGATAACAATGAAAATGCACAATCAGTAGTATGCATAAGGCAATAACTGTTAATCACATTAGTCAAGATGAACCCATCAATTGGTATACCTAATTTCTGCATTTCTCGGAAAAGAGAAACAACATTTGAGTAATGCTTCTTCATATTTATCAATTTTTTCAATAATTTAGAGAAATCGACAACTGAAGGAAGAGGCTTCATTGTAATCATTTGATGGAATTGAGTAACAGCATCATCTAAACATTCAAAATTACTGCGTGAAGAAGAGGAGATAGAGAGAATACCATTGCAATTCCTCAGACAAAATTCTGCTCATCGCCATTGCCGCTCAATAATTTTCAGTGTGACCTAATAAGAAATGTTAGTGATCAGCGTGACACTTTTTTGTTTTCTTGAGATTCAACCAATTTAACTTTGATCGAATATTTACATATGAAATTTTCAATTTTTAAAAAATAAAATTTATATATTTGTAAACTACCTATAGAGTACTATAAATAAGATAATTCAAAATGTTAAAAACATCTATGAAAAAATTACGATTAAAAATAAACTTGTTCGAACCTCGAAATGCAAAAAAAGTGCCACATAAAATGAGACGGAGAAAGTATAACTAATATTAATATCTGCGGGATGTGTAATCAGTATCAAAAGAAATTATTGATGACAAAATAATACTATACTTGTCCACTTTTTATTTTTTTACGGTTATTATTAATAGACAAATTTTTTATTGGGACAAATAATAGAAATCACATACTTTAAAGTAAAATTATCATTTAGCCCTTATAATTTTATAATAACATAGATCCTCAAACTGATACAATAATATAAGTGCTGATACATTAATTTGAGGCGCGAGATATATTACTCGTTAAGTAAAATACATTACATTTTATATATGATAAACTTATTTTATGTACATTATATACATGATACACTAATCTGATTTGCGAAATACATTAATATGATGCATTGATACATTAATCTAATGTGCGGAAATGATGGATTTGGTAGATTTGTAAAATTAATAGGAGATAATGGTAATAAGAGAACTTATAGGTGACATTTCTATCATTTTTTCATTTTTGGGCTATACCCTCAATTAAGTACTTTAAAAAAAAATTAGAATTTCTTGAATTCATCCACTTCATAATTAATACTTCATAATTAATAAAGGTAAAATGGTAGACTCACTATGTTAATAATTGTTTTCTTAATAGGTGTGTCAATTCAAATGTGGATAAGTAATTAAGGACAAAGAGAGTATTATTTATTTGTTTGATGCAATAATCTCTTTAGTATTAAAGCAGATTTATCAATGTAGAAGAAAGAATAGTAAAACAATAAAATACCTTTTGAAAGTTACAACCAATGGGATTTCATTTGCATCATGTTGCAATGTCATGATATGCACTTGAGATATATAAATGAATGACTTAGATCACATTATTCTTCATAGAGAATTACAATTAGAGTTCAACTATACATGCTCAGAAGTACATGACAACACCATTTCACCAGAAGAACAAGTTACTAGAGGATACATAATGATGCAAAGGAAAACTTTCTTGTCTCGTGTCCGGATTACCTTCCCGTCTATAACTTCAACATTAAGCCCTGGCAACTTCTGAGCTAGAAGGATACATACTGAACAATTTAGACATCCAAAGGGATTACATTGTCTCCAGCTTTGCACCGTTGGATAACAGAGCCTCATCGCCAAAGGGGCAGTCTCTAATCTCTAACTTGCCGAGGCTATCACAGCCAGAGAGCACGTAGTGGAGGCATAGATGCTTATCCCCAGAAAAGCTAAGGAAAGCATCTCTAACTTCTAGCATGGACCCTGATGTACTCAAACATACGGTCCGTAAGGAGGCCAGAAAGAGAGAGTTGCTGGAATTACTTGCAGTGTTGAACAATGGCCCCAAAACCAGCATCAAGTGCTTCAAGGGTTACATGAGTTTGAGGTTTGATAATACACACAAACGAAATTGGATCATATTACAATGGTTCCTTGCAATAGTAACCAAGGCATCATTTGTCATTTGGCAGCAGAAGTATAAAACTGACTGAAGCTTAGGGAAGCCCATTAGAACAGCTACAAGGTCTTGCTTCATCAAGGATACATTCAGTCCTGGAGCAAATGGACCAGAAGGGAACACCCTAAAGCTCTTGAAGTTCCTTATGCAAGACCCTATCTTCAATGTAATCTAGCACCAGCAGTCATATCCATGTCAAGCAACTTAAAGTGTAAGCTGGATAAGGAACCAGTTAGCACAGAAATACATCAGAGCCACCAGGCAGAGAAGAACTGAAAACTTACAGGTCCTTGGCCTGAATAGTATCTCGTTATTTAAGCACCATGCGTGAAAAATAGTGAGTGCTCTTACCCTGGGAAATATGCAAGTATAGACGGAACTTATTTCCTATTCCATTTAGTTTTATGCGGTGGGGTTTCACTGGACACAGAGTTTGACAAAAGAAAGGAACTTCTAGTCTTAAACGTGCCATGTCATATTTGTGGCTATAAAAGCATGTCATCAAAGGTAAAATGGGAAATTTATAATTAAATCATTTTCAATAATGGAAAGGCGTTGTTCTATTTTAAACATGCTAAAAAGAAAAGAAGTGCCACATAAAATGGAGTAGCTTCTCTTTCTTTTTCCGATTACTTGACCAGTGTAATTTTCTTTGCAAGATAGCATGTAAGGAAGACGATATACAATTCTCTTTGCCAGTACATCAGCCTTAGAGAATCAAGATAAATCCTCAGACAACTTTGTTGTGGTGAATAAGTGATGGAGGGTTGTACTGATATCAATTATTACTGCACCACTCTTGTGTTCAGTGTTCCCTTTTTCCTTCTTCATTTTGTGTGCTTTATAGTTAAAAACCAGTAGTCTTGCTAGGTAATCCACAATTTGTTCTTTCAAAATTGTTGTTCTTGTATAATCTCTTCTTTTTTTTGGCGTGGCTTAAATTGTTACTCCTCAAGTCCATCATAAAGTACATTATTGCAAATATTCTTGTGTATGAAGCAAATACACTAAAGAGAGCATCAAAAAAAGAAAAGAAGTAGAAAGTAGTACCTATCATCAGCTGCTTCGCTTTCAGAACTTCAGCTTCTGGCGTGACCGTGATGAACCTGTTCCGCAAACCCACACGTAAATAAAATTGACATCATATAATGGAGTGCCTGTCTGAAATATGCTACTCCTCAATATATTGAAGGACATTGTTATTTATTCTCAAATAGATAGAAAATGACACTACATGTTGACAACAAATAGCATTGGATATGATATTCCTAAACTTATAATATGTACACATAAGGGTAACTCACACTATTTCTCATATCAAGAGAACAGTAATATCTGATTTCCAAGATAAAAAATAGTGGAAAAACAATCAAAACATCAACAGTGATGTACCTCCTCGATAAGCCAGCCTGAAAGCCAAAGCAACATTTTCATTGCCATATTTCATCTTCCACAATTGCATTGGATTCAATTTCATTTCACACTATTTCTCATATCAAGAGAACAGTAATATCTGATTTCCAAGATAAAAATTAGTGGAAAAACAATCAAAACATCAACAGTGCTGTACCTCCTCGATAACCCAGCCTGAAAGCCAAAGCAACATTTTCATTGCCATATTTCATCTTCCACAATTGCATTGGATTCAATTTCATTTGAGGTGATAAACAAAACTGTATCAAAGCTTAAAACATAACCGAAAAAACCAAGCGATAGCAATTTTCACTTCTTCTTTTCCGTGTGGAGCTTTGGTATCATCTCAAGGATGGAAGTATTCTCACTTATTTCCTTTACCAGTAACTTAGCTGTAGTTGCGTCAAATGAGAAGCCCCTCCCAGACATTTCATTCATAAAAGTTACCATTTCATTTATTTTCCTACACCTAAGATACCCTTGCACAATAACATTGTAAGTGACATTGTCTGGAAGACAATTGTCCCCCTCCATTTTTCTAAGCATATCTTTAGCTTCATCTAACAACCCTTGAAGACAAAATCCAGTTATCATTGTATTGTATGTTCTCACATTCAGAATCAATCCCATTGAAGAAAGCTTCTCAAAAATAGCATAAGCTTCATCGAGTTTACCGTTTTTACACAACCCATTAATGATAATATTGTAAGATACAATGTCAATATTTTCTGTCTTTCTTTCCAACTTATAAAGAGTGACATAGCTTCTTCAACAAGTCCGTACTTAAAATAACCATCAAGCAAAGTGTTATGAGTGGATAAGTTAGGTACCGGCCCAGTAGATACCATCTCAACAAACAATTGTTTTGCAACACCAATTCTTCCAACTTCAAACAGACCTTGCAAGATAGTATTGTAGCTAACAATATTAGGCTTTAATCCCTTTTGAGAAATTTCACAAAACAATTGCATGGCCTTGTCAATTTCTTTTTCTTACAATATCCATTTATTAGTATGTTATAGCTAAAAATGGTAGGCTCAATGCCCTTATCTATCAAGATATAAAAAATTCTCCTCGCTTTATATAGTTGACCACGCAAACAATATCCATCCATTATCACATTGTAGGTGATTACATTAGGCTCGACACCCTTTTCAACCATTTGTTTCATTACTTCTTCGGCATCTTCAACTTTCCCTTCTTTGCATAGTCCATCTGTTAGTATGTTGAAGGTGCGCACATCTGGATACATATTTAGGTTCACCATCTCCGAGAACAAAGTTTTAACCTTTCCCACTGACCGAGCTTACACAAACTATCAATCAATGAATTATACGTTAATATGTCTGGATGAATGCCTTTTTGCTTCATCTCATTCAAAAAGTTGATAGCAGTATCTGAGTTCCCATCTTTGCATAGGGCATCTATTACGATATTGTAGTGAATTCTTCTTGGTTTAGTGTTCCCTTGTTCCATTAACCGTAGCAAACTTAAAGTTTTTTGAGTATGACCCCTTTTTACTGAGTCCATTCATGACGATTGCATACATGACTTCATCAGGCTCACAAATCTTCTCTGTAACCGATTTTTTGAACAATTCAACAGCATCTTTAACCTTATTTTCAGCAAAGAATCCCCTTATTAGGGTTGTAAAGATGACAACATCAAATGCAAAACCACTCTTTAAGTAAATTGATAACACCCATAATCCACAATCAGCACGATGCATAAAGCAATAACTGTTTATCACACTAGTCAAAATGACTCCATCAATTTGGATACCCAATTTCTGCATTTGTCGAAAAAGAGAAATCACAGCAGAGTAATGCTTCATACTTATCATATTCTTAAATAATTTAGAGAAATCGACAACTGAAGGAAGAGGCTTCATTGTAACCATTTGATGGAAGTGAGTAACAGCATCATCTAAACACTCAAAATTGCTACTACTACTTAACCCAACTCTACCCTTTACTTCACTACGCTGTGAAGAAGAATAAGAATGTAATATATGAAACGAAGAGATAGAGCGAATACCATTACATTTCCGCAGAAAAATTCTCCTCATCTCCATTGCCATCTTCAATTTTTCTGTGTGGCGTGACCTAATTTTGCCTGCACATACTTTTTTGTATTAAAATTATTAACAGAGTAGTTGCCACACCTTCTCTTTTCTCGACACAAATTAGTATAATCTTCGATTTAATAGCGAAAATGCATATGCCTGAAATCTCAAAGACATACTTTTAATATACTAAAGTCATATTACTCTTAAACTTATTTTATAAATAATTTTCTAATCCCTTTTCGATTTACGTGACACTAGTTTGAAAAAAAATATCAGCACATGCTGAACTCACAAGATAGTGCCACGTAGATCGAAAAGAGAAAGAAAATTATATTTATGAAATAAGTTCATGATTAATAGGATTTTAATATAGCATAAGGGTATCTCTGAAATTTCGAGCATAGATTGAGGAGATACTTGTGTGTTACCCCATTAATTATGACAAAAACAAGACAATAAATGTTGTTACCTCAATTTATCGATGAGTCTTCTAGAATTTGAACAATTACGTCTAAAATAAAAATGGTCAATAAAAAATTTTTTAGATATATCATTTTTGATAGTTCATAAATATAATTATATGAATATTTTTTATTAGAAAATAAAAATAAAATCAAAAGAATATATTTTACATTTTAAATTATATTAATGATATATTTTGAGTTTTGAACCAACACAATTTAATTCGAGTAATTTACATAAATAATATATTATATAACATTATTTTCTAATTATAACATATCTCTTACTCCTACACATATCAGTATTTCTTACCACAAAATCATTATTTTTTAATATAATTTTTATACAAATTTGTTACAAATTTCTCAGAGTTTCACTTCTTTTCGGTAAATAACTACAACAATCAAACCACCAACTGTGTACATTTAATACAATTTTGATATAACCTTGATACATTTTATTAGAACTTCACCTAATATATGACAAAACATTCTTAATACAAATATAATATAAGTATTGTATGTGAATTTCAAGCGTTCGGATACTATTTAAATTAAAATTTACATCGTTAAAAATGTATTATATTTATTCTGAATAATTACTATCGAATTTATAATATATAATATTGAAATTGAGTTGTATTATAACTACAGTTAATATTTATATATATAATTTTAGCACACTTTAATATTTGAGAGTTTTTCTTTCCGTAACACCACTACCAAACCACGATTGTTTATATTTAATACAGTTTTAATATAACTTTATACATTTTTTTAAGAACTTCACCTAATATACAATTTAAATACAATTTTACTATAACATATATGTTATATAAGAATTTTCTTAAATATTACCAAAACTCATTTCAATCCCCTAATTCCTAACTCAAACAAAACAAAACTCACAACTTATTTTAACTCTCTCTTTTGTTTTCTCGGAGTCTAAAGTCATTGGTTTAACTCGATAAAGGACTTTTTCATTTCCACGAAAGTCCATTCCCAAATAATAAGTTGGCTTCGTCCCTGATCACGAGGTCTTCTGTTTCACTCTCAGTGACTCAATTGCGACAAACTGATTAACTCCTGATAATTGTTCGCTAGTATAGTAATTAATACTTTTTAAGTTCGATATACAAAATTATATTCATTTAAATAGATATAATATTTATTTTAACATTAATTATTATTTTTAAATAATTTTATTCTTATTATATATAATTTTATTAATTGACACGAAATATACAAAACACATATGAGGAAAATGGAAATGAGGAAAATAACTAATACTGCAAAATCGTAGTTTAGGAGATAATTTAATACTTATATAATTCAATTAATAGTGGTGTAGGATCTTTGTAAAAATGGCCCTTTTTATAATAACCTTATCAAATATTAATTATTTTAGTTTACTGTATTCCCATTTTTATGCTAGTTCATTATTTTCATAAAATAATAAATTTTTATTGTTATAAAGCCAGAAACAGAAATAGTATAGGTTAATATTTTGATCAAATATTTTAAACTTTTATATATTACAATATTTTCTGGTAATTAAAGTAATTTACGTTGAAAGATCCGCGCATATTTGATTTTCATTAGACAAAAATTATTGATGCATTATCCTTCTTTAATTTTGAATTATTGAAACATAAATACTATATAAGATTTTAAATTTTAATATTTTTGTTACTTTTACAACATTAGAAAATTAGGTTTTTTTTTTTCTAACATCCAAATAAACGTATACTCCCTCTGTCTCAATTTACATGACACCTTTTATATTTTGAAAGTCAAACAGTTTAAGTTAAATAGAATTTACGCATAAAATCTTCAATTTATTTGAAATGAAATTTATATATTTGTAAACTACTTAAAAAGTACTATTAGTAACAATAATTAATAATTTACATTGTTTAAAAGATTTATGAAAAGAGAAACTTGTTTCATTCTTGAAATCCGAAAAATGACATTTAAAATGGAACGGAGGTAGTATCAGTCTCTATATTAAGTTTTAAAATATCTCGATACGAACGAGGCGTTTATAGTGAGGTGTGATGGTACAAATGGCCGGCCATATATCAACATCACATAAGACTCATTCGGCAAGGCCTAACAACTATATGCTCCAAATATTATCTTTTTTTTTATGTATATATATATATATATATATATATATATATATATATATACACATAACTTAGTGTACATTACAATAATCAAAACTACTATATTTTTCACTCTAAACAAACAACATGTTTGGAACAATATCTAAAGAGATTGAAGTTCATGTGCCAGCAAATGAAGCTTGGAAAATCTATGGCACTATTCAACTAGCACATATTGTAGTTAAAGAGCTTCCGAATATCGTTCATAACGTCGATATACTTGAAGGTGATGGTGGTGTTGATTCAGTCCTCAGAGTAACATTTCCACCAGGAACACCACTTTTGACATCTCACAAAGAGAAATTTGTTGTTATTGATGATGATAAGAGGGTAAAAATAGCTCAAGTGGTGGAAGGTGGACTTCTTGATCTTGGATTTACACTTTACAAAGTTAAGTTTGAAATCATAGAGAAAGGTAAAGAAACATGTATCACAAAATCAACAATTGAGTATGAAGTCAAGGAAGAAGCAATAGCTAATGCCTCATTTGTTAGTATTCAACCTTTGTGGCCATAATGAATATGGTTGCAAAGTATCTAACTCAAGGCAAAGATGGTCAAGCTTCCACCTAATTGGAGAGGCCAATCCAAGATTCAGAAGACTATGATGAATTATACGTATGTATACTTAGTTCGAGCAAAAAATCATATATACCCAAAAAAACTCGTCCTTATCTTACTCCAGTCCGACTTTTATGAAGAGTTTGGTCAATGGTTGAAGCTTTATTTGTATTTCAATGAAAAAGAATTGGGAAATAAACATATTAGGTGAATTTTGTTCATTATTAATGCTACTATAATTTCAAGTATTTTGACAAATTTGTGTTTCTTTCTGTTTAATGGGTTGGTCGTGTACAATGTATTATGCAACACAATTGGTTCCATATTTGTGTGTGTAGATTGTGTTAATCTATAAAAAAACATACTCAAGTAGTTAAGCCAGTAAGATTCAAATATCATATGGTTAAATAGGGGGGGAAAAGTGAGTATGATAGCTTATGAACGATCAATATGCAATAATATAAAATCTCATAAGGATTTAAATTTCATTCTATTAAATAGTCGATATCGAAATGGTGTAGATGAGAAAGATATTTGTGCACTATATCTTTCTTCTCATCTTCTATGTAATTGAATTCAAAAACCTTGGAGGATTTGCCTTGATCTAAATCCAATTACAATAGGAAATCCATTTTTCAAGAAATCCAATTTATTAAAGTCCACTGATCTGACTAATCTCGATTCACAATGAATAGACCATGAGGAAGTAAAGTGCCTATGTACCAAAATGGTCTCTATTCATAGGATTTGAATAGACCATGAGGAAGTAAAGTGCCTATGTACCAAAATGGTCTCTATTCATAGGATTTGAACCCAACTGGTTAAGGATACAAGAATCTCAACCATCCAACTAGACCTTTGGTGGTGAACCCATTTCTCCACTTATGATCTTCTTGTAGCTCTTTTCATTTCACCAATCTAGACACAGGCCTAAAGCTATATGCTTAATTCTAGCTTAGTTTGCTACTTTCTTCATTGATAAAAGTTGAAGAAAAAACCATGATTCATCCCTATATTCTTCATTGACAAGACACTCCGAGGAATTATCAGATATTGAAAAAGGGAACACCATGTTCAACCCGCGTACCACTGGCTCGAGAATTTCTAGGTTATTAAAAAAAGGGTGGGGGGTGGGGGTGGGGGTGGGGGGAGGGGAATAGGCAAGAACTTGCTGAATGGTTCATAGATTTTCTTCAAGGTATATTACACAAATGATATCACAAAAGTTGTCAATGCATGTAGCTTAAATCCATTTACTAATTACACCAATCTTTTAAAGGCACATACTGGAAGTGTACCATCAATGATTCAGACCTAAAGCTTAACTGAATAAAAGTATTTCCAGTCATACACTTTCCCTTCCACTCACATAGTCATACACTTCATCCAGAGGTCATGTAAATGATAGCAAAATCCTGTCAAAGAAGGTGATCAACCATGTTATATAATAGCCATGACATGTTCTACCTGCAAAGGTAGCAAAACTTTAAGGAGTGATCTGGTTATACTTTATGCAAAGACGATAAGAGAACACATTATTTGGAATTTTATGAAGATGGGGTTGGAAAACAAGTTCGGAGCACTTTCCCAAATTTGGAATTCAAATCCAAGTTGGATTTGGAGATTTTATAACCAAACACTGATATTGAAATAAAGTGAATAATTCTCAAGGCATAAATCATCTTGACGTTATAATTCACACATAACTAGAAAGTGAACCAAACGACCGCTTAGCACTTCCTGTGTGGACAGAGAAGATTATAACACAAGCACATAAAAGAATAAATCCTTATCCATATATTCAGGAAATAGAGGGGGACAGAGAGAGAATAAAGTTTGAGGGAGCGGTAAACAAACCTTGGACTTAATTTGTGGCAGGAAGATATACTCTTATGGTGTCTTTCGCGGCCAGTTTCCTCCTACACGTAGGACATTTTCCCTGAGCAGCAATGGATGCTTTAATGCACACCTTGCAGAATATGTGACCACATTTCGTTGACATCTCCTCAACTAATGGACCCATGCACACTGGACAGCTGAATGTAGGCTCTTTTGGTGGTGCTGGTATTGCACTTCTTAGATCAACTCTCTGGCATGGGGAACAAAATTAATTAGAATAACGTTTCAAAACTTGAGATGGTAGATCGATAAAATATATTCTTTTAAATAAAGAACAATATATAGTACATGGACTGTACCTTTGGGCAGCTATGTCCTTCTAGGTCTATGTGATTATCACCATTGTTTGTTGCTTGATTTGTAGAGACTCTTCTATGCCTGTTGCGACTGTTACCCCTAGACGCACGGTCCTCTGCAATAGCCATGCTCCAACCAAAGTCAATCACAAAGGGTAATGGAAGAAATAACTCAAGCCAAGCTTTCCATGCAAATGGACTAACCCAAAAGTACATCAGGTCAAGCACTTTTGATGCAAAATTAATTAGAACACCATACATGCCATAGCTCAAATACATTGTGTATATTTTGTTATCTACACACTCCTCCTTCTCCCAACCATTAGAGGATTAGAAAAAGAAAATACTCTAAAGAAAGTTCAGTTGATACTGGCGAAGTATTAGGTCACTTTAAGATTCATTTTAATCCTGAAGAATTAATAAAATCCTCCATTCCATCAGAACAGATACTCCTTGAGTGCACAAATTTTGTACATTAAATTGGAATCCTCAAAGAAAGAGACGATTATCATAGGTCCAGGTAAGATCATCTTGCTCCACCCATAAAGAGAATACTATAATTACAATCGCATATCTACTTAACCATTAAAGAAGAAAAAAAGAGGTTACTCTAAGCAATTCTAGTCAGATAATTCCTATCTAAAGCAAATAATAAAGTTCTATAGCTCTTGATTGGGAAAAAAAAAGAGTTTTATAGCTAAACACAAACAAATAACCTGCAGGTGTAACAGGCTTAAGAGAAGAATAAATTACCAGAATCCACATCAAGCACAATAACCCGTCCTTGATTCCTTCTGGAGTTGTTCTTAGCCTAATGAAAAATGAGAAGATATCTAACATATTAGACTTGATGTGAAACATCAGCCGTAATCACAAACATGATGTACCACTAAAGCATCTTAACAAAGGAAAATAGAATAGTATGGGGAAGTACATACTGCTGCAAACGCCCTAGGGGATGATATAATCACATCATCATCAAGTGCCTCAACATCAATTGCTCCAGCTGTCAAAGAGGCACCTCTTCGTCCTTGTGTTGTATCCCCAGACACAACATGAATAGGATCTCCTTCCTGAATTCTGTTCTCAGCTGGCGGTGCAGCATTTAGATCCACATTTAGAACAGTATTTCTTCTCGACTGGGACCTTGTACGCCTAATTGGTTGTGCACTACTTTCTTGGGAACTCATGCTCTGCTCAGTCGTGATCTCAAGGGTTAGCTTCGACAGTATAATTCCTAAGATGTCAAGTGAAATTATATATCAAGAACAGGGAAAGACAGATAATTTGAAGTTATGCTAGGGTTTTATTTTCATCATAATGTAAGGATAAGAACTAGCAGTAATTCAAATATCTTTGATTTACTAAATACACTTCTGCAGTAACGCTTAAAGTTGACTTTTAACATACACCACGGCGAGAAGCAGAAATGAATAGACTTGCAAACTGCAAGTTGCATGCTTTCATGATTTTTTTTTTATTTTTTTTTAAACGGCAAGGGAAACCCGCAGCCGCTACCCTTTTGGGAGCGCACAGGGTAAAACCCCGCTCCTATGCAATAGCTCGCAAACCACATAGGAGAGGTAACCAGTAACCTGCACTAGGCAAGCCTGGTGCGATGAGCTAGACCCAGAAGGCAAACCCCTTGCTTTCGCTGGCAAGGGGTTTCGAACTTGAGACCTCCAACATGGAAGTCCCAAGCTCAAACCACTGGGCCAACCCGAAGGGTGCTTTCATGTATTTTCAGCTAAGTAGAAGTTAAATCGGGCTGCAATCAATGGAAAGGAAAGCACGGGCATTGAAAGTTTGATACCAACGAGACAGTATCTCAAGAATCCTTCACACTCCATCTGCCAACCTTAGTCCAGCTCTACAGCTTAATACTAAGCTCCGTACAACAGAATCAAATAGCTTCTTCTTTTTATAACTTTTGAGTTAGAAAAGTTATCCGGTTTAACCATAGCCCATTCAAGTTCCAAAATTGAATCTTACACATAGTTAAAAGAAGACCCAGAAAACAAAATTAACTTCCACATTGTAACCTCAAACCTTGTTATGTCCTCTTTACTTCTGTATTTCCCGTTAAACTGATTTTAATGTGTGTTACTCGAGCTGCGGATTTTCCAGAAACAACCTCTCTACCTCCACAAGATACGGGTGAGGTCTGCACACATTCGACCTCCCCAAACCCCGCTTATGGGACAATACTGGGTTTGGTTTGTTGTTGTTGTTGTTATATTGTAACCTCAAAACCAATATCAACAGTGTGAAAGCAGGAAGAGGACACTCCCTTTATATCAAATTGTTCAAACAAAAACTCACCAATTTGGCAAAAAATTACCAGAAACTACACAACTTAAAACTAGTGGGTTGATTGTATAAATCCAGTGTATCCATTAGACTCCATTCGTCCCTATTCAGAGGATTCGTCACAATTTGATAAATTTCAGACTGAATATCAAATCTACAGAAACTCTTATTTACTTTGTGATGCTCGAAAGGAACCACACAAGTTATATCAACTCAATACGCTTCAATCCCAAACTAGTGTGTTGGCTATATAAATTTAGTGTATCCTTCCACTCTATTTAATTTTTTTTTTTTGATAAACACAGTGTCCAGGCCAGCTTGCATGCACTCCACAGGATACCTATCAACTACCACCTGCATCAAGTGCCAGGTACACAATTTGACTGTTTCTAGACTTAATGTCGAATCTATCAAAACCTTCATTTATTTCATGATGCTCGAAAGGAAACAACACAACTTAAATCAACTCAACCTGCTTCAATCCCAAACTAGCGTGTTGGCTATATAAATTCAACATATCCATTCCACCCTATTTATTTTTTTTAATAATCCTAGTGCCCAAGCCAAATTTCACCTACCTCGACTAATTCCATAAGATTCCTATCAACTCCCACCAGCAACAAGTACAGCGTACACAATTTGACCATTTTTAGCCGAATGTTTAATCTACGGATCCCCCCCCCCCTCCCTCCTCCTAGTTTAAGCTGCTCCAAAGTAAACCTAGCCACACATGACAGAACTGTAGCAACAACAATCAGTCCGTTTTTAATCTATTCATACTTAATAACAACAATTTCAGATATATATATAACAAACAATGGAAGCAAAAATATGAATTTTTCATCACAACACAAACATATACACGAAAATTTAGCAGATCACAACACAAGACTGTAAAATAAACCGATTAAACATTAAAAAATAAAAAAACGAAGAACACAAAACAAGTTAATCGATAATTTCAAAGGAATTGAAGGATCCAAATGAGAATCGAACCTGAACTTGTTCAAAACTGCAAAAAAATTAAAAAACCCAAAAACATTTATTAGGGTTTTATAGAGAAAGGGGAGAGAGTGAATTTGAAATTCAAAATACTGTGTAACTCAAACTTTTGTTACAAATAAGGAAATACCATTTTTAATTGCACCGTTTGCGGGCGGGCGGGCGGGGCGGATTATAATTCGTAAGATATTATGATTTGAAATATGTTTTTATTTGTTTTTACTTGTTTATTTAAATTTGGTATTATTCTTTATTCTTTAGAAAAATAATGATAAATATGTATATTTTATTATAATAATTAGGGCCCATTTGGATGGGCTTAATAAAAACAGCTTTAAAAAAGTACTTTTGAAAGTGCTGAAACTAATTTTTAAAATAAGCAGTTATGCGTTTGGATTAAAAGTGCTGAAGTTGTTATGCCAACGTGAAAAATGAAAAATAGAAGAGAAAGAGATGTTAGGGTTATATGGGTAATTTGGAGATTGTATAAAAATATTAAGGGAAAAAACATAAAAATGTGGTCAACTTAAAACAGCTTATAAGCTAAAAAAAAAAGCACCCCTACCCCAGCTTTTAACTTTTGTTTAAATAAGTTTTTTTAACTTAAAATAAGCTATTTTGAGTATTGCCAAAAGTTAAATAAGTCAAAAACCAGCTTTTAAGTCAGTTTGACCAGCTTTTAGCTTTTAAGCTGAGCCAACAGGCTCTAAGGGCCCGTTTGGATGGGCTTAATAAAAGTAGCTTTAAAAAAGTACTTTTGAAAGTGCTGAAACTTATTTTTAAAATAAGCAGTTATGCATTTGGATAAAAGTGCTGAAGTTGTTATGTCAAACGTGAAAATGGGAAACTAGAAGAAATAGATATTAGGATTATATGGGTAATTTGAAGATTGTATAAAAATATTAAGGGAAAAAACATAAAAATGTGGTCAACTTAAAACAGCTTATAAGCCAAAAAGAAAAAAGCACCCCTACCCCAGCTTTTAACTTTTGACTTAAAATAAGTTTTTTTTAACTTAAAATAAGCTATTTTGAGTATTGCCAAACAGTTAAATAAGTCAAAAACCAGCTTTTAAGTCAGTTTGACCAGCTTTTAAGCTGAGCCAAACAGGCTCTAAGTATATTAATTGATGTATAGCATTAAGAGTCTGTTTGGCTCAGCTTAAAAGCTGGTCAAACTGACTTAAAAGCTGGTTTTTTGACTTATTTAGCTGTTTGGCAATACTCAAAATTTATTTTAAGTTTAAAAAAACTTATTTTAAGTCAAAAGTTAAAAGTTGGGATAGGGGTGTTTTTTTTTTTTAGCTTATAAGTTGTTTTAAGTTGACCACTTTTTTATCTTTTTGCCCTTAATATTTTTATACAATCTCCAAATTACCCACATAACCCTAACAGCTCTTTCTTCCATTTTTTCCTTTTCACGTTTGACATAGCAACTTCAGCACTTTTATCCAAACGCATAACTGCTTATTTTAAAAATAAGTTTCAGCACTTTCAAAAGTATATTTTTAAAGTTGTTTTTACTAAGCTCATCCAAACGAGCCCTAATTCATGATAAATAATTTGGAAATAAGTAATTAAAGTTGAAAGTAATTGTATATTAATAGTAATATTTGTATTAGTTATACTTGCATAGTTGCATTAAGCTATTAAACATACATAGAAAATTTTTATGTATTGTTTGATTTGATGTATTAATTATACGTATAACATACAAATATTCTTCACAATTATGATGGAAAAGATATAACAAGGGGTTTCAGAGGACTTTAAGCATGCTGATGTATACATATCTTAATGCGCAAGGAGTATATATATATGTTGAAAAAAGTGTATCAGATAAGGTGTTATGAATAGAGTTTATGCATGTTTTATTTCTCCTACTCCACTCTACTAAGTAGGTGTTTGACTCTGCAATTTCACGTTGATTTTAGCTTATGATCTATAGTGAAGTGAACTCTCAAATTTTCCAAAAATCATGATATGAGATTTATTAAATACAAAAATTGACCCACAATTTTATATTTAATAAAAAAAATCACATTTAATTTATATATCTACTAGCCATATATTTTATATGTAAATAAAATTTATAATTCATATCATTATTTTTTAAACTATTTATATCTCATATAACGATTACTTCTCTAATCTAAAACTATTCTTACTTCTAATCAATTCTTAATTTATTATTTATATTCATCGAATTCCTTATTGTTTATCAAATTTATCACTACATTCAAAGCAATGTTCAATAATAATGAAAAAATTATCATTATATTGAGTGGACAAGATTAATATTGTGGCATTAATTGCAAAAGTAACTTCCTTAACTACTAACAACTTGAACACTATAACTTATGTTTAATTTTATTTTTTATTCAATAAAGGTTTGATGAATAGATATTGTATTTTTTTAGGATAATTTTATGATGATGTATAATGCAATTTTATAAACTTTTATTTATTTGTTAAGATTGTATAGATAATTTTGATTGTTTTACAACTTATAGAATGTTTATATTTAAAAAAAAAACATACAACATAAGAAATCATATTCAAATAAAACTTTAACTTCATCTCGTAATTTCATATCATAATTATATATATATTTCATATCATGATTTAATATTACATAGTCAAATAGGTCCTAAGAGTTCTTACACCCTTTATGTCAACTATTGTGATGTAGTGTAATAGATGCGAGTTTTTAAAATATGAAAAGAATTTTCAATATTTCAAAATTATGCTTCACATAAATTATTTTTTTAAAATAGAAAAGTGTACACTTATTTACTGTTTTTGCCAAATATATGGAATCTAATATATACAAAATGTCGACAGAATCATTAAATATGTAACGACCTGTTTAGTCGTTTTGAGCAGCATATTTTATTTCTGGAAAATTGGCTGAGACGACGGACCCCACGACGGACCGTCATGGGCACGACGGACCGTCGGAGGGTCTCGTTTCAAAACACTTAGAAATTCTGAAATTGGGTACTGAAAATCGACTCTCTGAACTTCGTGACGAACTTGCAGGACGGACCGTCACAGGCGTGACGGACCGTCACAGACCCTTGGTGGAAATTTGGGTCTATGAACTTTGCGACGACCTGCAGGACGGACCGTCGCAGGCACGACGGCCCGTCACAGGTTGCGTAATCCCAGTCTGGGTCGGATTTCTTTACACGTTTTAAGGGACGTTTTTGACTATTCCTGCCTTAATTATAAAGTTAGTGAGTTAATATTAATAAGTCTAATTACTTGGGGGTTAAAAGAGGTAACCTTAAGTTAATTAGTGGGTTATTATTGCCATCTTTTATTCTTAATTATATGCTAATTAGGGTAAAAGAGGAGGGTTTTGAATAAGAAAAAGAGAAAGAACAAAGATAGAGAGAGAGGATTCGATCGAAGAGGAAAAACACAAAGCTTGGGAAATTGCTTGTTTGAATTCAATTCTTCGGTGGAGGTAGGTTATGGTTTATGCTATCTTATAGTAAACTCTTAATAGCGAATGATATGTGTTGGTAGTATTGTAAACCCTTCTATATGCTTAATTGTATGCTTGCATGATTGTGATTATGAAATTGTGATAAAATAAGCATGATGAAGCTATTGAATCCTAAATCTTGAAAGAAACCCTAATTCACTTGTTAATGATGATGCCTTGGTGTAAAAGAAAGCTTGATAAATTATATAATGAGAATGATGGTGCCTTAGTATAAATGAAGGCTTGATAAATTATATAATGAGATTGATGATGTCTTAGTATAAAAGAAGGCTTGATGAATTAGGGGATCGGGTGCCACGTTCCGGTACCAGGATAGTATATGAGGATCGGAGTGTCACGTTCCGACACCAGGATAGAATATGGATCAGGTGCCACGTTCCGGTACCAGGATAGTATATGAGGATCGGAGTGTCACGTTCCGACACCAGGATAGAATATGGATCGGGTGCCACGTTCCGGTACCAGGATAGTATATGAGGATCGGAGTGCCACGTTCCGGCACCAGGATAGAATATGGATCGGAGTGTCACGTTCCGACACCAGGATAGTATATGGAGCGGAGTGTCACGTACCGACACAAGAGGAAGAAAGATAATGAATCTTGAAAGATGAATAATATACTCAATCTAATGAACCTAATTCCCAAAACGAGTATGGTATTGAGGCTTGAGTCCTCATGGATGAACTTGGTAGTACTTATTGATGATTATAGTACTTGTTGTTGCTACATGTTGAGTATTATAGTTGTTTTATAATGTTACTTGATATATATTGTCTTCTATTTTGAGTTGGCCGATGATATCTACACAGTACCCGTGCTTGTACTGACCCCCTACTTTTATGTTTTCTTCTTTGTTATTTGTGGAGTGCAGCAAACGGGCCATTGTCTTCAACTCAACAGTAATTCTAGCCAGTCTTCGTCACACCGGATCTTCAGGGTGAGCTAATGCTTCTAGCTTGGACTGATCTTCTTCTTCAAGTCTTGATGCCTTGAATTTCCGGCATGGACTAGCTTTTACTTGTTTTAGTTTTAGAATACTCTTAGTTTAGTCATTTGATTATAGATGTTCTTGTGGTGATGACTTCCAGATTTTGGGTAATAATAGATGTTGAATATTAATAGTTATTGAATTGGTTTTTAATAATGAGTTTAAGTCTTCCGCATTACTTTCTGTTGACATACATTGAAATGTTAAGGGATTGATTGGTTGGTTCGCTCACATAGGAGGGTAAATGTGGGTGCCAGTCGCGACCCGGTTTTTGGTCGTGACAAACTTGGTATCAGAGCATTAGGTTCGTTGGTCTCATCACACAAGAACAGGTCTAGTAGAGTCTTAAGGAACAGTAGGGGGACGCCTTTACTTCTCCTTGAGAGGCTATAAGACTTTAGGAAAATTCCACTATTTCTTTCTTTCTTTCGTGCTATTACTTGAATCCAATTGGTATCTAGGTGATACAAATTGGTATCTGACCATCTTCACTCTATTTCGCAGATGGTTAGAACTAGAGCAACGACTGCGCCAACATCAACACCAACACCAGCAAGACAAGAAACGTCTGAGCCAGCCACTGGGGCTGTGGCTCGAGGAAGAACAGTGGCAAGAGGCCGCGGTAGAGGTCGTGGGAGGACGTCCTCTAGAGGAAGAGGACGAGTACCTAGTCCATCTGAGGCTAGGGCGGTGACTCCTCCACCGACTGAGGAGGTAGTAAGAGAGGGTGAGGAAGGGGAGAATGAACAAGTGCAAAATGAGGAAATGCCACCCCAACCTACCCCAGAGATGATCAACCAGGTTCTTACTTATCTTAGCGGGTTATTTGATCAGGGTCAGGCACCTCCAGTGGTTTCTGCACCAACACCTCCGGTTTCAGAGATACGACATGCGGCTACTATGGCTCCTCGTATGGATGCCTCATTGGACATAGGCACGTTTCCACGTCTGAGTACTGGGCCTATAATGACAAATGATCAGCATGAACTTTTCAGTAAGTTCTTGAAATTGAAACCTCCAGTCTTCAAGGGTGCTGAATCTGAGGATGCTTACGATTTTCTGGTTGACTGTCATGAGCTACTACACAAGATGGGTATAGTAGAACGGTTTGGTGTTGAGTTCGTGAGTTATCTGTTTCAAAGGAACGCCAAAATGTGGTGGCGGTCACATGTTGAGTGTCAACCAACAGAGGCACCACCTATGACTTGGGCCTCATTCTCTAGCTTGTTTATGGAAAAGTATATCCCCCGGACTTTGAGGGGCAGGAAAAGGGATGAGTTCTTGAGCCTAGAGCAAGGTAGGATGTCGGTTAATGCATATGAGGCTAAGTTTCGTGCATTATCCAGGTATGCCACCCAACTTTGTTTCAGTCCACAAGAGCGGATTCGCCGGTTTGTGAAGGGGTTGAGGTCAGAATTGCGGATTTCAGCCTTACAGGTAGCGGCTACTGCAAAATCCTTCCAAGAGGTAGTAGACTTCGTGATAGAGGTGGAAGGAGTGAAGCCAGATGACTTCACCACGACATCTACATCAAAAAGGTTTCGAAAGGGAGGTGAGTTTAATGGTTCTTACTCTAGAGGACAGAGTTCCGGAGGTTACTCGGCCCAACCAATTCAGTCTTCACTACAGACTGTAGTTGGGGGTCCACCTCAGACCGGTCAACACTTCTCTGAGAGACCAATGCTTGAACCCAGAGAATGTTATGGATGTGGGGAGACTGGGCACATTAAGAGGTATTGCCCAAAACAGAGTTACAGACCTCCCATAGTCAGAGGTAGAGGTGGTCATGGTAGAGGCCGTTATTCTGGAGGACGTGGTGGTCGAAGTAATGGTGGTCACCAAAACGGCAAGGGTGATGGGCAAACTGGAGCCACTACATCACAACATGGTAGGGGCAACGGACAGGCAAGTAATGGGGCCCATTGTTACGCTTTCCCTGGGAGATCTGAAGCGGAGACATCTGATGCTGTTATCACAGGTAATCTTTTGGTTTGTGATTGCATGGCTTCTGTATTGTTTGATCCCGGATCCACATTTTCTTATGTATCTTCTTCATTTGCTAATGGTCTTAATTTACCTTGTGAATTGCTTGACATACCTATTCGTGTGTCTACTCCGGTGGGTGAGTCTGTGATAGTAGAAAAAGTATATAGGTCTTGCTTGGTGAATTTTGTGGGGAGCAACACTTATGTAGATTTGGTTATCTTAGAAATGGTTGACTTTGATGTAATTCTGGGTATGACTTGGCTTTCTCCGAATTTTGCGATCTTGGATTGTAATGCTAAAACTGTGACGTTAGCAAAGCCTGGGACAGATCCGTTAGTGTGGGAGGGCGACTACACTTCCAATCCGGTTCGTATCGTGTCCTTTCTTCGTGCTAAGAGAATGGTTAGTAAGGTTTGTTTAGCCTTCTTAGCACACCTCAAGGATGACACTACCCAAGTTCCTTCGATTGAGTCGGTTTCGGTAGTCCGTGAGTTTTTGGATGTGTTCCCTGCAGATCTTCCTGGTATGCCACCAGATAGGGATATAGACTTCTGTATTTATCTTGAACCGGGTACTCGCCCCATTTCTATACCCCCTTATAGAATGGCTCCCGCAGAGTTAAGAGAGTTAAAGGCACAACTTCAAGAGTTGTTGAGCAAAGGCTTTACTAGACCAAGTGCATCTCCTTGGGGTGCTCCGGTTTTGTTTGTGAAGAAGAAGGATGGGAGCTTTCGGATGTGCATAGACTACCGGCAGTTGAACAAGGTAACTATCAAGAACAAGTATCCCATTCCTCGCATTGATGACTTGTTCGATCAGTTACAAGGTGCTTGTGTCTTCTCTAAAATTGACTTGAGATCCGGTTATCATCAATTGAAAATACGGGCAACGGATGTGCCAAAGACTGCTTTTCAAACTAGGTATGGGCACTACGAATTTGTGGTAATGTCGTTTGGTCTTACTAATGCCCCTGCTGCTTTCATGAGCTTGATGAATGGGATTTTTAAGCCATATCTGGATCTCTTTGTGATCGTATTTATTGATGATATATTGATATACTCCAAGAGTAAGAAGGAACATGAGGAGCATTTGAGAATGGTGTTAGAGTTATTGAGGAAGAAGAAGCTTTATGCCAAATTCTCCAAGTCTGAGTTTTGGCTAGATTCAGTGTCCTTCTTGGGACACGTGGTTTCTAAAGATGGAGTGATGGTGGATCCATCTAAGATTGAGACAGTGAAGAATTGGGTGAGACCTACAAACGTGTCAGAAATAAGGACTTTTGTTGGTTTAGCTAGCTACTACCGCCGATTTGTCAAGGGATTCTCCTCTATTGCGTCACAATTAACGAACTTGACTAAGCAGAATGTTCCATTTGTATGGTCGGATGAGTGTGAGGAAAGCTTTCAGAAACTCAAGACCTTGTTGACTACTGCACCAATTCTTACTTTGCCAGTAGAGGGTAAAAACTTCATCGTTTATTGTGATGCATCCTATTCGGGTTTGGGTGCAGTGCTAATGCAAGAGAAGAATGTGATTGCTTATGCTTCGAGGCAATTAAAGGTGCATGAACGTAACTATCCGACCCATGATTTGGAGTTGGCCGCGGTAGTATTTGCACTAAAACAATGGAGACATTATTTGTATGGGGTTAAATGTGAAGTTTATACGGACCATCGTAGCCTACAGTACGTCTTTACTCAAAAAAATTTGAACTTGAGACAGAGGAGATGGATGGAACTACTGAAAGGACTACGACATCACTATCTTGTATCATCCGGGAAAAGCGAATGTTGTGGCGGATGCTTTAAGTAGAAAGGCCGGAAGCATGGGAAGTCTAGCTCATTTGCAAGTTTCTAGACGCCCATTGGCTAGAGAGGTTCAGATTCTAGCTAATGACCTTATGAGGTTAGAAATAAATGAGAAGGGAGGATTGTTAGCTTGTGTGGAGGCGAGATCTTCTTTTCTTGACAAGATCAAGGGAAAACAGTTCGATGATGAGAAACTAGGTCGAATTCGAGATAAAGTGTTACAAGGAGAGGCTAAAGAAGCAACAATCGATGAGAAAGGTGTTTTGAGGATTAGGGAAGGGTATGTGTACCCCGCATCGATGATTTGATCACCACTATTCTGACAGAGGCTCATAGTTCCGGATACTCTATACATCCTGGTGCAACCAAGATGTACCGCGACCTAAAACAACACTTTTGGTGGAGTAGAATGAAGCGTGACATTGTGGATTTTATTGCCAAATGTCCAAATTGTCAACAAGTAAAGTATGAACACCAGAATATGCAGATCGAAAGGTTAGAGATTTAGAAATGCTAGTAAAGATCGAAAGGTTAGAGATCGAAAGGAAAGCTTCTAGCGGCTCAAAGTAGGCAAAAAGAATATGCAGATCGAAAGGTTAGAGATTTGGAGTTTATGGAGGGTGAACAAGTCTTGTTGAAGGTTTCGCCCATGAAAGGGGTGATGCGGTTTGGAAAAAGAGGTTAGCTAAGCCCAAGGTATATTGGTCCATTTGAAGTACTTAAGCGAGTAGGGGAGGTGGCTTATGAATTAGCCTTGCCTCCAGGGCTGTCCGGGGTGCATCCGGTATTTCATGTGTCCATGTTGAAAAGATACCATGGGGATGGAAACTACATCATCCGTTGGGATTCAGTTTTGCTTGATGAGAATTTGACTTATGAGGAGGAACCGGTTGCTATTTTAGATAGAGAGGTTCGCAAGCTGAGGTCGAGAGAGATTGCATCCATCAAAGTTCAATGGAAGAATCGACCGGTTGAAGAGGCCACTTGGGAGAAGGAGACTGACATGCAAGAAAAATACCCACATCTGTTTACGGATTCAGGTACTCTTTTCCGCCCTTGTTTTTCTTCTTGTGATCGTTCGAGAACGAACGATGGGTAAATTGGTATCTATTGTAACGACCTATTTAGTCGTTTTGAGCAACAGATTTTATTTCTGGAAAATTGGCTGAGACGACGGACCCCACGACGGACAGTCATGGGCACGACGGACCGTCGCAGGGTCTCGTTTCAAAACACTTAGAAATTCTGAAATTGGGTACTGAAAATCGACTCTCTGAACTTCGTGACGAACTTGCAGGACGGACCGTCACAGACCCTTGGTGGAAATTTGGGTCTCTGAACTTTGTGACGACCTGCAGGACGGACCGTCGCAGGCACGACGGCCCGTCACAGGTTGCGTAATCCCAGTCTGGATCGGATTTCTTTACACGTTTTAAGGGACGTTTTTGACTATTCCTGCCTTAATTATAAAGTTAGTGGGTTAATATTAATAAGTCTAATTACTTGGGGGTTAAAAGAGGTAACCTTAAGTTATTAGTGGGTTATTATTGCCATCTTTTATTCTTAATTATATGCTAATTAGGGTAAAAGAGGAGGGTTTTGAATAAGAAAAGGAGAAAGAACAAAGATAGAGAGAGAGGATTCGATCGAAGAGGAAAAACACAAAGCTTGGGAAATTGCTTGTTTGAATTCAATTCTTCGGTGGAGGTAGGTTATGGTTTATGCTATCTTATAGTAAACTCTTAATAGCGAATGATATGTGTTGGTAGTATTGTAAACCCTTCTATATGCTTAATTGTATGCTTGCATGATTGTGATTATGAAATTGTGATAAAATAAGCATGATGAAGCTATTGAATCCTAAATCTTGAAAGAAACCCTAATTCACTTGTTAATGATGATGCCTTGGTGTAAAAGAAGGCTTGATAAATTATATAATGAGAATGATGGTGCCTTAGTATAAAAGAAGGCTTGATAAATTATATAATGAGATTGATGATGCCTTAGTATAAAAGAAGGCTTGATGAATTAGGGGATCGGGTGCCACGTTCCGGTACCAGGATAGTATATGAGGATCGGAGTGTCACGTTCCGACACCAGGATAGAATATGGATCGGGTGCCACGTTCCGGTACCAGGATAGTATATGAGGATCGGAGTGTCTTTTTCCGACACCAGGATAGAATATGGATCAGGTGCCACGTTCCGGTACCAGGATAGAATGAGGATCGGAGTGCCACGTTCCGGCACCAGGATAGAGTAGGGATCGGAGTGTCACGTTCCGACACCAGGATAGTATATGGAGCGGAGTGTCACGTACCGACACAAGAGGAAGAAAGATAATGAATCTTGAAAGATGAATAATATACTCAATCTAATGAACCTAATTCCCAAAACGAGTATGGTATTGAGGCTTGAGTCCTCATGGATGAACTTGGTAGTACTTATTGATGATTATAGTACTTGTTGTTGCTACATGTTGAGTATTATAGTTGTTTTATAATGTTACTTGATATATATTGTCTTCTATTTTGAGTTGGCCGATGATATCTACTCAGTACCCGTGCTTGTACTGACCCCCTACTTTTATGTTTTCTTCTTTGTTATTTGTGGAGTGCAGCAAACGGGCCGTCGTCTTCAACTCAACAGTAATTCTAGCCCGTCTTCGTCACACCGGATCTTCAGGGTAAGCTAATGCTTCTAGCTTGGACTGGATCTTCTTCTTCAAGTCTTGATGCCTTGAATTTCCGGCATGGACTAGCTTTTACTTGTTTTAGTTTTTAGAATACTCTTAGTTTAGTCATTTGATTATAGATGTTCTTGTGGTGATGACTTCCAGATTTTGGGTAATAATAGATGTTGAATATTAATAGTTATTGAATTGGTTTTTAATAATGAGTTTAAGTCTTCCGCATTACTTTCTGTTGACATACATTGAAATGTTAAGGGATTGATTGGTTGGTTCGCTCACATAGGAGGGTAAATGTGGGTGCCAGTCGCGACCCGGTTTTGGGTCATGACAAAATATTTGTTAAATAAAGAAATATGTTATTTATATAAATTAAAACAAAAACATTAGTTTTTAAGGGTGGTACACATCCAAAATGTTAGATTTATTTTGTTATTCGTACTCATTTCTTAAAGCATGTAAAATCTAACTTCTTAAATCATTCCAATTATATCGATTTTTTCAATATCGATAGGTTTAATTGAAGTTTTATTTTCTATTTTCAAAATATTATTCAAAATATATTACTATTAATATATATATATATATATATATATTGCAGATATATTCTTGAAAAAGTATTTTAATTCTTCACTAAGAAGACACGAATATTAAACTTTGTTGCCATATTGTTTGATCTTAAACATTTAATCGACGTGTTTGCATAAGTTTTCTTGTATTGTTTGATAGGCTATCTATTACATTATCTTTTAATTTTAAACCTAATTTAGTAAAAACTAATTAAAAAAAACAGAGACAAAGTAATCTGATCAACAGAGGCCTAGGACCTAGGTTATATTTATATATGAAAAATGTTATTAAATATATTTAATATTAGTTTAACATGTTTTAATCAATAAAAATATATGTATCGCAAGGCTATTCGGTTCGATTTGAAATTTTTCTTCTTTTTTTCATAATAAGATCATCTTAACTATTCGGACGATTATACACTTAAATAAGAACCTATAATTTATTGGAAAAGTTACATAAATCAATTCAATTCGATCGATTCAATCGATTTTTCATATTCTTTTTACACCCCAAAATGGCACAAGATCCAAAATGTTATTTCTTAAAGCATGGATAATCAATTCAAGTTTAGAAAGGGAACAAGGTAAGTAAGACTTGCTTAGACCTTGGAAGTATATGGTGCTCGCTCAATTTCATTTGCAAAAAATGAGATTACCATATAAGTCTGAATATTTATCTGAATATTTTTTGTTCGATATAGCAAAATATAATAAAATATTATTATAACAGATGATTATTACAAAAAAATCTATGAAGATTATTTTTCTATATTTTCAATATATTTTTAAAACACATTCTAAGGGTGGAGTAGGATATCTAATCCTATCATCACAATAATCATAAGTTTTATAATTGACTCTATATTTTTCATATAATTTTTTTGTGTAGAACTCAACCTCCAATAAATTTTTTGGTTCCACCAATAACTTTGTGAATTGCAATTATTAGTATTTAATTTAATTATTGGGCATCCATCAATATTAAAATCTTCAAAATAAGCTTTGAAAGGTGCAAAAGACCAATTGGTTTTTGTTAATCCTCCATCTGTTGCCCAACCATCTCCATCCCATATTGTGGCTAGTAATTGCATTGGTTGTTTTGGATATCCAACTCCAATTTTTTCATTGTTTTTGAAAACCCTAATTGGAATATTTTCCACATAAAACCTGAAAATATTTGAAAAAATATATTTTAAAAAAAGATTTAGTTTATATGCACTGATAATGTAAATATATTTAACTTAGCTATTACTATCTTCGTCCTATTTTATATGTCACCTTTCGGATTTCAAAAGTCAAACAAGTCTATCTTGGATTGTAAATTTTTTATAGATCTTTTAAACATTTTGAATTATTAATGATCGTGACTCATAATACCTTTTACGCAGTTTACAAATATATAAATTTCATTTCAAAAAAATTGAAGATTTCATGCATAAATTTTTTATTAAACTTAAATTGTTTGATTCTCAAAATATAAAATGTATCATATAAATTGAGATAAAGGGAGTACAATTTAGTTGGTTCTATTCGGGCTAACTTATGTGTGTCTTGTGTAACTGACCACTAATATAAATAAGGAATAACTATGTCTGTCAAAATTTAGGGTACGAAAGATAAGCATTGATGACTAAACAAGGAAAAGGTCAAAAATATTTCTCATCTTTGATTTATTAGTTGATTATGACCTTACAGTTAAAATGAAGTTATTCTTATCCTTATCGTCTACAAACTTGTCAGCAGTATCCTTGATCAATTGAATGAAAAACCCCAAAATCAATAAAAATAACCGTATTTTTCATAAATGATTTATTAAAAAAACATGTACTATATCACATAAATGTACATAATTATATGTATCTTACACTATTTGATGTTCATCCACATGAGTTTATAGTTGTGAAATTCTGCAGTTGGATCAAACCAAAGATGCACCCTTTGCTCTCTACTTCCTACACCATTTACAAACACATTTGTTTGCAAACTATATGGTTTGCCTTCTCTATTGCCCAAAAATTCAAAATCTATTTCATCATTATTGTATGTATTTGAATGTAGCTGCAAAAATATATATGAAATTATTTCATAAAATATTTAATTTATAACTTAGAATTCAACTTTATATACATTGATAACATAAATTTAAATTTTGTTACACTATCACCATATTTTAATAGGGAGAAGGCACAAATATCCCCTAGATTCGAACGAAATCTCACAGACGCATATTAACTAAATTAAGGTTTATTTTATATATATATTAAAATATTGTACATCTTTTGTCTTATATGACACGCCCCGTGACTCCACTCAGTTGAGGCGCCTGAAAGATATTTGAATGTCACATAAATCAAAAAAAAATATAAAATTACAAAAAAAAAATGACTTCGGGGGAAGGGACAATTAAATGTGTGCTTTTTTTTAACAATTAAATAAAAATATTATTTCAAAAATATTTTCGGAAAATTAATAGAAGATATATTATTTTACTTACATAAAAAGCAACAACAACTCCTGCTGAGTCTTTGTTTGGTAGTTTTATTTTCATGTGAAATGAGCCTGAACCATAATTCTTCTTAGATCCAATGCCAGATCCTATATAAAAAATAAATTACTAAATCAATCAAGCTATAAAAAAAATCTCCTATATACATTCGAAAAGTGTGCTTTTTTAACTGCTTAAGCTCGTAAGCATTTGATCGATGCAAGATGCAAGAAAATCTCACTTTGGTAAATTAAAAGGTTTCTATCACTAAATCAATTTAATGATGAATTAGCGAAAAATTATCAAAAAATTATGTAGTAAGAGGTTTTTAGTAACTAATTTTGTAGCTAATTTCTATTTATTTTTTTGTGATAAATATTGTTGCTACTATTGCCAAAAACAACAAAATAGATACTTCCTTCATTTCACTTTAATATTTGACATTATTTCCTTCTTAATAATAATAATAATAATAATAATAATGACACATTTCAATATTTTCTTAATGATATGCTTATAACCATATATATGTTATGATACGTTTCAAGCTATAAATTTAAAAAATATTATAACCATGTAAATATTTAAGTGGAGTCAGAATTTTAATTTTTAAGTTTTGAATTTATAAACAATTTTCTAAATTTATTTTTTATATTTATATTTAATGCATTTGTCAATAAAAATTAAACATAATATTTGAGTAAAAGCTACGAAGTTGTTGTATTCGGACTTATAACTCTGTCCATGCATGTTTATGATATACAACTTTTAAAAACTTTTTTTCTTTTTCATTTTTAAATTTCGATTCAAATTAAAATATGACAAATAAATCAAAACTTATAACACTAACATATAATAACAAAAAATACCAGAAGATTTGTCCATTGAAATCTGAAGTTCTCTTCCTTGGTTGAAGGATACAACATGTTGATTCCCAAATATAATATTGTAATTGACATCATAGGATATATCTTTGGCTAAAGCTCTAAGTAGGAAAATACCAAATAAACATACAAGTTTTATATAAAAGTACATATTTTGCGACGATTAAAATAGGAAAATAAAATAAAATTTCATATGATTGAGCTAAAATATTTATTTTTAATGAAGATGTTTGAATACTAGAGGGACATATATATAGTGGAGTTTTGTTTTTTTTTTTTTTTTTTGGGGGGGTGGGGGTGGGCTAATGAAGGGTGTGTTTGGTAATGGTGAATTTTTCAGTTTTTCTATATTCATTGGTTATTATTTTTTCAAGAAAAACAAGTTATTTAAAATCAAGGTAATAATTTCGTCAATGTAAACAAGAAAATGATCTTTAACAGCAATTAATTAACGGTAATAGTTTAATTATCATTAAATAAGTATTTTTAGAAGCAATTAACACTCTTTGTATATGATTGTAAAGTCTATAGCGATATTGAATCCAATGACAATTAACAAATATCGATAAGACTTTAACACTCTTGTTAATTTAAAAAAAAATATTTTTCTTCGTAAAAAAACACATCCTAATACTTCACTCAAAATGAATAAAAAAAATGGTAAAGAAGGAAAATATGGGTTTTTGTTGTGTAGTCGAAATCCTTTCCTTTAAGTCATATATAAACCCTAATTGGGCATACATCAATATTAGAAATAAATTTTAAACACATTATGAATAAAGAAAATTGAACCAACTAACTTGATTGGTACCCAAAATAAATGAATAAATTTCAAATAATGATAATGTAATTATTATAGTATAACGTGTATTGTAGTAATAATAAGTTAGTTGTCGTTTTTATTATATTACATATTAACGTTTGTCATTTTAAAAAAAGAAAGAGTTGAGCAATGTTGAATTGATTTAACTAAAGTATGTTTAGGCAAATTTAATTTTTATAGTTTATCTATAAATTGCTAATAATAATAATAATAATAATAGTAGTAGTAGTAGTTTTATACTAACAATTACTTCTTTCGTTACAATTTATGTGACACTTTTCAGATTTTGAGATTCAAACAAGTTTATCTTTGATAGTAATTCTTTTATATAGCTTTTAATTATACTTATGATACTTTTTACATAATTTATAAATATAAAAAATTCATTAAAAAAAACTCAAAATTTCATACACAAATTTAAATTGTCAATCATTGTGACTTATGATATTTTTTACATAATTTATAAATATAAAAAATTTATTAAAAAAATTCAAAATTTCATACATAAAATTTTCGATCAAACTTAAATTGTCAATGTGACTTATGATACTTTTTACATAATTTACAAATATAAAAAATTCATTAAAAAAACTTAAAATACCATATATAAATTTTTTTATCAAACTTAAATTATTTAATGCTCAAAAAGAGAAACATTGATATATGTAAAACGGGAAAGAGGAAATAGTTATTTATAGACTATGAATTTCTTAATATATACCTATAGATAATTTGTTGGCTAGTGCTATAAATCTAAATTCATCATTGATAAGAATAAAATCTCTCTTATTTTACTTTATATTTATTTTATCCAATATAAATTTTAGTATTATTTTTATTCTATTCATATTTATTATTATTATTTATCTATAAAAAATTTAAATTCGTAAAAAAATATTTACAATATTTAACAAGAGAAGTATGAGTTGGTCAACAATCTTTATCACTTCATTAATAACCTACAATTTAACACATCATAATTTGCTCATATTAGAAATAACTTGAAGAGAAAATGAACATGAAATGGATATTAAACTTTTTCTTGATTTGTAGTATCAATAATTAATCTAAATAGCCTCAAATTTTATTATTTATGTTTTAAGAAAATAGAATATACATATATGTATCTTTTTATAGTGTTTGCACAACTTCTAAGAAAGACACAAATTATGTTTATTATAATAACCAAATTTTACATGGAACTGTTGGGTTACTTACATTAGGCAAACAACAAACATAATAGATATAATAAAGTTTTATATTTATAGTTTTGGTTTTTATAAAGGTTGCGATTTGTATATTCGCAATCAGATATACAAACGAGAGTAAGTATATATAAATTCTATATTTATATATTTAGAATTTTTTCAGAATTTCATTTATATATTTCGTTTGTCAATATATAAATTTGATTATTTATTATGATTTTTCATAAATCGTATACAAGTAGCTAAGGTAACCATATATCAGACAAATCCCATTTCATGTCAAACCCCAATTTATGCTCATGCTATAAAAAAAATTAGTAGGTGCATTCATTAACTTCTATTTTTACTAGTTACACTTTTTGCTCTGATTAAAAAACAAGAAGAAATGCAAAAAAATAATAATAATAATAATATAATAAAAATAACAAAGTGATCTCCTTCTGGTGAGAAAATTTTTAAATGCAATATTGATACTTCGTGGGATCTTGATTACGAAATAACTGAAATTGGCATGATAGTTCGGGATTCTCATGAAAGCTTCATCAGAGGCCGCTCAAGTCGATCAGGAAGACAGCAGGACCACTTATGGACGAGGATTTGGGTGTTCGAGAAGCATTAAGAAGGCTAAAGATACACTTTGCAGCAGCCTCGATAATTGCAGAGATAGACAAAATCTTGTTTAACAAGCGCTAGGAAAGGCCTGTAAAAATTTACTCATACTTTGATGTTATTATTTAGGGAAAATGCACAAGTACCCCCTCAACCTATGCCCGAAATCCCAGAGACACACTTATACTATACTAAGATCCTATTACCCCCCTAAACTTATTTTATAAGTAATTTTATACCCCTTTTTAGCCTACGTGGCACTAGTTTGAAAAAAAAAAAAGTCAACCATCGTTGGGCCCACAAGATAGTGTCACGTAGGCTTAAAAGGGGTAAAAAATATTAATAAAATAAGTTCAGGGGGGTAATAGGACCTTAGTATAGTATAAGTGTGTCTCTGAGATTTCGGGCATAGATTGAGGGAGTACTTGGGCATTATCCCTATTATTTATGATTGTAAAGCACTCATGTGTGGCTCCACTTCTATTTCTTTGTCTTTCATTAAAAGATCAGTGAACCAGTGTGCCCACCAATTAGCTTGGACTTCGGGTTTTATGACTAATTCTATCGAGTGTATTCCCCCATCTTTGATTCATGATGTACTCAAATTTGATTCGATCAATAGTTAATCAAAATGCTCGATTCAAAAAAAATAATTCGCTTGTCAATATATATTAATTATCATGATCTTTTCATATACAAATAGCTAGAGTGATCATATACTAGACAAATTCCAATTTATGTCAAACCCCATTTCATGCTCATGCTATAAAAGTAAAAAAGTGCACTAATACTATGTATTCATTAACTTCAATTTTTAACTAGTTACATTTTTTGCTCTAATTAACAAACAAAGAAGAAATGCAAAACAAAAAAAAGAAAAAAATAATATTAAATCTAAATGAAAATTTTGATGAATGTTGAAATGAAAAGTGATTAGAAAATGTCAAGAATTTCCAATATGAAATTGTTGCAAAGTGGGCAATTAGCTCCTTCAACCCAAAGTTCCCTTGAACATAACCTGCAAAATGAATGTCCACAAGGTACAAATGCTGCCCCTTTATGTCTAACTTGACAAACACAACAATTATTTAAATTATCACCACCACCATCATCCTCATCCTCGTCCTCGTCCTCGTCCTCTCCCATCATATATGATGAACCTTCTGACTCCGCTAATAATGCCATCAATGACATTCTAACCGGTTCCTCTTCCCCTTCTTCTTCTTCTTCTGACTCGTCCTCTTCACATTCACCATCCGTCCCTGATCTTCTCATTGACATTGAAGGGTCATATTTCGTGCTAGGGCTCCCTCTTTGAGCTTTACTAGCATTTCTATTCAATGATCTATTCGTTGACCCGAATTCATTAACTATGTCATCAGGGTATGTGGCATCTTTCGATGAAGGAAATCGAGTTGAAAGCCTACGATTTATTGATCTATTATTAACTTGGTTAATTGGAATATCAGAAGCTGGAACAGGAGTTGTGCTAATTGAATCCATTTAGACTAAAGTATTCCTTTGATCAAATTCTTACTAGTACTCTTGCCAACAACAATAACGCATCCTACAAAATACGAATAAGATTGAGAAACTTCAAAAACCTAAATACTAATTGAAATTTCAAAAAATTAAATATTGTCAATTTTCTTAGGCATAATGGCAAATCTAATGCGATGAACATATTGAAAAGGATAATGAGATTTGAAATTCATGTCACAAATATTAAATCAACATTTTATCGAGATGGATCTATTAAATGATGGGAGTTCATACATAAAGTTTGAAGTAAAAAATTAAATTCATGCGAAGAAGAAGATATTATGTTTAAATACAAAAAAAAACTAAAGATCTGAATCATAAAATTTCTCAATTTTAAACATGTGAGATTTGTAAACACAAGATCTCATGACAAATGTATACAAGAAAACATACCTGAGAAGGCATATCTCGTTGAATCAAACAAAACTCATATCTAGTAAATCAATCGAGAGAGGAAAAAAAAAGGTATAAAAGCAAAAAATACACATATTTCATAGTGAGGGAGAGAGAGAGAGAGAGGAGAGAGAAGAGGAGAAAGGAAAGTGAAACAAAAAAGGTTCGTTTCCCCGCTACTCTCTCTAGCTCTCTCTCTCTCTCATGTTTGTTTATTGTTCAATAAAATGGACGAGAAATTATATTTTATTTAATTTTACTAGAATATTCTCAAGTTTTTTCTCAAATTTCATCATTTTTTACTTATTCGTTCGTTGATTGATAATTTTATAAATAAAATCAATGTGAATTTTGTCATCTAAATTATCAACATTATTAGATTTTCTAATATCATGACATGTTCTTCCAATTCTCTCACTCCCTCCCCCCCCCCCCTCCAAAAAAAATCATATTCGTTTATTATTTAATGAAGCGATTAAAAATCATATTTTTTTTTAACTATTATAAGCTTTTCACAATCTCCATAGCCCTAGGTTCTAATTTCTCCATGAACAACTCCTATGAGCTTAATCTATTTAAAATCATATTAGTGATAATAATTATTTTTTTAACCAAAAAACAAAATCATATTTTTATTTAATTTTACGTGAATTGTCAAGTTTTTTCTCAAACTTTCATGCATTTTTTAATTATTTGCTTGTTGACTGGTGATTTTTTTAACTAAAATTAATGTGTATGTTGTTATTATTATATTATTATTTTTTTAGAAAACAATAACTCTATGTACTAGATGTATATGTGTTGAGGCTGAAGTTTGAACATTTTAATTTACCACAAATGAACTTTATTTGAGTGGTGATAACTTAAAATAACCTAGACGTCAAGGGGAAATCAAATGTAAAAGTTTAGGCTATTTGAATAGCAAAGTTCAAAGTTATAATAGAATTAATATTAAAAGCCCCTTTTGAATTTTTAAATTTATAAATCAAACCAAACTAATAAACTTTGGATTTTTTCAGATCTTTTGGATTTTTTCGGTAAAGCTTGCATATAAATATTTTATTAACTTGTGCTCCAAATATTTTTTAGTCCAACCAAAATACAATTATCTAAAATGTTTCTGTAAAAGAATAACACAAAATATGAGATGAGTATTGATGACACAAAAAATATTCACTAAAAAATAATAATGAAATCAACATATAAAATAAATATTGTAATGTCATAATGAAAATAATCATAATTTAAAAGTAATAATGTCACAACCAAACCGAGCCGCGAGTGGCACCCACACTTACCCTCCTATGTGAGCGAACCAACCAATCTGAACCCCAACATTTCAATATAATAACAGAATATAATGCGGAAGACTTAAACTCATTAATGAAAATCAATTAAATAACTTCTAAAAACTTATAAATCATTATCCCCAAAATCTGGAAGTCATCATCACAAGAACATCTATCCTCAAATTACTAAATCTAAGAGTATCTAGGAAGCTAAAATAAGTAAAAGCTAGTCCATGCCGGAACTTCAAGCATCAAGACATGAAGAAGAAGATCCAGTCCAAGCTCGAAGCATTAGCTCACCCTGAAAATCCGGTGTGTAATGAAGACTGGCTAGAATTGCGGTTGAGTTGAAGACGACGGCACGTTTGCTGCACTCCACATATAACAAAGAAAGAACATACAAGTAGGGGGTCAGTACAAACAGGCTAGACGCCAAGTACGGAGAGGTTCTTAACAAAACAAGAAACGTACCTATTGTTTTGATAGCGAATCAAATTCCAAGCAAGATGAGAAGTTATGGACCCATGCAGGAAAGGGTCGTACTGAGTAGGTATCATCGGCCAACTCCAAATAGAAAACAATATATATCAAGTAATATGATAAAATCAACTACAATACTCACACGTAGCAACAACAAGTACTATAATCATTAATAAGTACCGCCAAGTTCACACATGAGGACTCAAGCCTCAATACCATACTCATTTGGGAATTGGGTTCATTAGATTGAGTATATTAACATCTTTCAAGATTCATTATCTTTATTTCTCTCGTGTCGGTACGTGACACTCCGCTCCATATACTATCCTGGTGTCGGAACGTGACACTCCGATCCATATTCTATCCTGGTGCCTGAACGTGGCACTCCGATCCATATTCTATCCTGGTGCCGGAACGTGGCACTCCGATCCATATTCTATCCTGGTGCCGGAACGTGGCACTCCGATCCACTAATTCTACGTGTCGGTTCGTGACACCCGATCCCCTAATTCTACGTGTCGGTTCGTGACACTCGATCCCCTAATTCTACGTGTCGGTTCGTGACACCCGATCCCCTAATTCTACGTGTCGATTCGTGACACCCGATCCCCTAATTCTACGTGTCGGTTCGTGACACCTGATCCCCTAATTCTACGTGTCGGTTCGTGACACCCGCTCCACTAATCTCATTCTATCAATTCATCAATCCTTCTTTTATACCAAGGCATCATCAATCTCATTACTTTAGTTTATCAAGACTTCTCTTATACCAATGCATCATCATTAACAAAGAGATTAGGGTTTTTCAAGATCTATGATTCAATAGCTTCATCATTCTTTATTTTATCACAATCATATAATCACATTCATGCAAGCATACAATTAAGCATATAGAAGATGAGATAATATACCAACACATATCATTCGCTATTAAGAGTCTACTACGAATAGCATAAAACCCATAACCTACCTCCACCGAAGATTCGTGATCAAGCAAGCAATTTCCCAAAGCTTTGTTTCCTCTTCGTTTTTCCCTTTCTCTCTCGATCGATCCTCTCTCTATCTTGTTCTTTCTATTTTTCTTACTCCAACCCTCTTTCTTTTACCCTAATTAGCATATAATTAAGTATAAAAGATGGCAATATTAATCCACTTATTAACTCAAGGTTACCTCTTTCAAACCCCCAGTAATTAGACTTATTAACATTAACCCACTAAATTTATAATTATAGCAGGAATAGTCCAAAACGCCCCTTAATTGCTTACCAGAAATCCGACCCAGCCTGGGATTACGCAACCTGTGATGGCCCGTCGCGCCTGCGACGGTCCGTCCTGCTGCTTCCGTCACAGACTTCAGAGACTAAATTTCCTTGAAGAGTCTGTGACGGTCCGTCGTGCCCACGACGGTCCGTCCTGCCATGTCGTCACGAAGTTCAGAGACTAATTTCTATGGAAGATGTGTGACGGTCCGTCATGCCCACGACGGTCCGTCCTGCCCATGACGGCCGTCCTGCCATTCCGTTATGAAGTTCAGAGAGTCGATTTCAGTACCCAAATTCCAGAATTTCTAAGCTTTTTGAAACGAGACCCCCTCGACGGTCCGTCGTGCCCATGACGGTCCGTCGTGGGGTCCGTCGTCTCAGCCAGTTTTTCCAAAAATAAAAATCTGCTGCTCAAAACGACTAAACAGGTCATTACAATAGATACCAATTTACCCATCGTTCGTCCTCGAACGATCACAAGAAAAGAAACAAGGGCGAAAAGGAGTACCTGAATCTGTGAACAGATGTGGGTATCTTTCTTGCATATCAGCCTCCTTCTCCCAAGTCGACTCTTCAACTGGCCGATTCTTCCATTGGACTTTGATAGATGCAATCTCCCTTGACCTCAACTTGCGGACTTCTCTATCTAGAATAGCAACAGGCTCCTCCTCATATGACAAATTCTCATCAAGCAGGACTGAATCCCAACGAATGATGTAGTTTCCATCCCCATGGTATCTTTTCAACATGGACACATGAAATACCGAATGCACTCCAGACAGTCCTGGGGGCAAGGCTAATTCATGAGCTACCTCCCCCACGCGCTTCAGAACTTCGAAGGGACCAATATACCTCGGACTAAGCTTACCTCGCTTACCAAACCGCATCACCCCTTTCATGGGTGAAACCTTCAACAAGACTTGTTCACCCTCCATGAACTCCAAGTCTCTAACCTTTCGATTTGCATATTCTTTTTGCCTACTTTGAGCCGCTAAAAGCTTTTCTTGAATGCGTTTCACTTTATCTAACGATTCCCTCAAAAGGTCAGTACCCCAAGGTCTAACCTCAAATGCATCAAACCAACCAATGGGAGATCTACATCTCCTCTCATACAATGCTTCAAATGGGGCCATGTCAATACTTGAGTGATAGCTATTATTGTATGAAAACTCCGCTAAGGGTAAGAAGCTATCCCAATGGCCACCAAATTCTATCATACATGCACGAAGCATATCCTCCAACACTTGAATCGTTCGCTTAGACTGACCGTCGGTCTGAGGATGGAACGCAGTACTAAGGTCCAACCTAGTACCCAATTCTGCATGCAATGTTTTCCAAAACTTAGAAGTAAACTGCGTACCTCTATCTGTTATGATGGAGAGTGGAACCCCATGCAACCGAACAACTTCCGAGATGTAAAGTTTGGCTAACTTCTCTGCATTGTAAGTCACCTTGACCGGAATGAAATGAGCAGACTTAGTTAACCTATCAACAATCACCCAAATAGAGTCATACTTACCCATTGTCTTTGGAAGACCAACCACGAAATCCATTGCAATTCTTTCCCACTTCCATTCAGGAATGGGCATTCTTTGAAGTGTTCCTCCAGGCCTCTGGTGTTCATACTTTACTTGTTGACAATTTGGACATTTGGCAACAAAATCAACGATGTCGCGCTTCATTTTACTCCACCAAAAGTGTTGCTTTAGGTCACGATACATCTTGGTTGCACCAGGATGTATAGAATACCTTGAACTATGAGCCTCTGTCAGAATAGTGTTGATCAAATCATTGATGCGGGGTACACATACCCTTCCCTTAATTCTCAAAACACCTTCCTCATCGATTTGTGCTTCTTTAGCCTCTCCTTTCAACACTTTATCTCGGATCCGGATCAATTTCTCATCATTAAACTGCTTTCCCTTAATCTTGTCAAGGAAGGAAGATCTTGCCTCCACACAAGCCAAAAATCCTCCCTTCTCATTTACTTCTAACCTCATAAGGTCATTAGCCAGAATCTGAACTTCTCTAGCCAATGGGCGTCTAGAAACTTGCAAGTGAGCTAGACTTCCCATGCTTCCTGCCTTTCTACTTAAAGCATCTGCCACGACATTAGCTTTTCCCGGATGATACAAGATTGTGATATCGTAGTCCTTCAGTAGTTCCATCCATCTCCTCTGTCTCAAGTTCAAATCCTTCTGAGTAAAACATACTGTAGGCTACGATGATCCGTATAGACCTCACACTTAACACCATATAAATAGTGCCTCCATTGCTTTAATGCAAACACTACCGCGGCCAATTCCAAATCATGAGTTGGATAGTTACGTTCATGCACTTTTAATTGTCTTGAAGCATAAGCAATCACATTCTTCTCTTGCATTAGCACTGCACCCAAACCCGAATAGGATGCATCACAATAGACAATGAAATTCTTACCTTCCACTGGTAAGGTAAGAATTGGTGCAGTAGTCAACAAGGTCTTGAGCTTCTGAAAGCTTTCCTCACATTCGTCTGACCATACAAATGGAATATTCTGCTTAGTCAAGTTCGTCAATTGGGAAGCAATGGAAGAGAATCCCTTGACAAATCACGGTAATAGCTAGCTAAACCAAAAAAACTCCTCACCTCTGTAACATTAGTGGGTCTTACCCAACTCTTCACTACTTCAATCTTAGATGGATCATCCATTACCCCATCTTTGAAACCACGTGCCTTAAGAAGGACATTGAAGCTAGCCAAAACTCACACTTGGAGAATTTGGCATAAAGCTTTTTCTCCCTTAATACTTCCAACACAATTCTCAAATGTTCCTCATGTTCTTTCTTGATCTTTGAGTATATCAGTATATCATCAATAAATACGATCACAAAGAGATCCAGATATGGCTTAAAAATCCCATTCATCAAGCTCATGAAAGCAGCAGGGGCATTCGTAAGCCCAAAAGACATTACTAAAAACTCATAATGCCCATACCTGGTCTGAAAAGCAGTCTTGGGCACATCCGTTGCCCGTATTTTCAATTGATGATAACCAGATCTCAAATCGATTTTCGAGAAGGTACAAGCACCTTGTAACTGATCGAACAAATCATCAATGCGAGGAAGAGGATACTTGTTCTTAATAGTTACCTTATTCAGTGTCTATAGTCTATGCACATCCGAAAACTCCCATCCTTCTTCTTCACAAATAACACCAGAGCACCCCAAGGAGATGCACTTGGTCTAATGAAGCCTTTGCTCAACAACTCTTGAAGTTGGGCCCTTAACTCTCTAAACTCCGCGGGAGCCATTCTATAAGGGGGTATAGAAATGGGGCGAGTACCCGGTTCCAGATCAATGCCAAAGTCAATATCTCTATCCGGTGGCATACCAGAAGGATCTGCAGGGAATACATCCAGAAACTCACGGACTACCGAAACCGACTCAATTGAAGGTACTTGGGTAGTGTCATCCCTGAGATGTGCCAAGAAAGCTAAACACCCTTTACTAACCATTCTCTTAGCACGAAAAAAGGAAATGATACGAACCGGAGTGGAAGTGTAGTCGCCCTCCCACACTAACGGATCTGTCCCAGGCTTGGCTAACGTCACAGTTTTAGCATTACAATCCAAGATCGCAAAGTTCGGAGAAAGCCAAGTCATACCCAGAATTACATCAAAATCAACCATTTCTAAGATAACCAGTCTACATAAGTATCGCTCCCCACAAAAGTCACCAAACAAGACCTATATACTTTTTCAACTATCACAGACTAACCCACCGGAGTAGAAACACGAATAGGCATGTCAAGTAATTCACAAGGTAAATTAAGACCAGTAGTAAATGAGGAAGATACATATGAAAATGTAGAGCCAGGATCAAATAGTACAGAAGCCATAAAATCACAAACCAAAAGATTACTTGTGATAACAGCATCAGATGTCTCCGCTTCGGACCGCCCGGGGAAAGCGTAACAATGGGCCCTATCACCTGTCTGCCCGTTGCCCCTACCATGTTGTGTTGTAGTGGCTCCAGTTTGCCCGTCACCCCGGCCGTTTTGGTGACCACCATTACCTCGGCCACCACGTCCACCAGAATAACGGCATCTACCATGACCACCTCTACCTTTAGCTATTGGGGGTCTATAACTCGGTTTGGACAATTCCTCCTAATATGTCCAGCTCCCCACATCCATAACACTCTCTAGAGTCAAGCATAAGTCTCTCAGAGAAGTGTTGACCGGTATGAGGTGGACCCCCAACTACAGTTTGTAGTGAAGACTGAATTGGTCGAACTGAGTAACCTCCGGAACCCTGTCCTCTAGAGTAAGAACCATTAAACTCACCTCCCTTTCGAAACCTTTTTGATGTCGATGCCATGGTGAAGTCATCTGGCTTCACTCCTTCCACCTCTATCACGAAGTCTACCACTTCTTGAAAGGATTTTGCCGTAGCCGCTACTTGTAAGGCTGAAATCCGCAATTCTGACCTCAACCCCTTCACAAAACGGCGAATCCGCTCTTGTGGACTGAAACAAAGTTGGGTGGCATACCTGGATAATGCACGAAACTTAGCCTCATATGCAGTAACCGACATCCTACCTTGCTCTAGGCTCAAGAACTCATCTCTTTTCCTATCCCTCAAAGTCCGGGGGATATACTTCTCCATAAACAAGCTAGAGAATGATGCCCAAGTCATAGGTGGTGCCTCTGTTGGTTGACACTCAACATGTGACCGCCACCACATTTTGGCGTTCCCTTGAAACTGATAAGTCACAAACTCAACACCAAACCGTTCTACTATACCCATCTTGTGTAGTAGCTCATGACAGTCAACCAGAAAATCATAGGATCCTCAGATTCAGCACCCTTGAAGACTGGAGGTTTCAATTTCAAGAACTTGCTGAAAAGTTCGTGCTGATCATTTGTCATTATAGGCCCTGTAGTCAGACGAGGAAACGTGCCTATTTCCAATGAGGCATCCATGCGGGGAGCCATAGTAGCTGCATGTTGTACCTCCGGAACCGGAGGTGTTGGTGCAGAAAATACTGGAGGTGCCTGACCCTGATCAGATAACCCGCTAAGATAAGCAAGAACCTGATGATCATCTCTGGGGTAGGTTGGGGTGGCAATTCCTCGCTTTTTCATTCTCCCCTTCCTCACCCTCTCTACCACTTCCTCAGTTGGTGGAGGAGTCACCGCCCTAGTACCAGATGGGCTAGGTGCTTGTCCTCTTCCTCTAGAGGACGTCCTCCCACGACCTCTACACGGCCTCTTGCCACTACTCCTCTTCGAGCTACAGCCTCAGTGGCTGGTTCAGACACTTCTTGTCTTGCTGGTGTTGGTGTTGGGCAGTCGTTGCTCTAGTTCTAACCATCTGCGAAATAGAGTGAAGATGGTCAGATACAAATTTGTATCACCTAGATACCAATGGATCCAAGTAATAGCACGAAAGAAAGAATGAAAGGATGGAATTTTCCTAAAGTCTTATAGCCTCTCAAAGAAAAGTAAAGGCGTCCCCCTACCGTTCCTTAAGACTCTACTAGACTCGTTCTTGTGTGATGAGACCAACGAACCTAATGCTCTGATACCAAGTTTGTCACGACCCAAAACCGAGCCGCGAGTGGCACCCACTCTTACCCTCCTATGTGAGCGAACCAACCAATCTGAACCCCAACATTTCAATATAATAACAGAATATAATGCGGAAGACTTAAACTCATTAATGAAAATCAATTAAATAACTTCTAAAAACTTATAAATCATTATCCCAAAATCTGGAAGTCATCATCACAAGAACATCTATCCTCAAATTACTAAATCTAAGAGTATCTAGGAAGCTAAAATAAGTAAAAGCTAGTCCATGCCGGAACTTCAAGGCATCAAGACATGAAGAAGAAGATCCAGTCCAAGCTAGAAGCATTAGCTCACCCTGAAAATCCGGTGTAATGAAGACTGGCTAGAATTGCGGTTGAGTTGAAGACGACGGCACGTTTGTTGCACTCCACATATAACAAAGAAAGAACATACAAGTAGGGGGTCAGTACAAACACAAGTACTGAGTAGGTATCATCGGCCAACTCCAAATAGAAAACAATATATATCAAGTAATATGATAAAATCAACTACAATACTCACATGTAGCAACAACAAGTACTATAATCATTAATAAGTACCGCCAAGTTCACACATGAGGACTCAAGCCTCAATACCATACTCATTTGGGAATTGGGTTCATTAGATTGAGTATATAACATCTTTCAAGATTCATTATCTTTATTTCTCTCGTGTCGGTACGTGACACTCTGCTCCATATACTATCCTGGTGTCGGAACGTGACACTCCGATCCATATTCTATCCTGGTGCCTGAACGTGGCACTCCGATCCATATTCTATCCTGGTGCCGGAACGTGGCACTCCGATCCATATTCTATCCTGGTGCCGGAACGTGGCACTCCGATCCCCTAATTCTACGTGTCGGTTCGTAACACCCGGTTCCCTAATTCTACGTGTCGGTTCGTGACACCCGATCCCCTAATTCTACGTGTCGGTTCGTGACACCCGATCCCCTAATTCTACGTGTTGGTTCGTGACACCCGATCCCCCTAATTCTACGTGTCGGTTCATGACACCGATTCCCTAATTCTACGTGTCGGTTCGTGACACCGCTCCACTAATCTCATTCTATCAATTCATCAATCCTTCTTTTATACCAAGGCATCATCAATCTCATTACTTTAGTTTATCAAGTCTTCTCTTATACCAAGACATCATCATTAACAAAGAGATTAGGGTTTTTCAAGATTTATGATTCAATAGCTTCATCATGCTTTATTTTATCACAATCATATAATCACATTCATGCAAGCATACAATTAAGCATATAGAAGATGAGATAATATTACTAACACATATCATTCGCTATTAAGAGTCTACTACGAATAGCATAAAACCCATAACCTACCTCCACCGAAGATTCGTGATCAAGCAAGCAATTTCCCAAAGCTTTGTTTCCTGTTCGTTTTTCCCTTTCTCTCTCGATCGATCCTCTCTCTATCTTGTTCTTTCTATTTTTCTTATTCTAACCCTCTTTCTTTTACCCTTATTAGCATATAATTAAGTATAAAAGATGGCAATAGTAATCCACTAATTAACTCAAGGTTACCTCTTTTAACCCCCAAGTAATTAGACTTATTAACATTAACCCACTAAATTTATAATTATAGCAGGAATAGTCCAAAACGCCCCTTAAATTGCTTACCAGAAATCCGACCCAGCCTGGGATTACGCAACCTGTGACGGCCCGTCGCGCCTGCGACGGTCCGTCCTGCTGCTTCCGTCACAGACTTCAGAGACTAAATTTCCTTGAAGAGTCTGTGACGGTCCGTCGTGCCCATGACGGTCCGTCCTGCCATGTCGTCACGAAGTTCAGAGACTTAATTTCTATGGAAGATGTGTGACGGTTCGTCGTGCCCACGACGGTTGCGTCCTGCCATTCCGTTACGAAGTTCAGAGAGTCGATTTCAGTACCCAAATTCCAGAATTTCTAAGTGTTTTGAAATGAGACCCCCTCGACGGTCCGTCGTGCCCATGACGGTCCGTCGTGGGGTCCGTCGTCTCAGCCAGTTTTTCCAGAATTAAAAATCTGCTGCTCAAAACGACTAAACAGGTCGTTACAATAGATACCAATTTACCCATCGTTCGTCCTCGAACGATCACAAGAAAAGAAACAAGGGCGAAAAGGAGTACCTGAATCTGTGAACAGATGTGGGTATCTTTCTTGCATATCAGCCTCCTTCTCCCAAGTGGATTCTTCAACCGGCCGATTCTTCCATTGGACTTTAATTCTCAAGTGAGATTCGAAGTATAATTCCGTATATATTTTGACAAAAAGAAGAGGCATTGGATATATATTTGATGAACAAATATCTCTAGCTAAATTTGGTATTATTTTAGTCTTATTTGGTATCATTATATCAAAAATGATATGTCGGCAATTAATTTTTAATTATCGCTAATTTGTATTTTTAGCGGTAATTAATATTTTTTGTATATGTCCCTAAAGCCTTTAGCGATATTGATTCCAATGACACTTAACTAATGTCAGTATTGACTTTAACAATCTTTATTAATATCAATATTTATTGCCGCTAAAAATTATTTTTGTTATATTGTATAGATCTCTTATAAATTTCCGTAAGCCTATTCAAAAAAACCAAAAGTCTAGTAATTGGGCCAATATTAAATTTTCAATTTGTTCACACCAAATCTAACCCAAAATGCCTTATAATAAGGCCCAAAATATTAAAAACCATACCCATACCAATCATTAATCCTTGTCCTTCCATTTCCACCAATGAAATCACGACACATCAACAATCCTTATCAAAATGCACAACCTCCCCTTTGTAATTTGTACTAACAAAATAAATACACTCCATCCTACTAAGTATAAATAATCTCAATTAATTGTCTTATCAACACTCTTTGGGAGGTTCAAATTGGTGTAACACCTTGGTATGTATTCTACAATTTGTTTGTTGTTATTTGTTTGATGTCACAAAGGAGCTTTAAAACATGAGTCAAGATGTTTTTATTACTTCTAATATATTAATATATTAGATGCAAGTCTCGTGTAAGCACGCGTTTAATATATCTTATTTTATTTATTGTAATTTATATGGAACATAATAAAGTAGGAGAGTCCATATAAATAAAAAAAATTGAAGCACAAAAGTAAATTGATCAATTGATGGATTGACCTTAAGCTCCTCATTCACTCTTCTAATATACAAAAAAATTCTTGCACTTTAATAACATGTAAGTAACTTCTTAAAGAAATTAATTAGAATATTTTACTATGATGTAAATTTATATGTTTAAATTATTTTTATTTTTTTGCTTCAAAATTATCTTATATATAATTAAGTAGATGATGTTTCATTTCTAGGATTCTCCTTATATAAAAGGTTTAAATGTTTTTAGAAATATATATAGAAGAAAAGGAAAAGGTGCAAGTGTATGATTTTCATTTTTTTCTAAAACAAGGATGTAAATGCTTAACTTTTAAAAAAATACAAGAGTTTTATTTGTAATTTAGTCATAAGAGTCTTTACTGTAATTAATTAACTCATTAATAAATGCAACCATAGTAGATAAGTCTTAAGTAAATCCTATATTAGCAACATAATTTACAATATTATGATTATAATTAATCTTTGCCCCTCCCTCTCTGTATATATATATATATATATATATGCACACAAATAGTAGATTCATAGCAATCTTTTCCTCACAAAATAAAATTGAAATTGAAAACTAACATTAGTTTTTGAAGAAAAAATAGAGATGAGGCTTCTTCACATTTTTTTGGCTTTGCTCATTATGGCTTCAATGTCAAGAGCTAAACCTCCTGTTGGTCCAACAACTTGTCCTGTGCCTAAAGATAGTAAGTACCTCTTTTTATCATTTTTATGTTGTTTTTACATGTCCATCTTCTTATTGGAGGACGTTGAGTTTGTTCGAAAAATAGGATTTACTTTCGATGCGATTATCAAATCACAAATTTATACTGAAGTAAAAGAATGGCAAAACGATCATATCTATTATTTGCTTTCACAAATAGTTTATATTTGAATTTTATTGTACTTTTTGCGAACAAAATTACACCTATCATCAACAAAGTCTTACAAAATGCACTTGAAGCATTTTTAATTACTTATTTATTGCATGGTGTTTCTGTTCGAAAAGTATAATAGATATTAAATGTTAACTACTTGACAGTAAAAATATAACTTATTTGTCCGTTTTAATACTAAAAGAAGATTATTAATATTTACAAAAATAATCAATCAAAATATCACATAGTTGTTTCCACTGATATACATTGATTATATACTAATTATACTTTAACATTTTTTTTAAATCTATAAATGTAACATTTTTGACAACTTTATTTACTCCACATGTAATTCTGTTTGATTAGTATAACAGATATTAAATATAAACTATTTTGACATAAAAACATAACTTTGTCCGTTTTAATGCTAAAAGAAGATGATTAATATTTACAAAAATAAATCAATTAAAATATCACATTGTCGTTTCCACCGATATACATTGATTATATACTAATTATACTTTAACATTTTTTTAATCTATAAATATAACATTTTTGACAATTTTATTTACTCCACATGTAATTCTGTTTGAAATGTATAACAGATATTAAATGTAAACTATTTTGAATAAAAACATAACTTAGTCCGTTTTAATACTAAAAGAAGATGATTAATATTTACAAAAAAAAAAATCAATCAAAATATCACATAGTTATTTCCACCAATATACATTGATTATATACTAATTATACTTTAACATTTTTTCTAATCTATAAATGTAACATTTTTGACAACTTTATTTACTCCACATGTAATTCTGTTTGAAAAGTATAACAGATATTAAATATAAACTATTTTGACAATAAAAACATAACTTTGTCCGGTTTAATGATAAAAGAAGATGATTAATATTTACAAAAATAAATCAATCAAAATATCACATAGTTGTTTCCACCGATATACATTGATTATATACTAATTATACTTAAACATTTTTTTTTAAATCTATAAATGTAACATTTTTGACAACTTTATTTACTCCGCATGTAATTCTTTTGAAAAGTATCACATATATTAAATGCAAAATATCTTGAAAGTAGAGAGGTAAAGTTGTTCCTTTTTTCCTAAAAGAAAACAATTAATCTTTAAATAAATAGTCGATTGAGATATGACTTATAATTTTTTCAATCGATATACATTGATTATATACAGATTATACATATATTATGCATTCGTCGATTATTTAACTTTTATTTTTTTTATTTTTTTTATTTTGTTTTTAGAATGTGAAGAGGCATGCAATGTGAGATGCTCACAAAAAGGTCACAAAAAAAGATGTTTGTTTTATTGCAACATTGTTGTGGATGGTGTCAATGTGTTCCACCAGGTTATGTGTGGTGAAAATAAAGATTGTTGTCCTTGCTATAGAGATTGGAAGAAACAGACAGGAGAACAAAATGTCCATGAAATTAAAAATTAATTAAATTAATTAATCAGGGATTAATAATAGGGTTTTTATTGTATTAATGAGTTTTATGTTTAATTTACTTTATTTGATCTTCTTGAGAGTGTTGTTAAAATTAAGAATTGATACATCTTTATTTTTTTTATGCTTCATCACATTATCAATCTATTATCCAATGTTACAAATTTTCATGAACCAAAAAGAAACAATTTTTTATCGAGTATATAGCGAGTCGAAACCTATCTATCTATATATAATATAAAAAAAAAATTGTAGTAATATTGAATGAACTAGTTTAGGAGGCTATTCATGTATTATATATTTTTTTAATTTATCATTAACAAATATAAATATTACACAATATTTAACTAATATAAGAAACTACGAGTCTAAAATAATTTTGTATATATTAAGAGAAAATGTATGTAAATTTATTATTTTTCTTATAGTCGCATTAAAGATGGATAATTTCATTTGTTTCTGTTAACATCAATGCTCACATGAGCAAAGCAGAATCCATAAGGATGCAGTTGGAGAAGAAGAAGAACAATGCAGTTGGGGAAAAATCAATTGAATTGATTCCAATGTGACTGTACAAGTTTTATACAAAACAGAATAAAATTTGTAACAAACAATCCAGCTGTCACTAACCAACAAAATAACTAACTAGGCTAACTAACTAACTAACTGAGAATTAATTAACTAAAAAATATTTAATTAACTAATCTAATCTCAAAACCCCCACCCCCTCAAGTTGGAGGAGTAGAAAACACTAACAACTTGTGTAATGCAACAGAATATTTAACCCCAGTCAATGTTTTGGTCAATATGTCTGCCAATTGATCGTTGGATCCTATGTGATGTAGCAAAATGAGGCCTTCTTGTAGTAGGTTTCGCACAAAATGGCAGTCAACTTCGATATGTTTGGTTCTTTCATGGAATACTGGGTTCCGAGCAATATGGAGAGCTGACTGCCTATCACAATACACATCAATTGGAGTTGGTAGGGGCACTGTGAGTTCTTCAAGCAATCTTTTAAGCCAAACTAACTCACCTGCAACTTTTCTCAAGGCCCTATACTCTGCCTCAACTGAAGATATTGATATTATTTCCTGTTTCTTTGATTTCCAACTGAGTGGACTATTACCTAACAGTACAATATACCCACTTACTGACTTTCTGGAATCAGGACATGCAGCCCAATCTGAGTCGCAATAGGCTTTAACATTGTAAGACTGATCATGCGACATGAATATGCCTATAGTTGGGTCTGTTTTAAGATACCTTAGGAGATGAAATGCTACCTTTAAGTGAGGCTCCCTCGGGTCCTGCATGAACTGACTAAGATGCTGCACACTATAGGATATGTCCATTCTAGTATTAGTCAGAAAATTTAGCTTCCCAATAAGTTTTCTGTAAAATGCAGGATCTGAAAGTTGAGAACCTTCTTTGGCATGAAGTTTTACAGCAGGATCCAATGGAGAAGTGTAGTTGCTTAGGCTGGAAACATTGTAAGTCTTTAGCAAATCAAGAACAAACTTTCTTTGTGAAATAATGAGTCCATCTTCCTTGTAAAGTATCTCCATTCCAAGGAAATAATGCAACTTACCTAAGTCTTTGATCTTGAATTTATCATGTAGGAAAGTTTTGAGTTTTTCTATCTCAGCTACACTTGTGCCAATTAGGATAACATCATCTACATAAACAGCCACAAAAATGGTGGAGTCTGCACTCTTTTTGTGAAAGAGAGAGTAGTCATTTAAAGAGTGGGTGTAACCTTTAGTGTATAATGCTTCAGCTAATTTAGCATACCACTGCCTGCTCGCCTGTTTCTACCCATACAGTGACTTATTCAGCTTGCACACCATCCCTGACTTTACTACTACTAAGCCTGGTGGTACTTCCATGTATACTTCCTCATGTAATTCACCATGGAGGAATGCATTGTTCACATCTAGCTGGTAAATGCTCCATCCTTTCTTGATTGCTGTGGCTAACAAGGCTCTTACAGTTGTCATTTTAATGACTGGTGAAAAAGTTTCTGTGTAATCAACCCCAGCTTGTTGAGTATAGCCTTTCACCACAAGTCGTGTCTTGCATCTCTCAATGGTCCCATCAGCCTTATGTTTTACCTTATACACCCATTTGCACCCTATGGCCTTCTTTCCACTGGGTAAATCCACTAAATCCCAAGTATGGTTTGCATATAATGCTTCAAACTCCTGTGTCATAGCTAGTTACCAAGCAGGATTGATGGCTGTTTCTTTATATGAAGAAGGTTCATCATCACTGCTAATGTTTCTTACAAGTACTTGACTCTCATGTTCTAGAACCTCAGGTGGTATATGTTGGTGTTTAGAGAAGGCAGTATTGAGGGAAAGAACATTAGTTGATATTGTTTTAGATATAGATTTAGGAAGGATGTAATCATGTAAGTATGCAGGTAGGTTATGTGTTCTATGAGGTCCATTTGATGTTGTAATCAATTCATTTTTGTGCTGAATAGTAGGAGATGTATATGTAGAATTTGGTAATGTTTGGTTAAGGGAACTGTCACCTGTAATGTTACTTGCATCAATTTCATTATTTTCAACATGCAGTGGTGTTTGTGAACCAATTTCAGTATCAATAATATCTACAAAAGGTACAGAAGACAAAATAGAAGGAAAGGATGATACATCAGAAACAATTGTAAATGGAAAAATATTTTCTTTGAAAATTACATCTCTAGATACATGTATCTTTCTTGTGGCAAGACTAAGAACCTTGTAACCTTTTGATCCAAAGGGATACGCTATGAAAATGTGTGGTGTAGTTCTGGCTTGTAGTTTGTCTCTTTGACACTTGGGAATGGTTGGGTAACAAAGACATCCAAAAGATCTCATGTGAGAGTATGATTGTTTGGAGTTGTACAACAGTTCATATGGACATTTTCCTTTGACATGGGAAGTAGGAAGTCTGTGATGATATATGTGGACACAATACACACTCCCCCCAATATTTTATTGGTAGCTTAGATTGAAAAAGGAGAGCTCTAGCAGTTTCTAATAAGTATTTGTGTTTTCTCTCCACTATACCATTTTGTTGTGGAGTGTAAGGACAAGTTTTCTCATGGAGGATTCCTTTTGACTTCAGAAAAGATGATGTTTCTGTATTGATGAATTCAAGACCATTATTAGTCTTGATAGACTTAACAGTAGTATTAAATTGATTCTCAACCATGGATATGAATGTCTTGAGAACTTCTAAGGTGTTGCTCTTGAAGGTTAACAATTGGGTCCATGTACATCTACTGTAATCATCAACTAAAGTGATAAAATATTTATGGTTGTCATGTGTTGTTGTATGGTAAGGTCCCCATAAGTCAATATGTAACAATTGGAATATTTTGGTGGATGTGTTGATACTGTGGGAAAATGATAGTCTTTCTTGCCTTGCCATTGGGCAAATATTACACAAAAAAGGTTGTTTGGTTGAGAATTTTTCAGGTATGGATTTAATCTCCCTCATCTTCACAAAAGTACATGGCCAAGTCTATTGTGCCACAATACATCAACATCACAAGTATGAGACATAAGAAAAGTAGAAACATGAGACTGACTTTTATTTTCCAGAACTGAATTCTTATAGTAGAGCTTTGTGAACATTTATTCTTCTTGAGAACATTGTCTACACTATAGTATTCATGACATTCATTATTGTGTTTACATGGAAGACTAGGAAAAGATTTAAGCTCAGGACTAGATTACAAGAACCAGAAACATAAGTTGGAGCATTTGAGGCAACAAAGTAGTTGGTGTGTTTCAGACAGTTTGCGGAAAGAAAGTAGAGTCCTCCCTCAGCTTCACCAATCACCAGAGGCCTCTTCATTGAAGGAGCCTGCAAAATGCATGATGTTTCAGTGAAGGATACAACACTTTTTGGTATAGATTTAGAAAGGCATTGAATAGACACAAGATTATACTTAAACGAGGGTACATACAACACTTCATATAAGATAATGTTTGATGCAAGTATCACTTTACCAATCTGAGTGACTTTCACCTTATAACCATTTGGTAGGGTGATTAACAAAAGATAAGGTAAGTAGGCTGTATCAGTTAGGAATTTTATGTCAAAGGTCATATGATTTGAGGCTCCTAAGTCTAGAATCCAAGAAGGATAACTTTGTTGAGTCTATCGAGATTGTTTGGAGGTACTTGCTCCTCCTGAACCATGCACATTAAGAGAAGTCGATTCCATGAACAATTGATTGTTGGGCTTGATTTCCCTTTGTTTTTCATCCTGCACTAATAATGAGAATGCTTGTGCAAGTGATGGCAAAGGATTCATCATAAGAATACTTCCTCGAATCGCAGTATACACCTCATTCAATCCCATAAGAAACTGGATCAATCTCATGTCCTGTTCTGCTTTATAAGAATTTTCCTTAGCTCCACAAACACAGTTGCAGCTACATTGAATCTTCACATGAAGAGTACTCAAATCCTCCCACAATCTTTTCATCCTTGTATAATATGTTGTGATATCCAAAATTCCTTAAGATTGATCATTTATCTCCCGTTGAACTTGGTAGAGTTTTGCTCTATTCGTCTGATCATATCGATCCTCCAATTCCTTCCACAACTCAAACGAATCACTCACATACTCCACACTATCAGAAATTTCTTTTGCTAGTGAATTTAGAATCCATGATGTCACTATATTATCGCACCTTTCCCATTGACAATACTGCAATGTTCCTGGATCTGGTTTTTTACACTCTCCATTGATAAAGCTTAACTTGTTCTTAACTGAAAGAGATCTGTAAACACTTCTCCTCCATGATTTGTATCCTGTTCCATCAAAAGGAACTTGCACTAAGGATGCACCTGGATTATCCGATGGATGCATGTACAAAGAAGAACTGATTTCTTCACTCCCAGTACCATTAGTTGTTCTACCAGTACCATTTGATTGTTCAACAGTTTCAGTTGTCATCTTAGATCAATTCAATATACGTATTTCAACACTTCTATCAGAAAGGAATGAAAAATCGATACAATCTCAAATTGCTTGAATCGAATAACAATTTCCAGAATTTGATAGAAACAGAGTAAGGAGAAGAGAATCAAAGAGCAATTTCTAAATTTTGATAGAAACAGAAGAATAAGAAGAAGAAAAGAATCACAGACAATACCTATCAAAGTAAGTTGTGCTCTGATACCATGTTAACATCAATGCTCACATGAGCAAAGCAAAATCCATAAGGATGCAGTTGGAGAAGAAGAAGAACAATGCAGTTGGGGAAAAATCAAATGAATTGATTCGAATGTGACTGTACAAGTTTTATACAAAACAGAATAAAATTTGTAACAAACAATCCAACTGTCACTAACCAACAAAATAACTAACTAGGCTAACTAACTAACTAACTGAGAATTAATTAACTAAAAAATATTTAATTAACTAATCTAATCTTAATAGTTTCAATAAATTTGTTGTGTCTATATTAACAACCAGCAATATTTTTTTTGTTTGTATTTTCACCATTTTAATCATTTTACAATGCTATTACTCTATTTTATTAATTACAATTTTATATCTTCAATTTGAGTTATATACAAGTACATTATACAATAAGTTTCATAATATACAAATATATTTTGAAGAATTGCTTAACACAAAAAGAAACGGGAAAATGCTAAAAAAAATATCCTTAACATATTAGAAAAGGTTCAAAAATGTCCTCATTCCACCTATTGATTTAGAAATGCCCTTTAACGTTTTTTTTTAGGTTAAAAAATGCCCTTCGATTAACAAGATTATGTCATGGAATTTTACTAAACAAGTGGTCAATTTTCATTGGTCCACATAATTCATTTATCAATTAAAAAAACCACCCAACCCACGTAATTCATTAACATAATTTTTTTATCAAATATTAAAAAAAAAAAAAACACCCAAACCCATTAATCTAAGGGCAACTTTCACATTATAGCAAACATATAAAAACAAAATTCATATTTATATGTTATAACAAAAGTTTGCATAATTGCATTCCATAGCAAACATATAAATATATAATTCGCTATACATATACAATTGAAACGAATTGTATAAACGAAGTGTATAAAATGAGAAAGAGACTTGGCCAGAACATTGTATAAAATGAAGTGTATAAAACAAATTGTTAATTCTAAGTGTATAGAACGAGACTTGGGCAAGATATATATAATTGAATCAAATTGTAATAAAACGAGAAAGAGAGGAATTATATACAATTTGAATTTGTATAAAACTAGAAAGAGAGAAATTATATACAATTTGAATTTGTATAAAACGGAAGAGAGAAAGTCAAAAAAAATAAGGCAATTGAGTATTTTTATTCTATAATTATAAATGTATGAGACAAAAACATATGTATTTGTACGTGTATATACAATTTTCTCTCATTTTATACAAACGGAAACACAATTTATACATTTCGTTTCTGTTTGTATAAGTGAGAGAGGCGAGGGTGGCAAGTGAGATCTGGGATAGGGGAGAGAGTGGAATAAAAAATATATGTACTTATACAATTTTCTCTCGCTTTAAATAAAAATAGATTTTTACACTTGTGTTTGTATAAAAAGTGAGAGGAAGCGAGCGAGAGATGGAGCAAGAGAAAAGAATGGTGAGCGAGAGTTTGAGGGAGAGAGGTGACTGACAAACAGTTTGCTATGGGACACAATTAAATCAAAGAGTGATTATAACAATTAATTTGATTTATTAGTTTATCATCATACAATTTTCCTTAAATCTAATCCTGCTTTTGCTTTTGTATCTTTTATTCGTTGAGTGACTGTGTTTTTTTTTCATTTGAAATTAGAGAATAAAGATTTGTATAACATCGGAATGGAATGAAAGAGTGAATGAGGCAAGGATTGAGGGGATGAAAGCAAAAGACTACTCAAAAGTCTAGTAGTTGGCCCAATTTCAAATATCTATGCGTAAATTATATAAATCTCATAGTTTTTAACATAAAATTACAATCTATCTCAAATAAGTTTTTAATTACATTAATTTCTTAAAAAATAAAAAAAATTGAATACAATAATTGAAGCTCGAATACATTAAATATTATTTCGAATACACTAATTTGCTCGAATACATTAAAACTAGCTTGAATACATATATGTAGCTCAAATAGATTATATACTGAATTAGCTTGGATACATAATATGCTCAAATACATTATATACTGGCTCAGATACATTAATATATAACTCAAATACATTAAAACTAGTTCGGACACATAATATATAGCTAAAATACATAAAATATTAGCTTGAATACATAAATATGCAACTCAAACATTAAAGAAATAAGGAATTTTAGAATTCTTAAAAGTAATAGGAAATAATAAAAATAAGAAAAACAAAAATGTGTATATTTTTGTAGTTGTCTAATATTTATTCTCCATAAATTATACATTTTATTCGTAAATGAAGCTACTCTTCAAGTCTCCTCACTTGTGTTTGAGCTCTCAATAAAAAATACTCCACCTGTCCTATTTTATGTGATACTTTTCGTTTTTCACAGTTTAACTTTGATCGAACATTTACTTATTGAATCTTCAAATTTTTTGGAATGAATTTTATATATTTGTAAATTAGATAAAAAATATTATAAATCACAATAATTAATAATTTCAAATGTTAAAACGAACTGTGTAAAACTCACTGTCAAAGATAAATGTTTAAATTTCGTAATAAAAATAGTGTCATATAAAGTAAGACGGAGGAAAGTAATAATTATTAGTAGTACATCGACAAAAACAAATAATCGTGAATCGAAAATATAAAAATTCACACAAATTGCGGCGTCTGTTTTGCCCATCTCAACTTTCGTCGCATTAAATGGGCCTTGAATTGCGGCATTTAATTTTTGTATTTAGTTGACTTTAATTTATTTTATTTTATTTTTCTCTTAATCTTAAATTTATGTTTATTTTCTTCCATTTTTTCTTTGTTCTATTTTTGTATTTTCCTTTTATTTTATGGGAAAAAATACAATATATATATATATATATATATATATATATATATATAATATATAATATATTAATATATATATATATATATATCAACTAATGAAAATAAATCCTCATAAAATATGAAGGAATAATTTTTTTACTTTTTTTTGTCTGATACCATATCAATATAATATTTATCATATCAATATCACAGAGAACTGTGTTTTAAAAACATTAATCAGTTCTTTCTTATAATATCTATTTTTTATTATTATTTGTTAATTTTGAACTGTCACGTATATTAACTATAAGAGAATATTAATTGATATAATAAATTATTATTGTTTTTTTATTAATTATGACACAAATAGATTAAAAATTAATAAAATGTTTTTTTAATTTATTAAAAATACAAACGAATAAATAATAAAGGTAGAGTGAAAATTAAGAAGAAGAAAAAAGCATATAATGGAGTGTTAATATATCTGTTCAGCTGTGTACCTTATAATAATTACTTAACTTACTGGCTATAGCTTGATATTATAAATGTGATAACTATGTTACTTTATCACAAAGTATTAACTGTTTCTCTTGGAAGATATGAATGATTATTTTTTTATAATATAGTTTCGGTTATATGATATATATCATGTGCATATCATTGATATTCGTTTCACTTTTTTATTATAAAACAAATCAACATGTAATGACACTCATTAATATATATAATACGTACTTTAAAGGTACATACGGTCAATGGTCTGGTAATTTAGGTTTGAGATTTTCAAAAGTTATAAATTTGAAATTTTTTGTCAGTGAAAGTAAAGATTTATTGTTTGGTAGGTGTGTACATCATCGGATTGGTTCAGATTTTACAAATATCAAATTCAATATAAAATTTTTAAATTATAAATTAAATTTAAATTAATAAAATTCAGAATTTTCAACCTTTGATTGGTTTGGATTTTTCAAATACCAAACTAAATCATTGTGTCAATTTTAAATTTAGGAATCAAACTAAACTAATGAACTTCAAATTTTTCCAAATTTTTGGATTTTTTTGGTGAAATTTGCATGGAAAAACATATAAATTAACTCGTACTTCAAATATTTCTTTAGTCCAACCTAAAGTGTTCTTAAAAAAATAACACCATATATGAGTATTGATGACACAAAAATATTCAATAAAATATAATAATGAAATTATCATATAAAATAAATATTATAAAGTCATGATAAAAATAATCTTAATTTAAAAGTACTAAATTATGCTAAAATAAATTTAATAACTAATAGTTATATTACTAAATATTTTAGGAAATTTAAAGGGAAAATACACAAGTACCCCCTCAACCTATGCGCGAAATTTCGAAGACACATTTATACTATACTGACGTCCTATTAGCCCCCAGAACATAAATTTTCTATCCCTTTTCGGCCTATATGGCACTAGTTTGAAAAAAAAAATCAATCAGCGTTTCGCACACAAGATAGAGTCATGTAGGCCAAAAAAGGGCAGAAAATTATTAAGAAAATAAATTTCGTGCTGATAGGACCTTAGTATAATACAAATGTATCTCTGAGATTTCGGGCATAGGTTAAGGGGTACTTGTGTATTATCCCAAATTTAAAACTAGATTATGTATTTTAATTGTTTAAACCAATGTAAAATTAAAGAAGAAATATTCAATATTATTATCATTCTTAGTGTTGAATTGATTTTCTTTTTGCATTAGTATTAAATTAATTTTAATTTAAGTTTTATTATAATTATCAACACCTATGAACTATAACCTTTATTAGGTCATTTCAAATTCTATGTCTAAACTTGAAATAGTATATTGAAGATAAAAATTATGAAATAGTATAAGAAATATTTTAAAATGATATTAAAGTAAATATTTTTATGTATAAAATAAAATTTTAAAAGTATATGTATAATGTCGGGTTGATAAGGTCAGATTGTTTTTTTTAGTTGAAATCAAACAAACCAAAATTTAGTAGGTTTTTTCAATACAAAATCAAGCCAAACCAAACCATTAATCGGGTTTTTTTCTGATTTGACTCAATTTGCAATTTGATTCGACTTTTTAATTTTACACACACAACTTTCTAAATCAAATTCGTTACACCAGACTTACTAAATACATATTGCATCTTCTATATTGTTCGCAAGCTATTACATAGAAACGAAGATTTTAGGACGAATTTACCTTGTCATAAATATAAAGTAATGGAGTGCAAATTAATTTTTTTTTCTTTGGACCAAAATGCCCATACCTTTGCTCAAATATCAAAACTCATCAATTATTTGTAATTCCCTCACCACCAATCAATTTGTGCCACGTCATCAATCCATGTCAAACAAACACAGCCCCACCACCTTCTCACTCACAAAAGAAACACACTCCATCCTAGCCATTGATTTACTTCATCCAACGGTTCAGAATATTAACAGCGTCAAATAATATATACATTTATTTTTTATTTTAAAATTAATCGTAGCCGATGATAAATGTAAATCCTATGGCTGAGATTAAATTAAGCATTAAAAGACTTCCCATGTGAAGTGTAGACACGATATGAAAAGTCCAAACATTAAATCATTACATATATTTTTATTTTTGACGTATTTATTCTATTTTAAATAATATTAAAAAATAGACCTGTAAAATATATATTTAGAAATTTGTTAATGAATCCGTGATTATCTTTTATATTACTTAATAATATTAACCTAACATATTTAATTTAATTAGAGGGTGTACTTTTTTAAATTAATTTTATTAATAGAAGTGATATTTGAAATTATTAGTTTTTAATTATTTATTAATAAACAGTAAAAGCACAATATAATAAAATTCTCCTAATTTTATAAATTGAAAAGTAACTTGAAATAACTAATTTTAATGTCTTTCGAAATTTCTCTAGGATCGATCTCTTTTCAATGTCTTTTCTTCTGAGTCGAACTCGTTACATAAAACTTACCTGATGAAATTTACATTTCACATCGTGAGCTTGGGACTTCCATGTTGGAGGTCTCAAGTTCGAAACTCCTTGCCTGCGAAAGCAAGGGGCTGCCTTCTGGGTCAAACTCGTCGCACCAGACTTGTCTAATGCGAGTTACCTTGCCTATGTGATTTGCGAGCTATTGCATAGAAGCGAGATTTTACCCTGTGCGCACCCAAAAGGGTAGCGGCTGCGTATTTCCCTTGTCGTCAAAAAAAAAATTTAGCAAGTGATCAACCGAAGGACAGAAATTGCAACGACAACGAATTATACATGTATTTTCTATGTTATCAACCATATATCACGTAAATAAACTATAATGTCAACCAATATACAACATTAAAAATACATTTTTTATATTTGTTAAAACTCTATTTTCTATTTTGTCAACCAATATATTACCTAGATAACTATAGTAATCAATATACAACGTAGAAAATACATTTCTTTAAATTTATTAAAAATCTAATCCTAACCGTCCATTAATCTAATCCAACGGCTGTGATTAAATTAAGCATTAAAACACTCCACTAAGATCTAGACACGATATGAAAGTCTTAAGTAATCAATCATTACATAGCTACCCTTTTATTTATCCATTCTATATAATTAAGAATAAATGTTTATTATATTTATTTATATTAACAATCTAAAAGAATTTATTACTGTTTTATTTCTAATTTGTTTTGATTTACTTTTTCTTTTTATTTTAACAATTAATTCACTCTATTTTCCCTTTTAGCAATTTTCTAATTCTAGCTTTTTAACTGACATATTTAAAATTATAAAATTTGATAAATTTTTAATTTATTTGATATATTTTTAATTTAAAATCATAATATTTTTTAAAAAATATTTAAATTTTATAGTAAATCAAAATAAACTAACTAAATAAATGGGAGGGATTCTTTTTATTAATTATATTATCCTTATTATTAAATAACTACGTAAAATAATAATTATCAAATTTAAGATATTATTAACAAGATTAATTTAACAAACCTGTAAGCAAGTTACAGCTTTGTTAGATCTAAACAAAATATGAAAAAAGTCCAAAGTAGCAATCATTAGTTATACATTTCTTTATTTAATTTCATATTAAATCGTAGCCGTTCATCATATTTATCTACGGCTGTGGTTGATTGAGCATTGAATGACTCCCATGTGAGATCTAGTCAATAACAAGTACCGTACTTCCTCCGTTTTTTCTAATTGTTGTAAAAAATGAATAATTGAAAGTCAAAAGTATATGAATTTTTAATATTTTAAAATTATTTAATCATATTGTTATGATTTTAATTTTTTTTAGATATTTACATAGCTTTTAAATATTTAAAAATTTATTTTAAAACATCAAAGTATTATAATTTAATTTTAAAAAATTAAATTAAATTAACTTTCGAACAAATATAACTTAACAATTAAAAATAATATAGAGAGAATAAATTTTTTAAAATTTTTATCGAGGATAAATAATATATATACCTTATTATCTTATTTTTATCTGATAAATGTAAAAAATACAATTTTAAAAGACTCTTTCACATATTAAAAAATAAAAATAAAGTGAAAAATGCAATTAACAACGAATGGCTTGATAAAATGCATTAAAAAAATATAATGCATTTATGAATTTTATTTATAACTAGTATCTTATTTGATTTACCTTCTCAATCTACCTATAACTTACGTTATTATTAGTTACCTACTTTAATTGGTTTATGATATGTATAATTAATACACGAAAAATATAATAAAATATTATTAACGTGTGAATGATTTTAGTATATGTATTAGCTTAATCAAGAATATAATTATCTCTCAAATCTTTTACATATATTCATTGTCATATTTATAAAAGATATTTTTGTAAATATATATTCTCTATCTCTAATTATTTATTTACTTTTCCTTTTATAGTTATTTCTAACTCTTGCTAATTTTGACAAATTAAGAAAATATATTTTTTTATTTAATATATTCTCAATCAAATAACTAATTATTTTTAAAAATATAGAACTTTTTATTACTTTACGATTAATAAAGTTAAAATAATAAATTCATTGTGTTATCGATTATGTGAGTCATTTAAAAGTTGACAATAATTAAAAACAAAGAATTTTTTTGTTAAAAGTGGACAAGTAATTACCCTTGACCAATGGTTTGAGTTTGAGACTTTCATGTTGGAGGTCTCAAGTTCGAAATCCATTGCCTTCTGGATCGAGCTCGTTGCACCAGTCTTACCTAGTACGGGTTATCTCTTCTATAGGTTTGCGAGCTATTGCATAAGAGTGTAATTTTACCCTGTGCGCACTCAAAGAATAGCGGCTGTGGATTTTCCTTGTCATAAAAAATAGAAAAATAATTCATAAAATTCATAATTAGGAACAACTATTTTTAAAGAGTCCTCCATTATTCTTAAACTTAGTACCTAATTAAAATATCCCCTCTATCCTTTTTTAGTTATAATCTTTAACAAACCAAGGTAAAATAATATTTTATTTCTACCTATTATATTTTCAATTTATTTACGGAATTAATAATATTTTTCTAAAATAATTAAAAATTAGATACTTTTTAATAAATAAATTAATTTGAAAAAATTTCTATCAATTAATAAAAATATAATAATTAATTTATCACATCAATTAATATTTTAATAAATATATCAAATCAAAAAATTAACCTAAAAAGTATCACATTAAATAAGACGAATAAAGATAAAGCCCATGTGAGGTCCAGACATAATACGAAAAGTCCCATGTTAAATTAATCTTATCCGTCCATCAATCAAATCCAACGACGGTGATTAAATTAAACATTAAATGATTCCCCTGAGATCTAGACAGAATGTGAAAAGTTCAATACAAAAAACACACCCTTTTTATATCTTTAAAAGCCCATTTGAGTTTTGATAATTTTGGATATTTTCTTCTTCCATCTTCACAAAAAAAAAAAAAAATTCTTACAATATGAAAATTCTTCTCATTTTTTTGGTTTTGCTTATCACTGTTTCTGTGATAAATGCTAAACCTCTCATTGGTTCAACATCTTGTCCTGTCCCTAGAAGTAGTAAGTATCTCCACTTCATTATCGTATTATTTATAAATTTTATCTTTTTCCTACATTGTTATGAGAATTTATCGAAAATAACTTGTTTATTTTAAGCTAGATATACGATCTGTTTACGCTCTATTCTCTCTGAGCACATTTTATGAGACTATACTGAATATGTTGTTGTAGTATCGATTCACTATCAGAAAAGTGTGATGGGGATTTTCTTGAGAATTGATATGAAATTTGTAAGAAAATAAATTTCATGCGAATTTTCATACTAATAATTCACAGTTTTCTTGTAGTGCGGTTATATTTCTATTATTCAAAATTGTTTTAAATTGGGGGTTTTATGAACAGTATCGATCTGGAATATCAAGGTTCTAAATGGTTAAATTGATTTACTTAATATCCACAAATTGATGTTTGTATGCATTATTTTGAACAAGTATGGATGGATCTACTGTTTTTTTTCATCTCAATTTATATAGTATAGAAAATTTTGATAATTAAAATATTTGGTAAATTACTATATTTATAAATACATATAGTAAGTGACAATTTAAGATATTTTAATATATATTAAAAAAAGAATTGATTTGAATCAATGGGGTCAATGGTATCACTTGGTTCGATGTGTATATTTAAGTTAGAGCAATAATATACATAGATTATACACATATTATACATATATGGTAGATTATTTTTAATTTTTAATTTTTTGTTTTCTTCAGAATGTGGACAGGCATGTATTAAGAGATGTTCACACAAAGGTCACAAAAAAAGATGTTTGTTTTATTGCAACCATTGTTGTGGATGGTGCCAATGTGTTCCACCAGGTTATGTTGGGCAAAATAAAGGATGTTGTTCTTGCTACAACAATTGGAAGACACAAATAGGAGGACCAAAGTGTCCATGATATTTATATATTAATAAAAATAGTGTCGGAGAATCTTAGTAGTTCAGTTGATTGTATTGGTTGACTGGTTACTTGGATTTTTCACTTTGTTGGTGATTGTTTGATTCTCCACCTTGTAATTTTCTGTCTTCATTGTATACGTTTTATGTGTATTTTTCTTTTATTTGTTTTTCTCGAGGAAGTGTATTTTTTCCTATCGTAGCGTAGGAAGAGATATCTTTCTCTTTATTAGAGCCAAGACCGTACGAGGAAAAAAAATGAGGGTTATTTTTACCTTTTTCCTTCGGTACTTGTATGCTATCTGTCATTGTGAAGTTTTTTCTTTTTGTCTTGTTAAAATCAAGAATTAATATTTCTTGATTATGTTTTCTGTTAAGTTCACATAATCTAACTATTATCCATATTATAAATGAATTCTCGTTGTTTCATTTTACTTGATCATTTACTTTTAAAATATTGTAATTTTATTTTTTACTTTTAATATTAATATTAATATTAATAAAAGGTCATAACATTTTTCCATGTATAATTTAGTATTAAATATTTATTTTTTAAGACATCATTAAATAGGGAATAGTTTGTATTTTTGTAATCGAGGTGACAAGTAAAATAGTGACAAGTAAAAGTGAATAGAAAAATTATATATAGCAAATTCAATGTATAATCTTTCTTTTTCACTCTTAATTTTAGTAGTAGTTTGAAATTTGAATATGTTATTGAACTATACGAAATGAATCATGAATATACTGATTTAACAATTAGTAATCAAATATGCCTTTGCTTGTACAAATATGAGCCATATTTGGCCTTGTTTTTTTAATTTAAAATCTAATTTGAAATTAAATGAAATTTATATATTGTACGAAGTGGAGTTTAGTAAGGATAATGCGTATATAAAAAGTGCGAAAGTGAATTAAATTTAAGAAAAGCATTGTATGGATAAAATTAATTAAATTTAAGAAAAGCGTTGTATGGATAAAATTGAAACAAAATAAAAGTGGTGTAAAATTATATGAGGGTTTAAATTATACCATGTGACATGTATGGAACAGCCTTCGTTCTTATTTATGTAACTATTTTATATCGTACGATTTTTAAGAAATTAAATAAATTTATCATTATATCTTTATTTAGTAATTTTGTGTAGTTAATGTTTTAATAAATAAATATAAATTAATTATATTGATCAATGAAGATAAATTAATTATTTATTCTATGTTGGTTAAATTCATACTTTTAAGGCTAATATAATAATTCTCACGAATAAAATAAAAAGAATAATATTATTTATCTATTTATTTTATGAAATGACAAATATTGAGTAACATTTATTTTTAATAAAACGACATATAATAGTAACAAATAGAATATTAACAACCATAATTAGAGGCTAATTATATTTTTGTGAGTTTGTTAGCGCATAAGGGCATATATGGCCTAAATTTATAATGATGATGACATATTTAATATTAACTATGAACAAATGACATTAATCTATTTCGTAAAGTTTAGTACTCCTTTTAATTTATTTACCCTTTTTCTTTTTTGGTACAAAAATTTAAATTTGATTAGAAATTTATTTAAATTTTTTGAAATAAAATTTATATTATAAAAAGTAATATAGATTATAATAATTAACGATTTAAAATATTTAAAAAATATATGAACATTAAATAAATTTATATAAATCTCGAAATCTAAAAAATATCACATAAATTAAGACTGAAAAAATAACATATTTGAACTTCTTTGTCTAATTAAAATTCATAAATTCACAATAATAGACTTCACCTATAATGTGAGGCATTTAATGTAAATTTCAAAATGGGATTATCTAGATACGAGTCTTTAATTTAATTATTTTATAAATGCGACTTTTTACTAAATTTAGCTCACTATTAATTTTAATATTATTAGCAGTATCGTCCTAAAAACTTATCAATTTATAAAATTAACGTTGATTTATTATTTTCTTCATCTATTTTTACTTGTTTATTACGCTATAAAAATGTCAACTTTATTTTTACAATTTTTAAAATCAAGATATACTTTATTTAAATTAATTCTTAATTTACTCTTATTATTTATCAGGGGGCGTTTGGTGTGAGTTGGGGTAAAATAAATGACGGATAGAAAAATAGTAATGAAATAAAATTTTTATATATTATTTATTATCATATATGAAATGACTTGTTATCAATCATAATAAATAATAGGAGTCATCACTCATCTCCCGATACGTTATTCAAATAATTGAATTTATTATATTCAAAAAAGTAATATAATAATTATTTTGAGAGTAAACAATATTGCTTACACAAAAAGAATAAAGACTAAATTAGTAAAAAAAAGAAACTTTTTAATTATGATTTTTTAAATGAGGTGTGAAAACTAAAATTGACGGTTAGAGTATTAATTATATCTTTATATGCACTTCATAATTAGATAAATGTTAAGTAAATGTTATAATACTAGCAATATCTACAATGAATAAAAAATTTAATATTATGGTTATAACATAATTAATCTTCCCTATAAATTATGCACACATTGAAGGATTCATCACAAATCATTTTCTCACAAAACAAAACTAACATTAGTTTTTCAAGAATTAAAAAAAATAAATATACATTATGAAGTTTTTTCACATTTTTTTGGGTTTACTTATCATAGCTTTAATATCTAATGCACAAATAATCAATGTTGACAAGCCCCCTACTGGTCCATCAACTTGTCCTGTGCCTGCAGATAGTGAGTATCCCTTTTTTTTTTAATTACTTCAAAACGAAAACTTTGAAACTGTTCGATAAATATGAATCTCGAATCACAAATTAATATTGTAACCTTATATGCATAGTTGTATTGATAAATCTTTTTAAAATAACATCACTTGTTTACATATATTATACATATATAATACATCTTAACGTTGAGACTATTAGATACATTTTTCTTTACTTCTAACATGAACCACGAACCAATAGTTGCATGGAAAAGGATTTCAAAACAACATCACTTGTTATACATGGATTATACATATATTATACATTTTCTGACTATTTTTAATTTAAGCGACTCGATGACTATTAGATACATTTTTCTTTACTTCTAACATGAATCACGAACCAATAGTTGCATTGACAAAGGATTTCAAAACAACATCACTTGTTATACATGAATTATACATATATTATACATTTTCTGATTATTTTTAATTTAAGGATTCGATAAATGATTATATTTTTTTAATTTTATTTTTTTGTGTGTGTTTTCAGAATGTGGAGATGCATGCAATCAAAGATGTTCAGCTACATCTCACAAAAAACCTTGTTTATTTTATTGCAACAAATGTTGTGAATGGTGTCAATGTGTTCCACCAGGAACAAGTGGGGGTAAAGAGTGTTGTGATTGCTATAATAATTGGAAAACAAAAAGAGGAGGACCAAAATGTCCATAAGTTTTCTTTTTATTGGATAATTTAGTTTTATGTTTAAGTTTCTTTATTAAAATATATTTATGAGAAGTATTTCCCATGTATTGTAAGAAATACAAGAATTCATATTTCTTGATTTTGTTGTCTTTGTTTGGTCATTTGATCAAACTATTATCAATGTTATAAATTTTCATGGACCAAAAAGAAATTGAATTTCTTTTATTAGTACATAATTATAGTTGGTGGGATGGGTGTGAAGGGATTAAATACACATTCTGAATCGAATAATTAAGCACATCAAAATGGGCTAAGTAAATAAAATAAATTTGATTCGATAAATGATGAAACTCAAAAAATTAATTTAAATTTAAAATGTTAACTTTTTTCTTCATATGTGTAGATTTTTTATTTTTTTTGGGTGGGTGGGTGGGTATACGTGTGATAGATTTTGCTATAAATTCAAATTAATTGTTGAGCTAAAGATGAAAAACTTATAATATAAATATAAAATTATTTTAATCAAAGGTACATTAACTCTAAATTGCATAGTACAAAGATCGTATAACACAAAATATATTTGGACCTATTCTTTTATAATTTTCCCTGTGTTACACTCAGATTCACACGTTCCCCAACATAATTTTTCCTTTACCTTTATTTCATTTTGTTACAAGCATTTAGTACAAATTTTACATCTTAATTTATTTTTTTTATCAATATTAAGTTAGAAAAACTATTTTAATAGATCTTTTATTCAAATATCAAGAATTAAGGGTGTGTTTGGTGTTAAGAAAAATGTTTTTCTGGAAAACAAGTAGATTTTAGATTTATTTTTTCATGTTTGACTGGTGAGTAGAAAATATTTTTCGGAAATGATTTTTAGTGTTTGATTTATGAATGAAAATGTTTTTGAGAGAATCTTTTATTTTTATTAGAGTAGAAAATAATTTATGAAATTGAAAATATTTTTTAAAAACAATTTTTATTTGGGGTGGGGTGGGGGAGGGGATAGGAGTGCAAAAATAAAAATTTGAATTTCATAGTATTTTAAAAAAAAATAAAAAAATTTGGGGGTTGGGGATGTGTTGGGGGCTGGCCGGGGGAGGAGTTTAAAAATAAAAATTGAAATTGAAAATATTTTTTAAAAAGCAAAATATTTTTTTGGGAAAGAGGTGGGGTGGTGGCAGGTGGTGGGTGGGTGGGGGTCAGGGATCGGATAAAAATATAAAAATATAAAATTTTAAAATTGAATTTTTTTAAGTTAATGTTTTTCCAAAAAAAAAAAATGTAATTTAAAATTGGTGGAGAGTTTTGAAAATGTTTCCCTTAATTTTTGAAGGGAAGTCATTTTCCTTAATTTTGAGGAAAATAAGTTAATTTGAAAAAACATTTTTCAAAACTTTATTCAAACCAAACATGAAAAAATTAAAAAATATTTTTCTTCGTACCAAACACTCTAAATATGTAAAATAAATACAATAACAAAAAAGTCAATCCTTAAAATAACTAACAAGAGAACAAGTTATTGAAAAGAATAATTCTTTATCATCTCAAAAGAGTTATTAATTTTCTAATATTTGCATTTACATTTCAGTAAACAATTAATGCAAAATTGAATTGTCTTTATCATGGCCAATTTGGCAGTTCTCCCAACATTTCCTTTGATCATTTTAATAGATTATAATTTTCTCTCTTTATAATCATTTTTTTATTGACATTAAAAAAATAAATTTGTACACTTTCTTTACGTAACAAACTATACTACACTTTCTTTGTGGATGATACAAAAGAAATGAGAAAATGCTGAAGATTACACATACGATGATGAAATATCCTTAAGAAACGTACGATAAACACACATCGAACTAGAAGATTTTTTGTGATTTTTAATATTCTTTAAAGCGTCAATAAATCATAAGATAATTAAAAGTCAGAAAGATCGTTCAAGCTATTTTTAAGAAGCTAAACTAAAACAAATCCTTCAAAAAAATACTTTTAAAACCTTAGCAAACAACAAAATTACGTGTTTTATTCTTCAAATGGGTCGATGTTTTATTTTTTATCTTCAAATGAATTGTTAAAAAATAGATCTTCAAACGAGTTGATATTTTTGATTTTTGCTCTTTAGCAATTAAACTTATGCCTAGTAAACTATAATAAGTTCTTTAGAAATTAAAATCATGTATATATATAAAACTTATAAGATATAATAGTATGAAAATATAATTTTTTTCTCCACAAAAAGTTACTTATTACTAAAGATAGAAATTTAAAACCAACACCACATTGAACCAAAAGTGCAAATGACCTTAAATTATTGCTCTAAGTCTCTAGCATTGAAAGGTGGATTTTAAATTGTTCATACAACACAAGTTTTTTTTTCTTTAAAAGTATTATTTTGAAAAAAAATTGTGATAAGAAAATATTATATTTGATTTGAAGGAGAAATTGATAAGTATTAAAGTGGGTCGTGACCAGTGACTTTCATTTTTTTTAATACATATTAATATTTTGTTTTTACATTACAAATTATATTTTTGATATATTTAAGATGGGTATTAAATATTAGGTTTATCTAATTGTTTAAATTTTATTTAAGTTGTGTTAATCGGAGGAATTAAGACTTGCCTTATGTTTGAACTTTAGAAAATTGATTACAAAATTAGGTGAGTTTTTGGGTCTAGGCTAGACATAAAATTATATGAGTGCTTATAAACTCGTCAACATAAAAATTATGCATATATATTTGATAGATTGAAAAGGTCTGGAAGCATAGAGGAAAGGAAAAACATTTGAGAAGTTGATTGCTTAACTTCGGTTCTTCGGTGGAGGTAGGTTATGATTTATGTTATTTGATAGTAAAATCTTAATAGTGATTGATATGCATTGAATGATATAATGAAGTTTTTTTTTGTACTTGATTTTGTGGTTGTGTGGCTTGCTTTTGTGTTTTGTGATTGGTCTGAAGACTGAAATACTGAGACCGTGAAATTTATATTTTTGAACACTCTTTATCGAAGTGATGCCTGAATAAAGAAGACTTGATGAAATAATATAACAATGAATTGAAAGTGGTGATAATAAAGGATAAATTAACGGTATTCTTGGATCGGAGTGTCACATTCCGACACGGTATTCTTGGATCGGAGTGTCACGTCCGATACGGTATTCTTGGTTCGGAGTGTCACGTCCCGACACGCTATTCTTAGATCGGAGTGTCACATTTTGACACAGTATTCTTGAATCGGAGTTTCACGTTCCGACACGGTATGATTGGATCGGAATGTCACATTCTGACAAGGTAACATTAAAGGAAAAGAATATTAAATTAATTTAATGTAATCAATCTCAAAGAACCCATTTTCCTAACGAACGTGGAGTGGAGGCATGAGTCCTCGTGTGTACTTGATAATGTGATTGATTACGTACTTGTTTCAGTTGTCATTTGTTCATGTTGTTTCTTGTTTCTCACCTATTAAGTATTATAGTTATCTTATACTATTATTCTTTGTATATTAGTTATTATTTTGAGTTGTCCGATGATACTTACTCAGTACATGTTGCCTCGTTTGGAGCCCTACTTGTATTTTTCTTTGTTTTCCTTATATGCAGTGCAACAAGTGTACCTACGAATTTGGATCGCCCTCAGCTCTATCAAGGCTCGGCATATCAGATTCAAGGGTGAGTTATTCATTCGAGCTTGTGGATTCTCTCAGTCATTACCTGATGTCCATAGTTTTCGGACACGAATTACTTTATTTCATTTATTTTGGTGTCTTTGATACTCTTAGACTTAGTAATTGAACATTAGATGTCCTTGTTGTGATGATTTTCAGGTTTTGGAAAAAGATATCTAGTAAGTTTTTGAGCTTCCGCATTATGATTGTAGTTTGTAAGTTGGAGTTAAATTCGTTGGTTCTCCCACCTAGTTAGTTAAGTGTGGGTGCCACTCACGACTCATTTTAAGTCGTGACATGATATTGCTTCTTTCATGATAAAAATTTCAAATTTGAGTCGTATATAAGAAATAACTTTCTTTCGAACAGAATTTTACGCAATGTAGATATAAAGTAATCAAGTTCTAATACAAATATTGAACAACACATTAAAGGTGATTAAACCTATATGCTTTATGTACTTACCAAATAAAGTGTCTATTTAAGAATCCATTAAGTTAAGAGGTTAGCGGTTGGCATTAGGGGTAGGCATGGTAGGCTAGATATTCAATTATTATATCAAAATGAATTTCTTATGATATTGCAGTTTCAATATTAAGATACTTAATATGTATTTTTACAAAATTATAATATTCAATATAGTATTATATATATATAGAGATAGATAGATAGATAGATAGATAGATAGATATAGAGAGATTAATAAATATATAAATCAGTATGGTATAAAATTAATTGATTAAATATTGAAATTTTGACTAAATATTATTTTCGTGTATTTGATTAATGAAACAAATTGTTTATACTTTCTTTTGAATACTTTTATAAAATAAAAATTGAATATAATCGAGACATTTTTAAAAAGCTTATAATATTTTTGATATAATTATATATAATTTAAATTTTAAATAAAATGTGATTACCAATTTATAAATATCAAAATTGAAGCATCTAAAAGTGTGATCTAATTGGTTAATAACTTCATGTTCAAATCTCAAATTAAAAACCTACATAATTAATTCAATATTTTAAATTTTAATATTTAAAAACTATATAATAAATTGTAATTTATTAATATGATAATTGTTTTTTAGATGAACTAATGTCACATCTTTATTCTCACCAACCTCCACATCAAATTGACCCACCCACCACTCTTTGATTTTTCCAATAGTTTACCAAACTATAGTAAAGAAAAATAAAGCCCTCAATTTTGAACACCCAAATCAAGATTCATAACATCTTTTGTTTCTCTACTCCAATTGGGTGTTTTTTGTTTTTGTTTTTGTGTATCCATAAATGGGTAGTGAAACAAAGGTTTATACTTTGGAAGAAGTAGCACCTCACAACAATGCCAAAGATTGTTGGCTTGTTATTAGTGGCAAGGTATTTTTTCTTTCTGATCTATGTATATACTTTTATCCCTTCACCCCCTTTTTGATTTAATTTAATGGGGTTGCTGTTTCTTGTACTTTTTTGTTCAATTTTATGCTAAAGATTCCTTTTTTTGGTCTAACAGGGGATCTTATAGTTTTTTGATCTATGTAATTGCCTTTAGTTTACTGGGGTTGCTGTTTCTTGTACAATTTTGTTCAGATATATGCTAAAGATTCAATTTTTGGCTCTATTAGAGAATGTTGTAGTTTTTGTGATCTATGTAATTGCCTTTAGTTTACTGGGGTTGCTGTTTCTTGTACTTTTTTGTTCGAATATATGCTAAAGATTCAATTTTTGGGTCTATTAGGGATGTTGTAGTTTATGTGATCTATGTAATTGCCTTTAGTTTACTGGGGTTGCTGTTTCTTGTACAATTTTGTTCAGATATATGCTAAAGATTCAATTTTTGGGTATATTAGGAATCGTATAGTCTTTGTGATCTATATAATTGCCTTTTTGATTTTAATTTGCTGGGGTTGCTGTTTCTTGTGCTTTTTGGTTCAAATATATGTTAAAGATCCAATTTTGGGTCTTTATTATTGGGAACTTATAGTCTTGTGATCTATGTAATTACCTTTTTGCCTTTGATTTAATGGTGTTGCTGTATTTTTATGCTTTTTTGTTCATATATGTTAAAGATTCATTTTTGGCTCTTTATCAGGGGCAACTTATAGTCTTTGTGATTTCTGTATTTACCATAATGCCTACCCCTTTTGGTTTATTATTCTGGGGTTGCTGTTTCTTGTTCTTTTTTGTTCAAATATATGTTTAAGATTCAATTTTTGGCTCTTTATTAGGGGAAACTTATAGTCTGTGATTTCTGTATTAACTTTTTGCCTTTGATTTAATGGGGTTGCTGTTTCTTGTGCTGCTTGTTCAAATATATGTCAAAGATTGAACTTTTTTGGTCTTTATTAGGGGCAACTTATTGTCATTGTAATATCTGTAATTTCCCTTTTGCCTCCACCCCTTTTGATGTACCTTACTGGATTCAACTTTTGGCTCTTTAATCTTTATTAGTGGCAACTTTGCCTCTCTACCTTCACAAGGTACGCTAAGGTGTACACACTACCCTCCCTAGATCCAACTTGTAGGATTACATTAGGTATGTTATTGTTGTGGCAACAATGTCGGATGTAGAGCATAGTTTATTGGGTCACGAGAATCAGTACCTTTCGCGTAAAACCTTGTATTTCTATTAAGAAATTCGTAAAATATGTATAAGTATGCGATTGTGAACCCTATAGATTTTGTTAACTCGAGGTTGTTATAGGAACCATAAACTTCAAATCATAATCATGAATCCGCCTCTAAGTGACAATATATAAAAGGCCTTGTGATCTCTGTAATAACCTTTTTGCTTCCACAACTTTTTAACGTAGTTAACTGGGGCTGATGTTTTCGTGTGCTTTTCTTTACAAGTATCTGTTAAAGATTCAATCTTTGGGTATTTATTTGTGGCAATGTATAGTCTTTGTGATATCTGTAGTTACCTTTTCGCCTCCAGTCCTTTTGATGTAATTATTGACCTTTTGAAGTGCTGATTTTGGTGGTTTCCATTTTGTTGTCATTTGGTTGATGGGTCATCGTTGTCTGTGGGTTGTGTCCACGTCTTAACTTGTTTTAACATGAATTTGATGTGATCGTGAAAAACCCTCCCATGTTAATTCATGCCTATTGCCATTGGGCTTTTCCTTGTAAAAGAAAGTATCAAAGAATCTTACACTTGGTACCTTTGAAACTTTTCTCAAGAAAGTTATAATCTTGTAGTGCCCTTAATTCATGGTAGCAAAACTTGGAAAATTGCTGTCAACCTTCCGTCGTGCCTTCCCTAGTACCTAGGAGAGATGCATAAAAATTTCGTTGTAGTTTTGTTTTTGTTTAGGTTTGTTAGTACACTTTGTATTTCAGTTTCTAAGTTGACGATATTTATAGAAGACGGCAATTTTCCTGTGCTATAGCAGAGAAGTGTGTATTGAGGTTCATTGTCTGATATCGATCTTTTATTTGATAGGTGTACGATGTGACAAAGTTCTTGGACGATCACCCTGGTGGCGATGAGGTCTTATTGGCTGCTACTGGTAATATACGTTGACCAACTTTTTCCTACCAAAACCACACATTGTAACTTACGTCTAGCTCACTGACTCTAAATTCTGAATTCCCAGTAGTGTTGTTATCTGTGAAAAATTGATGTAAAAAGCTTGGTGATTCTTTTGAAGACGATGTTTTATGGGATGGTAATTTGGTGCAGGAAAGGATGCAACCGATGATTTTGAGGATGTTGGTCACAGCAGCAGTGCTCGAGCCATGTTGGACGAGTACTACGTAGGGGATATTGATTCAGCAACCATCCCGACTAAAAAGGCGTACACTCCTCCCAATCAGCCTCATTACAACCAGGACAAGACATCCGAATTCATAATCAAGCTTCTCCAGTTCTTAGTTCCCCTGATCATCTTGGGCGTAGCAGTTGGCATCCGCTTCTACACCAAACAATCCTCTTGAAGATTGAATGCAACGGTAAATTCATAATAAGAGTCCGAATTTGCAAGATGTCACCCTCGATTCAAAAAATATATATATCGAATTTTACTTCCTAGACTTCATATAGTCGTATGTTCTTGTTGTAATAGATTGTTGAGTCATCCTATAGAGTGTGGATTCGAGATTTTAATCTCGAGATGTTTCAACATTTTTAAGGTTCTTAGTATTGAATTCGACTTACCTTTGAAATTATGGGTTCAAAACTTGATATTTGTTGAAACAGTCAAACCTATTAGTCTAAAGTTGTTAATGTACTCTCATATTTATGTCATGTTAGAATTACGTTGCTTGAATTCTTCAAAAATGTCGATGTACGTGTGTCAAATCCTCCAACGGGGGATTCAACATGGTTGGAGAGTCCGAGCAACGGGGGATTCAACATGGTTGGAGAGTCCGAGCAACATAGATGCTGAATCATGATTATCCTATTTTTGTTGTCATGATAGTGTCATGTGGAAATTCATAAATGGCTTATTATTGCTACAAAAGGCCTAAAGAATGCAACCTAGGCCCATTGTCTTCGAGTTTCGAAAGGGTTGGCTTCAGACAGATTTCTCGATCATCAAAATACCTCGAAAAGGTTCAAAGATATGACCTACTTTTCTATTGAATGAAATGAAAAACTTGAATCCCCGTTAAGTTCACCGGTGAAACTAGGAGAAAACTTAGGCCTATTACAACATCTGAACTCGAAGCAATAACTAGATACATTTGGATCTGGTCCTATCCAACCCAACCCTGGAACATAGAACTATCGACCTCTTGGGAAGTTCATGATGAGACTACAAACTTGTAAGTTGTGACCTTAGCCCGCCCTTTCAGTCTGGAGATGGATCTAGGGCGGGTTGTGTGGGTTCAACTGAATCCATTGCTTATACATATGCAAAAAATGAAAGTTTTAAGTGTATACATCTAACAAGATCACATCCTTCAACGCGCCTTTCACACATTTTGTAGCCTTATCTATACAAAAATTCGTGTAACTCGATGTACCTGGATAATGGATAGTCATGTTCTATCAGTTATCTTAGAATCAGTTCTTTCCGAGTGCCTCGAGGGAGAATTAGTAGACTCCCTCGAGGAACTATGTCCGAAAATGCTGAACTTCTTCCCAATCCTTTTGGAGAAAGATTTCATGAATCTTCGCGAGCTGGATTTCTGCATATCTCTCTTCATACAAACATGATCTTTCTCCAAGTCATTCAATCTCATCCTCATTCGCGCTAGCTCAAGTTTTAGCTCTCTGTTTTCTCGTCTCAACGAAGCATAATTGTCCTTAGGAGACATTGCTGCACTAAGAGCACCACTGTTTATCCTCCAAGATTGATGCATTGGCTTAATGTCATCATCAGGATACGAGCAAAACAAGCGTTTCTTAGCCTTAATTGCTCGAAATAGAGAACTTGAACGATTGATTGTAGGGGAAGACGTTCATTTTGTGCAGCGTGTGCACCAGCGTCTTGTGACAGTTTTTGGAAATCGATTGATTTACATAGTCTCCTCTTATCTGGATCTGATAAAGTTAGATGAGCCTGGAAATATGAATCGATGAAGAGTCTTTTAGTAATTATGAAGACTATGTTGCTCGGACTCTCCAAAAATATCATCAGGCACGTGTCAGATCATCCAAAAGTAAGTTCATTTTTGGATGAACCAACACAGATGCAATAACATTTTAGGAGAGTCCGATCAACGTATTGTATGAAAGATTTTGGTCTCTCATTCAAACGAACATATCACATTTCGAATAAGTTGAGGAATACATACTTTGAGGTAAACGTCTATGGCTCGATAAAGGCCATCGTGTACAGTTCGCGCGTGTGCTGGTAATGTTTCTGCAATAGCAATGAACTTGTTCAGCTTCAGATTGCATCTGGTGCAATTTCAGCTAGGTAGTTGTCAACCAGTTTTGATACTTTGAACAATGCAGTTTGTGATGGTGTAGCAGTAGGGCTATCGGATTCAAAAACCGATACATCTTCCATCTCATCATCGCTATCGCCTTCCTGTTGTGAAAAATTAACCAAGATCCTATGCACTGTGTCAACATCAAACATAGTATCACCAGCATGACGGAACGAAGGAATTAGTATGTCATCCAGAGTTGCGATATCCAGCTGAGATCCTATCCGTCTCTCGAGATCAAGTCTAGAAGCAGCATTGCAGTCTAGCATCACAGCACTTCGCAACAATCCAAACAGAAAGCTCAAAGGAACGACGAATTTCTCAACAGGCATCAGGCTAACAATCGTCTCAACCACGAGTTTTTCTTTTGAACCAGAAATAGACTTTTGTATTAACTCCTTCTGTGCATAGCTTACTAATGATGCTGCAATGCTTTCAGGTCTAACACCGCGGAATTTCATTGCAGTTATGACACGTTGGTACAAGTCGATACGAAGAACAGAAAGATCCTCAATCCACCAATCCCCTTCACAATTGGCTTGTTTACTCATATGCAACCTCCCTGAGCTACTATACTCCAAACGCGAGAAACTTGAAGCGATCTGCTCAACACAAGCTTTTGAGGCTACAGCATCGATACATCTGGTTACGATTTTCAACTCATCAGCAAGGGGGAGTAAGTTTTCGGATTGTCTCAAGACTTCAACACACATTTCAAGATTCTTGCAGACAATGCTGTCGAGATACTCTTCAGCTCTAGAACCAAGATTGTTTTTCGAGTGATCCTCTGACATCTCGAGGTAATCGGATACACAACAGAGTTGAGCAACATTTGATGATGTGATCTCAAAGTTGACACCATAACAGAATTTGGCTGCTAACTCAAATGATTCAGATCCACCTGGTAGACTAACAAGCTCAATTCTTGATATATCAGAATCTCTGTGCTCAGCTACAAGCCTCCGAATTCGTCCACTTCTCGACACAAGGGGAAACTGAAATCATAATTCTCATATTGTTAGGGAATTTCTACTACACTATGGTATCTGAAATAGCTCATATGCATGAAAAACTGAAAGAAAAAAAAATGAACATTCATATTATTGGAACTCTGTATCAGATTGAATGTGTTCTGTTTGATAAAAATCAACAACAACATACTCAGTGTAATCGGACAAGTTGTGTTTGAGGAGGGTATAGTATAGACATACCTAATCCCTATCTCGTAGAGAAAGAGAGGGTGTTTCCAAAAGACCCTCGGCTTAAAAAAAAGGCATTTTAAAGCAAGGAATGCGAAATGGAAAACGGTACACAACATATGGAAGGAAAAACACAAACAACGATGAAATAATGTGATAATCAAAGCACCAACAAATACAGGTAATAACCGAAATCGAAGAACAAAAAACTACGAGATAATATTGCTAATACTTACTAGTAAGAAAGTAGGTACAAGTACGACCACCAAGCCTATACAGCAGAAAAACAATAATTACCTACTAACTTTCTTTATTAATCCGCGCCCTCCAAACCGTCAGACCTAACTAGCTAGACTTGGATTTTTGAAAGGGGTTTGTTACGTATATATAGTAGATATTGAATTCCTTGACATCTTCGTGTGCCTACTTATTTATATTTTGAATCCCCTCAGTGAAAATCCTGATCCCGCCACTACTGATGTTGAGAGTCAGGTTTCAATTAAATCCATCATTTCTTCAACATATATCATAGATGTATACATGAAAACTTCGAAAAATGCAGTATAAATATCAAGTCTTGAACTCAATGTTTCAAAACAATTCAAAACCTCTAAATACGTCAAGTTTAAATACTGAATTTACCTCTGATTAACAACGAGGATGAAGAATTTTACCTTGTGCAATGAAAATATGGCACCATCCACTTCTATTGTTATATCACTTGGAACATCTCTAAATACCCTATATAACAAGTAAAAATAACTAATTAGCCAAAAAAAATTAAATTAAAACAACTTTTTTTATTGTAAAAATATGAAATTTCACCTGAGTCCACCAAGTTATAACTAATATATACACTGACAATATAAAATCGTATTTTTTACACCATCAACTTACTTAAAACCCGATTAATGTAGATTTTGAATACAACATTCCGTCTCCTCCTCTTTATAGCAAAAATATAAATTCATAAACATGCAAAAACACAATAAATCACCTATGACAACACGTAAAACTAGAGTTATATAGCGTTTTCTTTATACTGTCAGTGTATATATTATACGAACCATTCGTTGTATCTTTGCCTTGATGCTGACTTGGTTAGAGGCATTTGATGGTGGTGGTGCTTGTCCATTGCCATGGTGAAAGAAAGAAAAAAAATTATATTTGAATTTAGAGAAATTAAGAAGAAAGAAGAATGTGAAAAGTTGTTAAAAGAAAATAAGAGACAAATAGGAGATTTTGTTGTTGTTGGTTGAGTAGTTTTTTGGCCATTTTTTGTCAAAAGTTTGGCTTTTGTTTTCAAAAATCATAGATTGCATGTCTAAAACAATGGCCTCTCAAGTGGGACATGTTTGTATTAGTTATAAAAATAAATAATATGGACTTAATTTAAAGAATTACATTTATATATATATAATATATATATATATATATATATATATATATATATAATATATATATATATATATATTATATATATATATATATATTGTTGAATGCCTTGAATAGGACCCGTTACGACAGAAAGGACGGGGGTCTCGCTGCCCGGTCAGCGAGTCGGGGGGTCCAGGGGGGCGACGCGCCCCCTGGCCTGGGGGTCCGGGGGGCGGAGACGCCCCCGGCCCGACGGTATACAATGTTGTTGTATTGGGCCCTTAATTATCTGTCATTCTGTATGTTGGGCCCAAGCCTGTTAGGGCGTAACCTAGCACTATATATAGACGCTAGGGCAAACCTATTCTGTAATTTCTGTTCTTGCCTCTCCATAATAAAACTGTTTCCCCTCTTCCCGTGGACGTAGCCAATTCATTGGTGAACCACGTAAATCTGTTGTCTTGTTTTTCGCGTTTATATTTTCTCGTATTATATCGAATTCCGCATAACATATATATATATATATATATATATATATATCGTCAATGTAAAACTTTCTTTTTATATAAGTAAACCTTGTTAATATATGAAATTTGTAAATTTGGAAATAGTTCAAGTTACGTATAAGAAATGAAAATCTTTTTTTTTTTTTACAATATGAGGTCTATTATTAGAGGATATCGTAAGCTTTCTTAAAATATCATGAGATTTATAATTTTTATAATAAGATAGATCATCTGTTATAACAAATAAAAATAATTTGTTAGTGTAAAAATTTCTTATTAATAATGTATATAACTTAAACTCGAATAATAAGTTGCTCAAGCAAGTAAATATGACCTTAAACTCTTTGTTAATTTAATGTGGTATATTATAGTGTAAATATTTTATACTATGAGTATGTTTGGTATAAAGGGAAATATTTCTTTTGACGTTATTTTCTTCTGTTCGACGAGGAATATATATTATTTTTAAATTACTTATATACAATTTAAACAAATATTATAAAAATTGAGGGTCAATTGTAAAATTTGTTTTTCTGCCATCAATTAGAAAAACTATATATTTTGTTAAAAATAAAATAAATTGACATTACAAAATATGAAAAAAAATTAAAAATACATTTTCCACCATTCCCAAAATCGCAAAATTTGGCTTTTAGAATTCAATCACCTTTTTCACATTGGCAATGTTAATTGAAAATGAAGAGGGAAGGATCAAAATAGTCCATTTTTTTAGGTTAAAGTTTAAAGTGATCCTTCAGTTTTTATATAGAGCATTAATAGTCCCTTATGTTGCAATATTGGTGCACTTTTGGTCCTCCTCTACAATTTTACCTATTTTTTAGCATTGATTTTATCCACAACTATATATGGGATGTTCAATCGTTATTTTATATATTTAGTAGAAATAACAACTCCATATGAACGAACGTCAGAAGGAAAACACTTTTTTTGTTTAGTAGAAACTAAAATGCAGGTAAAATCGAGAGGTTTATCATGATAATTTCACGTGCAGTAGTATAATTTCTTCTTTTCCCCTAAAGTCATATGTTAAGATGTTTTTAGTTTAGCAAATAATATTTCTAGTGAACACAACAAGGTGTTTTTTCTTATCACCTTCTCTCAGATAGGGTTGTTATTTCTATTATACATATAAAAAGACGATTGGACATTCTTATACAAAATTTTGAACAAAATTAATGTTAAAAAATAGGCAAAATTTTACGGGAAGATGGGACTATTACTGCTTTATGTGAAAACTCAAGGATCATTTTGAGCCTTAACCCAAAGTTGAGGGACTATTTTGAAAAAAATGAAAGAAAAAAGTTGGGAAAAATTAAGGAAATAAAATCAAGAAAAAATGTATAAAGATAAAGTTGTGCACTTTTTAAAAATGATTTATCAAGATAATGATTATCCTTTACCCACCAAATTTATCAAAATCATACAACAAATTTTGATGGGAGGGCCCAAAGTGTTCCCATTAATTGGTATATAATCAAACTTTTGTTGACTTTAAAAAACTATGAAAATGATGGAACATGGTATAACAATTTTTATTTCATTTTTAAAATTTTAAAAAGCTTGTAAAAATTTCCCATCTTAATTAACTTTTATTATTATTATTATAATCCTTGTGATACCTATCGAGGCACTTGGATTAATTGAAATATGAAATTTAATTTCTTTACTCGTGAATATTCACAATTTACAATGTTTCACTATTTAATTACACATATATTATATTAAACTTGTATCATTAAATCATATTTAAAGGTAATATACTTCTAAAAACAGTTCAATACACATATTTTAATTAATTAAAAATTAACTCTATGGACTTGAATCATATGTCACAAGCTAAGAGCCAAAAACAAAGTTCATCAATAATTAAAGGATCAAATATAGTATTATTCTAGTGCACTTTGATTTGATATATATATATATATATATATATATATATTATATATATATATTGTGCATAATCTTTTTTCAAAAATCTACTTCTTTATTATAAATAACTGTCCATTTTTAATTGTCATAGTTTCTTTTTCAGAATCGAACTATAAAAACTTTGAATAATATTTATAATATATTTTTTCATCATATTTACATACAAAAAGCTAAAATGTATGGCACTTTTTCGTATAGTTTTTAAATGTCTAAATTTTTTATTAAAAATATTGAATGAATATAATCTAATTTAACTTTAAAAATTAGTCAAACTGACTTCGAAAAACTCAACATCATCAAAAAAAATTGGACGGACTGAATAAAAAAGTCAAAATCAATGAATCACATTCAGACTTTATAAACACAAGCATGCTAAATAGCCACAAACCTACCACCTAATTGTAATACACATCTTCACATGACATTTAATTAAAACCTAATACTCATATATTTTTTTCACTTGTATTTTGATATTTATTTCGAGACTCGACTAATACTAATTTCGATAAAAATTCTAATTAAAAACAACTTTATTAAGATCGAAATCTGAAAGAGAGGATTCAATTCCCAAAATTCAAAAAACTCATCATATAAAGAAAAAATGAATTTAATCAAAGAAAAACATCAACCCTAAAGAAGATATATATAATCATTTTACGCATGCACTCATAAAGTTATTATGCTGGTCAATATTCCCCTAAAAGTTCAAAACCTTTTGAATTAGTCCTCATATTTATAGGAATATTTATAATATAAAATTTGATGAATTTAATTTTAATATGTTTATTACTAAATTCTATTATATATTAAAATGGAAGGGATTAAGGCATGACCCGGCTTTTAATCCATTTTGAACTATTTCGATTCAAATAATAATTGTATGTGTCATTAACTCAATCTATTTTGATCTGTTCAAATTCAATCTTATCCGTATAGTTAACATTCCTAATCTCTATTTTAAACAATTTTCAGCTTTTGTTTGTATCTTTCAAATTGGTGGAGCCATGCAAATTATATCATAGTCTGAATTAATGGATAAAATCTTTTTACTGTTATTTTAACTTATTGATGTTGTAGCATGCCTACTATCATTGTTCATATATTACATCAAATTAAAAAGAATTTAAAAAATGAATATCATTATATATATATATATATATATATATATATATATATATATATATATATATATATATATATATATATATAGGTATAGGGTACTTTATAGACTAGCTAATTATATTGTGTCATCATTAATTAGACTATAAACCTTATCATCAAGTTTAATAATTTAAACTTAATTAATTGTTCATTAATCTTGGGAGAATTATCTCTTTAATTGATGTTTATGGCATATGCATCATCTATATTTGAAAATAATTTACAATTGATTTCTGAAATGATATCATTTTCAACCTCTTTCTTTTATTTTTTTCGTTTTCTTCCCGCTCCAACTCTCAAAAGATTCAATAGTGATATCACTTATCCTTCAGTGTGTCTCGAGTCCTCGATATAGGTGCTCGACCACTCGAGCAAGCCTCTCGTATTAACATTTCAACCTTAATTGTGTGTGTGTGAAATTAATTTGCTTCAACAAATAATATATGTCAAACATTAAAGAATGTTTGTCATTGTTTTGCAACTTTAATGGTATATATACAAAACTAATATAAAGTGATTTGAACTTGCAAAGTTTAATAATGTTGGCTATATCTTAACTATGGATCCTAAAATCAACTATATGTTCACTTGGCCCAACATGAAAAAAATGAAGATCCAGCAAAAGGAGTGGGAAAGCCCTCTAATTATTTTTTGGAAAATTTGCTGAAACACGTTTTATCTTTTTCTTATTTTCGATATCTCCTTTTATATCTAAAAACCTCTAAAATTCCTTGTTTCTTTAATGTATTCGAGCTACATATTAGTATATTCGAACCAGTATTTTATGTATCCAAGCTACATATTGTGTATCCAGTTTATTTTATGATGTATCCGAACTAGTTTTTGATGTATTCGAGCTAATTTATAATATATCCGAGCTACGTATTATGATTCCGATATATGTTATAATGTATCCGAGATACTCTTTAATGTATTCGAGTTACATATTATGTATGCGGTTTGTGTTACTTTTTAAGGGATTAATGTAATTACAAACTCAAGAGAGATAGATCGTAATTTCATATTAAAACTATGTGATTCCTGAAATTTTAGTTTGAGCTTATAATATATTTATTTTGGGCTTAGATGTTAATGCTCATATGTGCTATTGACATCTATATGCATTTTTTTTTAGATAAAATTAATATATTTTTAATCAAATATTTATTTAGCAAACTAAACCTAAAACAAATATTGTAGTTGATTATCCACACAAAATAAACTAAATATGATTTTCTCCCACCTATCCTTCTTTATGGATATCATGCTTATATTTTGTTAAATAACTGATATATTATAAGTTATATAAGTCTTATAAGATATATACATTAAGATATACGCGTATGAAGGATAACTTGTATAATTTTACATATCTTTTGATTGTTTATTGTCAAATAGAAGAGTTTTTTTTGTTTAAATCTTTCTCTAGATCTGTTAATTGTGATGGTAATTTTCATATCGATTATTATAGATTGATATAATTCAAAATCAAAGCAAGTAGAATAAATGAGTAACTTTTAAAGTGTCGATTAAGATAAGTCTCACTCATACTGTATAGTACAAATTAAAATCCAGAAATGAATTTGAGAGAATGAAGATGACTCGAAATGCTTACAAACGATGACATTGACATTCTTTATTACCGCGCACAACTAATTTTGCAGCAATTGCGCTCAATCTACGTTTCATGGAGCAGGTCATATGAGTAAAATCTTGATTCGATTTTGATAAATCTCTCAATTCTTTTTCAAATTGTAAGAGTTAGATGTACACTTGAGTATTTTGTTCATTTTACCTACACTAACTACCACAATATATGACATCATAATAATTTTTTTTCAATAAGGGACCCCAAATGGGGTAAATAATAATAAAATGAAATTTTGTACAATGTATTGTGTCATTCATATTTGGGACCATGAATTATTGTGTTATTTACATAATCATGTGACCTCACAAAAGGCCATAGACTAACATTTTGATTATGTCTTTAGCTAGTTAAGATATTGTTGGTTTTGATTCGATTTTTCTTAATTATTTTTAGAAAATTTGAATATTATAAATTTATTTAAAAATGAGTTTCATATTCACATTGACCCCATTGATGATCTCACCTCATTTTAAAAGTACAGTATTTCTTCAAATAGTGCATCAATAAGAAATCAAACAAATATATGGAAGGCGGTTTGATCTTGTTATTTTTTAGTACTTTATGTGTTTGTGATATTTAAAATAATTATTAAAAATTATTTTTCATTTTTTTATATGAATTAATTTTTTTTTTCTCTTTTATAATTGTTTTTGAAGACTACAAACACTTTGATTGTGGGGTGATGACACAAAAATAAAGTAAATATTCACTGAATAGAGATTATATCTTAATAAATAAATAAAAGTAAATTAGTCAAAACTCCTCCTAATTAATAGTCCTTTAGAAGGTGTGTAAAAGAGAAACGCAACTGATTTTTGAGACGAAGAAAATAACTGTTATTATCAACTTAGAGTCTTCGATAGAAAAAACTTATCCGCATCGAGTGTTTACATTAACTCATTGTAAAATGCATTATTACGTGATTTAATAAAGTATAATGAACTATAAATTTAAACACGTGATATTCATGTATTGTCTTGATGTAACACCTGATACGAATAAATTTTCCCTGTCTTCAACACTTATATAATCAAACACATAAAATTAATTTAACGATCTGAAAATATATATGGGCTGAAAGATACCATAATCAGATTCATAGCATGTTCCCAAAAAAATTATTTGTTTTTTTTGTTTCTTTTCAGAATCATTTCCACCTAATTATATATTTTTGTAAGAGTTTAATTTATATACACAAATAATATATCTACATATTTTATGTCATATAATTATTTAAAATTAATCTCGAGTAACTTTTCCTTTTTTTAATAATAAATATGAATTTAATAACTTGTAAAACTCATTAATCATTCATAAAGGTGAAATCAACTAACACAAAAACATTGCATATATCATTTGGAACTACGAGGTTTCAACGTCAAATCTAATGAAAAAGTCTTTGAATTATATGATATTTATACTGATAATATAAGAAACGGATGAAATAGTCACTTGATATCTAAGTTGATACAGAAGAATTATTGCGTTGCAAAAATCTTTCTCTATATAAATTCTTAAACAAAGTTTTTTGAACAGAACTTCAATAGGTAAGAAGTATGACGAAAAATTATTTTATAATATATATGTATATAATGAAAAAAATTTATCTGCACCGAGTGTTTACATCAAGCCAATGCAATTTTCTTATTACGTAATTCAATGAAGCAAAATGAACTATAAATTTAAACACGACATGCATGTATTGGCTTGGTGTATACACTCGGTACGATATAATTATGTTACACACCATTAAATTAAATTAAATTTGCTTGCTACTATAAAAGGAACAAATCTTCTAACTTTCTCCTCAACAACTTCATCATCAATTATCAATCCCAAAATTTTGCAAAATGGAAATATCATCAGAAGATCAAAGTAAGAAAATTATGTCCAAAGAAGAAGAAGATATTCTAAGTGTTATGCAATTGCCAATTAGTTTAGCCCTAAATATGGTCTTGAAAGTCACTATGGAACTTGGTATTTTTGATCTTTTGTCACTAAATTCACAATTATCCTCTTCTCAAATTGCATCCAAAATTCCAACAAAAAATCCTCAAGCTCCAATTATGATTGAAAAGATTTTGAGTTTTCTTGCTAATCAATCTTTGTTGAAATTTACTCTTTTCAAAGAGGATGATGAAAATGGACCCTTTTATAGTTTGACACCTTTGAGTAGAAATCTTGTCTCAAGTAATGATGAAATGTCAATTGCTCCCACATTTCTCTTCATTAATGACCAAGCCATGGTTAATTCTTGGTATAAACCATCATTCTTTTATATTCGTTCTGTCTCAATTTATATATTCGTATACAGATTTTTCAAAAAATCATGAGTTTTTCTAATCGTAATTTTTCATGTCTTTTAAATATTTTAAATTATTAATTATTAAAATTTATAATATTTTTTTTGTTTAAATATTAAATCTGTTAATTTAAAGACTGTATTTCCAATTTTAGAGAACTAAAGATAAAATATTTGACTCTCAAAATATGAACCGTAATACATAAAATTGGGGCAGAAATTTTTTTGTATAGATAAACAAATTTACTTTATTTTTTGTCTTACAATATTGTTCTCTCTTTAAGTATGTAAAAGATTATACATGTATATTCTTTTGTATATTAGTGTATATATTTATATTTTATACATAATTAGTGTATATTTAGGAAAACTTTCCCTATTTTTTATTGAGTGGTTATATATTTATGGTTAAATAAAGGGAAAAGGATTTGTTATATCCTTCAACTTTGTCATTTAGAGTTGATATACCCATTGTTATGAAAGTGACTCATATATACCCCTACTGACTCATATATACCCCTACTTATAAACAAATGACTCATATATACCCTTTTCCTCTACGGAAATGAAAAAAAATTAAAAACTTTAATCTAATTTTTTATTATTTTTTTCTAAAAAAATATAATCCCCATAAATAAATTGAATCCTCGTCAAACCTATTTTTTTTGTTTCAATGACTAATTTAGATTTATTATTTTAATATTCAATTTTATTTATTTTCACTAATATTCTTGTAAAACTTATTGTAGATGACCAAAAAAATTCTTCGAACACAAAATCAAATTACAATATAGACAAAAAAAATAGTTAATTTTTTTTCTTTAAACTAAGGAATGAAAGAAAAAAAATAAGAATAAGAAACTCAAATAATTGTAATAAAAGAAGTCAAAAAAAATTTATGTATGAAAAAAATTTAAATATAGCTTGAATTTTGATAGAAGAATCATATATACCCCTAAATAATTTTTTAAAAAATTTAAAAGTAAAAAATATAAATTTAGAACTAACTAAACTTCCACTAAATGAAGGATACATGTGAGCTGATTTTGTAATGGCAGGGGTACATGTGAGTTGTTTGTATAACGGGTAAGGGTATATATGAGTCACTTTCATAACGAGGGATATATCAGCTCCAAATGACAAAGTTAAGGGGTATATCAGACCGTTTTCCCTTAAATAAATATCAAGCAAAAATTTTAACTTTTTCTTTTTTCTGATTTGCAAGGTTTTGCTTGAAGGATGCAATTCTTGAAGGAGAAATACCATTTAACAAAGCAAATGGAATGGGTGTATTTGAATATCATGAAAAAAATAGTAGATATGCTGAGGTAACTAATAAATCTACACAAACATTGAACAAGATAACCATAACTAAAATTCTTGAGACCTATAATGGCTTTCAAGAAGTAAAACAATTGGTAGATGTTGGAGGTGCTCTTGGTTCAACTATGGCTTCCATAGTTTCAAAGTACCCTCATATTAAGGGTGTTAATTTTGATTTGCCACATGTCATCAAGGATGCTCCGGTTTATCCAGGTATACAATTTAAGTTACGTTATATATACTAACAACATAAATATGTTTAAAAAAAAAAGGGGGGGGGGAGAGAGAAAAATTGGGATAGGATTCTATAGGATCTCCCCCCCCCCTTCAAAATCGGACGTGAAAGTTTCCTTTCATCCGGCTATTAATTTTGATTTGCCACATGTCATCAAGGATGCTCCGATTTAACCAGGTATACAATTTAAGTTACTTTATATATACTAACAGTATGATTATGTTTTTTAAAAAAAGGGGGAGGACGGCTAAATGTCTATAATGTAAATATGACTTCTTTTTATCCGTTAAAGAAGAATCTTGGAGCAACAATATAGTTATTTTTATGTCACCTATAAGTCATGAGTTTGACACATGGAAGCAGCCATTATTATTTATATTAGAATACATGTTGTCTACATCATGCTTTTTGGAATGTGATCCTTCTCAAATTCCTACGTGAACACAGGATGATTTGTGCATCGAATCACACTGGTCTTTGATATGTTGGAACCCACTTGGCCTTAATGTTAGTTTTTAAATTAAAATACTCGTCCTTCCACATATTTTCGAGCAATTATGATCCAATAGATGGGAGAAGGATATTTTTAACTTAGAAAATTAACAATACGGACAGTTGGGATCCAATTATGTAATAGAAGAAAGACAAGTTTAAGTCATTTTCAATATGTTAGGTGCGTTTAAAAATGTTTTTCAAATATTTTATACTATTAACGTATTATTTTTTTATTTATAATAGCATATATTAATTATCATTTTTATTAGATTATCAAAAATTGTTGTTAATTATATTTCCTTCTTGTTAGGGGTTGAGCATGTTTCAGGAGATATGTTTAAAAGTGTTCCTCAAGGAGATGTAATCTTCATGAAAGTTAGTATTATTCCTTTTCATTTTATGTGATATATATTTTTAGTTAAGTCTCGAAATATGATCTATTACAATATTTAATAATAATTTAAATAATTTTTCTATTTCACCTCTAGTGACATGATTCATAACCACAAGAACATAAATGACCTGTTTTACAACACAAATTTCAAAATAGCATACCGAGATATGTCACGAGATTTTTAAAATTAATCAAATCATATCGAGATGTCTAAGCGAAAATTAATGTTAAATTTAAATCACCACTAATAAATTCAGGTCTAAGTTAAAATTATTTTAAAGTTACTATATTAGTCTTGTCATGATCAACTTATTTTAATAGTATAAAAAGTATTTATATTATCTATGTACATAATATAAACTCATCAAAAAAGATTCCTAGCAAGTCAAGGAAGATGAAAGTGCACACAAGATGACTAAAACATCACTATTATAAAGAAATTCAAACAAGTTTTATTAAATAAATTTTATGTGGACCTCTTATTAATATTTGATTTTAAGTCATTAATTTTATCGAGCCATCTAACACGTTAAATATTATAATGCAGCATGTAATTCATGATTGGGATGATGATGATTGCATAAAGATATTGAAGAATTGTTGGAAATCTTTACCTAATTTTGGTAAAGTGGTTTTAGTTGAACATATAAAGCCAAATAATCCACAAAAAAATGATTTCTTTTCCAAGAATGCATTTTTTCTTGATGTGCTTCTAATGGTTGTCACTCATGGAGGGAAAGAAAGAACAATGGAAGAATTTGAAATTTTAGCAAAAAAATCTGGATTTTCTGGTTTTAAAGTCATAAATTCTGCATTTTTAATTTGGATTATGGAATTGTACAAGTAGTAACTTTGTTATATTTCATAAAATAAAGAGGTGTTTTACCTCCTCGCGTCATTTCATAATGTATAGTATTGTGTTGTTATATGATATGTATTGTCTTATTTGAATAAATTCTTGTTTTTCATCGTCAAATGTAAGTAATTTGAAGAATACACTTACTATATGATATATACAAAAATAAGGTATGGTATATATATTGATGGTTAATAATATGTCCATTTTCCGTTAATATACATAATCTTGGTTCATATTAAGAACCTAAAAGTCAAATTGATAAAATTTATATTTAAGATGCATTTTTTTCGTAATCATATACCATCTTATCGAAATTTTGAATATGCCTCTGCTTAACATATAGTTTTCAAGAATATTATCGATCTATAGTAATGTTTCATAAATGTAAGATTTATAATCTTGAAAATAATATCCATCGTGTGTTATAATAGAAATTAAAATTGTATAGCAAAAATAGGAGATGATCAAATAGCTGTTATATGAATATCAGTTAGAATTCATATTTTTTAATTCTTTTTGTTGTATATGCATGTATACATAATTCGAGCCGATAACACTCGATTCAATTGGATCACAAATGAGGGATGTATCAGAGAGGGGAAGGATGTATCAAAGAGCGGATATGACATACGAATACATAACTGGACTTCTGGATACATCCACAGACATTTTGGATTCATAGGTGAGGGGCGTATTCCAGAGGGCCGGATACATCAACAGACATTTGTTAACGGTGTGTATAAGAGGTGGATACATACCAAACTTGACAAGATTGTAAATAGTTAAAAGACTATATCCGTTAAGTGTATAGTTAAGAGACTACTTTAGACGCATTGTAATAGTTTAGGGATCGTTTATGCCATTTTCTCTATTTTAGTATAAAAGTTGTATTTTATAAGATTTTAGTATGATATTTTGTGTTTTATGGTTAGTATACAAATCTACACACAAATTATTGAAAATATGGGAATCAGCATGTTGACTATATGCTTTGCTATTGATTTTTTAATATAGACATCTAATTTGACTAAATATATTTTATATTGCGACAAAAGTAGAATTATATTACGTTAATATTAAGATAAGAATATATATCACTTAATCAAGATCAATTAAGTGTTAACTTTGTGTATAAAAGACACATGTCTTACATTTATTGATTGATATAAACACTCGGCGCGAATAAAAGTCAATATTAGAACTTGGAAGAGATGAGGTTGGCTTTTCTATATTTTGAATTTAAATTATATGGGTTTTGAAGTTTAACATATGTACATATTCAGTGGATTTCTTAACAAAAATATAAAACTTGGCCAAACTAATTGGTTCTTCCGAATTCGTATTTTTCATATTAGCTTCACCCCTTAATGTTTGGTCGATACTCAACCCCAACTATAAAATATGAGCTTAAGTTATATACACCGCTCATTCAACTCGAGATGAGTAGAATCATTCCACAAATATTGGCAGTCTTCTTAATTTGGGCTGGGCCCATTCATGAATCAATTGTTCAAAGCCGAAAGAAAATCAATCATCCAAATCAAGGCCCAAAATATAGAGCAGTACATTGTGTTTGATCAATGTCCGAAAATGCTTATAGAAAAAAGGATAACTTTCACATATAGCAATAATAAATTTATATTTGTATGCTATAGCAAAGTTTGCATAATTGCGTTCCATAGCAAACATAGAAACTGTATAATTCGCTATACATATACAGTTGAAGCAAATTGTATAAAAACGAAGTGTATAAAACAAGAAAGAGAAAGACACTTGGACAGAGAACTGTATGAACACAAAGTGTATAAAACGAATTATATTGTTATAAGTGTATAAAATGATTACATACAATTTGAATTAGTATAAAATGAGAAAGAGAGAAAGACAAAAGAGACTTGACAAGGAATATACAATTGAATCAAATTGTATAAACTAGAAAGAGAGAAATTAGATACAATTGAAAATTGTATAAAACGAGAAAGAGAAAGGCAAAAGAAACTGGGCAGAGGAGTATTTTTATTATATAATTATAAGTGTATAGGACGAAAATATATGTACTTGCATGTGTATATACAATTTTCTCACGTTTATACAAACAGAAACGCAATTTATACATTTCGCTTCTGTTTGTATAAGAGAGAAAGGCGAGGGTGGCGAGCGAGATTTGGGAGAGTGGAAAGCGAGATCTGGAGATGGGAGAGAGGGGAACAAAAATATATGTATTTATACAATTTTCTCTGCTTTATACAATTAGAAACAACTTTTATACACTTGTGTTTATATAAAAAGTGAGGAAGCGAGCGAGAGATTGGAGGAGAGTGGCGAGCGAGATATTGGGAGAGAGACTCCTGACAATTTGTTACAAACGTTTGCTATGGAGCACAATTAAATCAAACCCTAGCTATTCCATTTATTTTAAGCTATTAATTTGCTATTATATACAAATTTCCCTAGAAAAAACTATACTTTTACCTTACGGAAAAAAAACTTCTATTACAATTCAAAACACTTATTTTTCCTTTAAAAAATGATCAAACACGCCAACTTTTTGAAATAAGTACTTTTATCTTATAAAAACTTGATCAAACAGACAAACGGTAACATTTCTCGAACTTTGACCCAAGCTATAATTTACATTACAATTTTTACATACCATATGCCTCTTACTTTATACATCTAATTTCATATAATTAACATCTAAACCTTAGTAAACCATAAATCCCAAATCCTAAAAAACAGAAATCCATTCAACATGCCAATTGATCTCTAAATGTAGAGATTCCTCAAATATTGGCAACCTTCTGATTTGGGCTGGGCCATTCATTTATCAAATGGTCAAGCCCATTTACAAAATCATCATCCAAATCGAGGCCCGGTATGTTTTGTAAGAAGGGTGGGGGTTGCTTCGAGTCCAATTCCAACAATAATTCTTCGACTCGATTCTTTGTTTTTGTATCATCGGAACCTAAATAGTTACCTCTCCAAACATCTTCGAGGATATAACGGGCCTCATCATATCGGGCTTGCTTGATCAAACATTGGGCTAAGTTGCAGGCCTTATTACTGTCTGCATAAATCATTTGGGCTTTCTTGTACACCACTTCTGCAGCCATAAAATTTCCTTTTTGCATATAAGCCCAACCCAAATTACCCTACAAAAGCACAATTTATTTCAAAGTGTATCCGATTTTGACGTCGTCATTTAATTTGTGCTTGTTTTTTAAATTATTTAAAATGTGTATTCGCTTCATAATAATTTTAAACACCATGTGTCTAAAGTTAGTCTTAACAAAGTCTAACATCAGATATTAGGTCTAATATTTCATTTTTTGTCTCACTTCAGCTATGTATGTTTGAACTTCAGTCATTTTTTGTCCGGCTTCAACTAATTTTGCTTGAAGTTCAGTCATATGTGCGATGTGCATGAACTTCGAACAAAGAAAAGACTGAAGTCAGACAAAAATGACTAAAATTCAACCATTTATATTTGAGCTTCAGATAAAATATTTAAACGTCAACCTATAATATTTAAATCTTGAATCCGTCTCTGACTGAAACGTTACGTCATGAACACCATCAACAAAATTGATGAATGAGATACTTACCAGAACTCTTGCAGTCTCTTGGGTGATAGTAACTTGAATCTTCTTTCCATGAGATCTAGCAATTTTAATAGGCTTCCCATTGAACAACTTCCCTTCATATATTTGTCTTAGCTTTTGCTTTAATAACACTATTTGTTCCTCCACTTTTCCACATTTCTACATCAACCAAAATACACACACACACAAAAAAGCTATTAGGAGCCAAGTTAGGGTGAGCAATGTGTTTATCTGAATTTCTTTCGCTCGAAAAAATCATTGTATTTTAATTCTCTTAGTGATAATCTTTCACTCCACCGATCACTATCTATAGATATACAGTCATACCTTTTTATAATAACATTTCATTATATTTATCAAGTTTTTTTAAAAAAGATTGATTTTCATGTTCTCTTGTCAGTGGTAGAGTCAGAATTTTAACTAAAGCGATCAAAATACAAATAAAAATAAGTTTAAGGGGGATTCAACATTATTTACTATATATACTTAAAAGAAAATGTAATCGTGCATAAATAATATAATTTTCATTAAAAGGGGTCAAGATGAAACTCTTTCGATCTTATCTAACTTTATCGGTGATGTTATATTATGTATATTTTAATAATATTTCACTAAAAACAAATTAAAATATATCTGAACAAACGACGTTATTATACCTTAAAGAGATCAAGGAGGACATTGTCTAGGGATTCTTGAGCTTGTTTAGAACAAAGGTATCTAAAAGATTTGATTGCTACAATTGCTTCTTCACTTCTATCCAATTGCTTCATCACAACTGCCATGTCTTTTAGTGCACTGTCCACTCTGTCCCCTTCATTTATTGCTTTCATAAACCATAGTATTGATCCTTCTGGATCCTTCATAATTAGCTGAATAATAAGATTAAAGTCGTTTTATACTATCAGTATATAAAAGTTATGATCGCAAAGTATTTAGAGGATAAGTTAAAATATCTCATTTTCTATATATGATAATTATACTAAGTAGTGTGATAAAATTGTTTCGAAATTAGCTAATACCTCAAAGTAACATAAAATAAAGTTAATCTTAATTTGTATAATACGTGTCGAACGATCTCTTAGTGTGTTGTTATATATGACTATGTGATACTATTATAACAATAACAATATATTTAATTTAGTTCCACGTATAAGTGAAGTTCGAAAAAAATGATGTATATAAAAATGTAATCTACCTTTATGGGATGGAAACATTATTTATAAAAAATTATGTACTAAAAAACTCGTTTTTCGAAACAAATTAAAAGGACATATGCATAAAAATAGTGTGAAAAAGCTAGTCACACAATTAATATAAAATACTAAGTGCTAAAGATTGTCTAACTTCAATATACATTAGTTTACAGAGCTATTTCAGATATCTCTAGTAAAAAAATGAATTAAGTTTAATGAAAAGAATTTTATTGTTACATAAAAGACGAATAATCGCAAATTAAACTTGCTCCTAACGATACTTGAAATAAAAGTCATACGATAGAATTTTAATATTTCTCACGGATTAAACTACCAAGTACAAAAGAGAGAGACCAAAAAACAATTACATGTTAGTATATTTAATAGTTTAAAAAATTAATATTTTACAAAATCAACCAATTAGAACATTTATCAGTATGATTTTTTTAATATTACCAGTGAATCTCTAACATGTTTATAGTAATTTTATATGAATAATCATAAGTAAGTCTATTTTGATCTGATAGTGTAAAATAAAAATTATACGATCGAAGCAAAAAATAACCATAATTGTTACCTGAGCATGTTTGGCTCTAACATAAGGTCCATCACCTGAAGGAACCTTATAAAATACATGAAATTGTTCTTCCTCTTCTTATCCATCTTTATTTTTTTATAATATATAGTCTTTAATATTTTTTTTTTCAATAGAAATAAGAGGGTGTGTATAATATATAGTTCTATATATATTTTTTTTAATAATATTATGCAAAAAGCTAAAGTGATAAGATCCATGAATCTGGTGTGAGATTCATTAATAAACATATATAGATGACAAATTTTTCCCCAATCTACACCAATAGTTCATCATTGGGGGCTACAAGATTGAACCTAGATGACTATCCGTCTATATTAATTAGCTAATTGTTTTTTTTCAACGGCTTTAAATCGTAAAGTCGACGGATACATTAAATATTATATTTTAATTTGATTTTATTTCACATTTATGCTCTCGAATTTTAAGTGTGGACAAATAGATACTTAAACTTTTATGAAATTGAACAAGTTGATACATGAGTCCTGCATGACATAATACACGTAGGACACTACATAGGCAGTAGAGGAGTCACCTTACAAGTAGAGGGTTCATTTCAAACCCACCTTCGGCGAAAAATTATATGATTTATACATGGTTAAATAATTTTTAGGTATATATAGTAGATGTTGAACTCCCTTTGACTACTTCTTGTGTTTAATTTTTAGATTTTGAACCCCCTTATTGAACATTCTGGCTCCGCCATTGCTGACGTAGGATGCGAACTGCTGTGTACAATGTCACGTTGAAAGCGTGTATCTATTTATTCAACTTTATATAAGTTTAATAAGTCTCTATTTGTACACAATCAGAGTTAGAGAGCATAAATATGACTTATACCAAAGTCAAATGACATATTTATGTGTGATGCATTTTTTAAAGGGTAAATGACAGAAATCACATATTTTTAAAGTAAAATTACCATCTGTCCCTTATAAGTTTATAATTACAGAAATCTCTCTAACTGATACCATAATATAAGTGATGATACATCCAATCTGATGCACGAGATACACTAATCGTTAAGTAATATACATAACATTTTATACATGATATACTAATCTGATGCGCGAGATACATAAATCATTTTATACATGATACACTAATCTGATGCGCGATATACATAAATTCGGTGGCGCTGATACATCAATCTGATGCGTAAAAATGAGAATTTTGAGAATTTATAAAACTAATCGGGGATAATGGTAATAAGAGAATTTAAATGTAAAATTTCTGCCATTTTTTACTTTTTAAAAATGAGTTTAACTTTTGTACCTTTATAAATATGTTATCAGATTATTTTATAATATACAAAAATTAGGTATTCGTTCGTAATTTGTGGAATTAATAACTTGAAAAAGGAACAAAAATAATATTTTACTATAGGTTAAATTGCACAATTAGAAGTTAATTTTTTTAATTATTGTTATTATTATTATTTTATAATGTTACAAATAAGATGATCTAATAATGAACCTGGACACTTTTTAGCAATGAGTTAATATGAGCCTACACAAAATGACGATTGTTTTTCCAACCCACCCTCAATTTTACAACATGAAGGCACATAGGCCCTTTATCTTTTCATATATTTTCATATTTGACACCCAAGAGTCTAGATATGCAAATTAACCCTCATATTTTAGAAGGAAGAGCAAAGTCGTTGTAATTTATCACCTATGATTAAATTGAGGGGTTAACATAAACTCGATATATTTATGTTATGTATATTGATGATATATTATTTTCTTAAATATTCTCCATATAGTTTAATATTTATATATAATACGATTTAAAATTGATCAATTTTAAATCTTAAATCGATATTGATTATTGTAACTATCATCGAGTTTACTTGTAATATGTTACAAGCAATTTGATTGTGAAAATTGAATGTGCTTAGTGTGTTACAATTATGAATTTCCCTAGTGGACGTGTTGGGAAAACGCGGACAAGCCACAAAAGTATATATGGTAAAAGTAATGAAAATAAAATGGGAAAATAAGACACCAAGAATTACGTGGAAACCCTTCTGAATAAGGGAAAAAACCACGGACCAAGAGGAGCAATTGATATTATTATAGTAAGGAATTTTACACTGTGTAGTCACGAATACAACACTCAAAGTGATACTACACACTCAAAGGAACAACACTCTTTTGGTTTCCGTCTTACTAAAATATCGCTCACACTCTATTTTTCTTCACAGACTATTTTCTTATATAGTCTATGGAATACCTCACTTTGCTCTCAAAATGGTTTTCTCTCAAACTTGTGTGTTCACCAAAGCAAGAATGCTCTATTATAGAAGGATAAAACCATACCTATGTCACTAATGACATATGTAACATAGCAAAGTCAAAAATGGTTGCAAATCTTACCAATTTGACAACTACCAAATCTTTTCTTTTTCAACTCCAATTACTATTCCTTTTTAACAATTGCTTGTACCAATTGAATAGCTAAAGTTGACTAAAACAATGGGATGGATTCAACAAATCTCCCCCTCCAGTCCCATTTACTTGAAGAAGGTATCTTCAACTTCTTTAGAGAGAGCTCATACCCACAAGTTCTTTGCTAACTCGAACTTGTCTTTCGGTATCATCTTGGTCAGCATATCTGCAGGATTTTCACTTGTGTGAATATTTTTTGACGTGAAATGATTCATTCTCCACTTTCTCACGAATCCAATGATATCTGACGTCAAGTGTTTTGTTCTTGCATGGTACATGGAGTTCTTGCTCAAGTCTATTGCACTCTGGCTTTCACAATAGACAATATACTCCATCTGATTCAAACCAAGCTCTTGAAGAAATCGCTTTAGCCGTATCATCCTTGCCGGCTTCAGTAGCCGCAATATACTCAGCTTCAGTTGTAGATAGTGCAACACACTTCTGGCAACTTTGACTGCCATGATATAGCTCCCCCTGAAAAAGTAAACAAATATCCAGTAGTGGATTTTCTGTTATCAAGGTCACCTGCCATATCAGAATCTGTATAGCCTTTCAAGATTGGATTTGATGCTCCAAAACACAAGCATTTATCTGAGCTTCCTCTAAGATACCTGAGTATCCATTTCACAGCTTCCCAATGCTCTTTTCCCGGATTTTCGAGAAATCTACTGACAACACCAACTGCGTGAGCAATATCAGGTCTAGTGCACACCATTGCATACATCAGACTTCCGACAACGGAGGAATATGGAACTTTGGCCATGTTCTCTTTTTCCTCCCTAGCTGTAGGACACATCTTGCTCAACTTCATATGACCAGCAAGAGGTATACTCACAGGCTTCGCATTCTTCATATTGAAAGCTCTCCAGTACGCGTTCAATGTACTTCTTCTGGGATAAATAAATCATCCTTTCATCTCTAAGACGAGTAATTCTCATGCCCAAAATTTGCTTGGCATGACCCAAGTCTTTCATAGAAAAAGACTTACACAACTCTTTCTTGAGCTCGTCAATCTTGGAAGTATTCTTACCCACAATCAACATATCATCCACATACAATAAAAGGATGATAAAATCATTGTCAGAAAATTTTTGTACAAATACGCAATAATCTGAAGAAGTCTTCTTATAGCCTTCCTCCCCCATAACAGATTCAAACTTTTTGTACCACTGTCTGGGAGCTTGTTTTAGGCCATAGAGACTCTTTTTTAGTTTGCATACAAAATTTTCTTTACCATCTACTTTGAAGCCCTCAGGTTGTTCCATGTAAATCTCTTCTTCTAGGTCACCGTGAAGGAAAGCCGTCTTTACATCCATCTGCTCAATCTCTAAATTAAGACTAGCAGCCAAACCTAGAACTGTGCGAATCGAGGACATTTTCACAACAGGAGAAAATATTTCGTCAAAGTCAATACCTTTCTTTGACCGAATCCCTTAACAACCAATCTAGCTTTGTACCTGGGCTTCAAGTTGTGTTCTTCAAGTTTAACTTTGAACACCCACTTGTTCTTCAAAGCTCTCATGCCCTTGGGCAATTTACCAACTCATAAGTGTGGTTCTCATGCAAAGACTTCATCTCGTCTTGCATGGCTTCAATCCATTGATTCTTGTGCTCATCTTCCATGGCCTCCTTATAACATTCAGGTTCTCCCCCGTCAGTGAGTAACACATACTCATGGGTGAATAACGGGAGGAAGGAAACCTCTGTCTTGTGGACCTCCGAAGCGGAATATTTGATTCGTCCACAACTTCATGAGCAACATGATCATCAATAACAATATCATTGTTATTATCAACATCAACATGTTGATTCGATACATGATTCTGGGCGTCACCATGATTATCAAACCCAACAACATCATGCATACTTGTGTGAGGAACTTCATCATGATGAACTATACCATCAAAACTTGAAGATTCTACCTTCTCCGCTTTGTCAATATCTTCAATTGTTTGATTCTCCATGAAAATAATATCACGGCTTCTCACAAGTTTCTTTTCAATTGGATCATATAGCCTGTAACCAAATTCATCTAGGCCATATCCAATGAAGATGCATGTCCTTGTCTTGGCATCTAATTTTGACCTCTCATCTTTCGGCACATGTACAAAAGCTTTGCAACCAAATACTCTCAAATGGTCATAGGAAACATCCTTCCATACCAAACAATTTGGCACATCACTTTGCAAAGCAACAGCAGGAGATAGATTAATAACATGTGCAGCGGTCAATAAAGCCTCACCCCAAAATGAGTTTGGCAACTTTGCTTCAGAAAGCAAACATCTAACTCTTTCCATCAAGGTCCTGTTCATCCTCTCAGCCAAACCATTAAGCTGAGGAGTCTTGGGAGGAGTCTTCTGGTGTCTAATACCTTGATGCTTGCAGTATTCGTCAAATGGTCCACAATATTCACCACCATTATCAGTACGAATACATTTCAATTTCTTTCCAGTTTCTCTTTCAACTGAAGCCTGAAACTGCTTAAAGACACCTAACACTTGGTCTTTAGTCTTCAAGACATAGACCCAAAGTTTTCTCGAGCAATCATCAATAAAAGTGACAAAGTAAAGTGCACCACCTAATGTCTTTGTCTTCATAGGACCACATAAATCAGAGTGCACTAACTCAAGCAACTCTGTCTTCCTCGAAGGAGGGTAGGACTTAAAGGAAACTCTATTTGTTTACCAGCCAAACAGTGCTCACATTTTTCTATTTTAGCACTTTGGAAATTTGACAATAATTTCTTCTTGGCTAGAACATTAAGTCCTTTCTCGCTAATGTGGCTAAGCCTCTTGTGCCATAATGTTGAAGAGTTATCGCTCTCAACTGCATTCACCATATCAACACAAGCAGAGGCCGTAGTCCAGTATAGACCACGACGTTTGTTACCACGAGCCACAACCAAGGAACCCTTAATGAGCTTCCATTTTCCATCACCGTTGGTACTAACATATCCTTCATCATCTAAAACACCAACAGAAATTAGGTGCAGACGAACATCAGGAGCATGTTTCACATTGTTCAAAACTAGTTTAGTTCCAATACTAGTTTCCAAACAAATTGTACCAATACCAACCACCCTAGAAACAGTCTCATTACCCATACTCAAGGTTCCAAAATCACCAGGAGTGTAGGAAGAGAAAAAATCCTTCCTTGATGTCACATGAGATGCGGCACCAGTGTCCACAACCCAGCTTGACTCATCACAAGGAATATTTATCATGTTTGCATCAAGAACGGTAACAAGATCTTCGGTGGTAACGGTGGCTAGGCAATTTTCATTGCCATCTTGTTTAGTTTCCTCTTTGTTATTATTCTCCCTCTTCAACTTCCTGCAGAACTTCTTTGTGTGCCCTTTCATGCCACAATGATAGCACTCAATATCCTAAGTCTGCCTTTGGATTTGCTCCTATTTTGTTCTCTATGCTGAGAACCACGAGTTTTATTTCTCCCCCTGGGGCCAGTTATCAGGACATCCGACGAAGAGGAACCTTGAGTTTTCTTCTCATCTCTTCGTTCAAGACACTACTCTTGGCGGAATCCATAGAGATCACACCATCCGGAGCAGAATTTGACAATGACGTTCTAAATGTTTCCCAAGAATCTGGTAGGGAACCAAGTAGAAGCAAGCCTTGAATTTCTTCATCAAATTTGATGCCCATAGCAGATAATTGGTTCATAATCCCCTGAAAATTATTCAGATGGTCTGTCATTGGAGAACCATCATGATACTTAAAACTCAACATCTGCTTTATTAAGAACATTTTGTTGTTGTCAGTCTTTCGAGCATACAAACTTTCAAGATGCTCCCATAGGGTTCGAGCATGTGTTTCCCCAGAAATATGGTTCAACACATTATCGTCGACCCATTGCCTAATGAATCCACAAACCTGTCTATGCAACAGATTTCACTCTTCATCTGTCATTTTATCAGGCTTTACAGTGGTAAATACTGGTTTATAAAAATTCTTGACATAAAGCAGATCTTCCATTTTCCCCTTCCAAATGGCATAATTAACACCATTCAAAGTAACCATTCTACTTGTGTTGCTTCCATTGTTTTCCGCAAAAAATATAGTTATCGCAAATCAAAGTAAATCTTTTCTGATGTGGAAGTTCAGACTGTGCTGCAACCACAGAGCATACTCAGATAAAACCTTGGCTTTGATACCAGTTTGTTGGGAAAACGCGGACAAGCACAAAAGTATATATGGTAAAAGTAATGAAAATAAAATGGGAAAATAACGACACCAAGAATTTTACGTGGAAACCCTTCTGAATAAGGGAAAAAACCACGGACCAAGAGGAGCAATTGATATTATTATAGTAAGGAATTTTACACTGTGTAGTCACGAATACAACACTCAAAGTGACTACTACACACTCAAAAGGAACAACACTCTTTTGGTTTCCGTCTTACTAAAATATCGCTCACACTCTATTTTTCTTCACAGACTATTTTCTTATATAGTCTATGGAATACCTCACTTTGCTCTCAAAATGGTTTTTCTCTCAAACTTGGTGTGTTCAACAAATGAGCAAGAATGCTCTATTTATAGAAGGATAAAACCATACCTATGTCACTAATGACATATGTAAACATAGCAAAGTCAAAAATGATTGCAAATCTTACCAATTTGCCAACTACCAAATACGATTTAAAATTGATCAATTTTAAATCTTAAATCGATATTTGATTATTGTAACTATCATCGAGTTTTACTTGTAATATGTTACAAGCAATTTGATTGTAAAAATTGAATGTGCTTAGTGTGTTACAATTATGAATTTCCCTAGTGGACGTTCATTTTGATTTTTGGATTTCACTATGGATGACTTCTTATCTAATATAGAATTGCACAATGGAATCCTATTGATAGATTATTTTTATTTCGAAGATAACGAAGTTGTTTTTGATAGATGCGCTCTGTTCAAATAACTAAACAATTACCTATGCATCATCCAAATATTCAAATATCATTCAATCAAATTTAAAAACTCAAACATGATTTTAGAAAAAAAGACAGTTTGATGCACCAAAGCTCTCGCTATGTGTAGAACACGGAGAACGACCACAAAGGTCTATTGTACGTAACAACTACCTCTACCAAGTCAAACACATATACATCTCCATGATAAATAACAACCATAATAATCTATTCCTCAACAGATTCAGTTATATTATCCCAAACATTCCTATGAATTTGTGAAATATTCGAATAGATATAAGCTATAAGTTTAGGGCTAGAGTAGCCTTCAAAAATTCTAACAAAAATTGAATAAATCTTGTAGAGTCTCAACTAGAATTGAAAATGTCTTGTAAAGTCTCATAAATTTTTTATGTCAACACATTAACTTGTATAATTTTACACAATTAGTTTCCACTTTAGTTTCACCTTTGCATCGGTTCAATAAATTTTTTTCGCTTCACATCTATATATTTCTTCCTAATTTTGTGAAGTAGAAGCACCAAACAACCCTTGTGATAGACAACACGAAGAACATTATACTCCAGACTCGTAGACTCTATCTTTTTTTTTATACACATATTAAATTTATATCATTAAGTGATGTGGTTGAGTTGTGCACGGTACCATGCATCCTCAAAAGCACGATGATCTAGGATTAGTCAATTTTATTTTTCGATCAGGTGGAGAAGGGATATAACTCAACAGTCTCTCGAGTATTCACATATTGATTGATATGACAATTCGAGGAAGATTTCACATTAGGTGTGGTCATAAAATTAAAAATAGGGTATGTGTGTACGCAATGACCACTTTTTCCCTTCAAAATGCATAAAGGGTCACTTAATTTTATTTTTATTTTTTTAAAAAGTAAAATGGACAATTCGCTCGTGAGTCTTGAGGGAGCGAGATCCTTTATGATTTTACCAGCCGCTAACAACGTCCAATTTTCTTTCTTTCTCACCACTCAACAAGTGAGAAATGTTAATTTTTTTCATCAAAATCACTGTCGAGTTACTTACAAATTTTATTTTTAAAAATAAAATCCTAAAAAATATTTAAAACTCGCTGCACCTACCAATAAAAAACATAAATCGCTGTTGAAACGACGTTTTATAACATTTTAATTTTAAAACTAATAGGCTACAGACAAATTTGTATTTTTTCTATGTAGATTTTTATAATATAAAAGAGAGATTATGCTTACATTGTGCAAACTCTAGCTTGGATAATGCCAAGTCAAATGTCATAAAGTGACCATGTTTGCTTTTTCAAGAATTAAATTGATTAATTTTGAAATTCAAATTAAAAGAGATCAATTTAATTAATTATAAATTGGTATTATTAATTCCCACTTGGATTTATTAAGAGTTGATAGCAAATGAGATTGTACTATTAATTAGTATAATATTCCAATGTATCTCCATTACATATTTTATATTCTAAATCAACATAGGGTCAATTTAATTAATTATTAATTTGGAATTATTAATTCCCACTTTGATTTTTTAAGAGTTGATAGCAGATGAGACGTATTATTAATTAGTATAATATTCCAATGTATTTCCATTACATATTTTATATTCTAAATCAAAATAGGAAAAAATAAAATTGCCTATAGGTTATTAGTTTTAATATTGAGTTTTTAAAAATGTTGCTGGAGCAATTATTTAAAAAGATGGTGACCCTTTATGTATTTTCGAAGAAAAGAGTGACTATTTTAGCTCCGAATTCATAATAATAGAGTATAGGTCTAATTTGCGGGTGAAACGTATAAATCAAACAGCTTTTTAAAAGACAATTCGATTTTATAGTCGTTTTTTAATTCCAAAAATACATAATAAAAAAATAATACTATTCAGAGTAATTTCTCACCTACCTTGTCAATATCTACATATTACTTATCAAAATATAATTGAGGCCTATAATTAATTGTATGTGCATGTTACTTACTTATCAAAATATAATTAATTACCCAATTCAACAATCAATAATTAATTAGTACTTGTACAATTCAAAAATATATATCTTATATTAACAGACAATAAGCAATATCTTAATATTGGCATCTAATTCTAAGTCATGTGCAACTAAAAAGACATTCAAACAGAGTGAATCAAGATTTAGGGAATAACAGAATCCTTGTTACAACTTGCAATCTCTATGTTGTTCGGATTTTTCAAAAAAAAATATTATATTTGTGTGTTAAACTTTTTAACAAAATATATTATTCTTAGAATATTCAATGTAGAAATGTCGAGAATTTTAAATAATTGAACGATATAAAATTTTAACACAACAACTCAAAATGAAACATTATATATATTCATCAAAATAATAATACGCAGTACAACAACATGGCTTGTCCCCGTAACCTTATCTTTGCAGATGATAAAAACATTTCATAGACTTTTAATTTAAATACAAAATATCGTAAAATAAAACGGAACAACCATCCAAACAAGATTTATAGCTACAAGCCTTGGATAGATCAAGAACAGTAATAACATAGAAATACATGAACTATAAGGAATGAATTAAACTTAGCGTAACATATATCACTCTATGTTTTGATCATGGAATAGTGAAATAAATAAATAAAAACATATTTTTGTTAAACTATAATATTTCACTAGAATAGTCCATATATGATTCATCTTTGGGAACCATATTATTATATCCTAAATATGTTATGACAATTAGAATTTTTTGTAAATACGCATAAAGTTTACAGTGATATTAATTCAATAATAATTAATTAATGTCAGTAAATGTTTAACATTTTTTGTTAATATACATATTTATTACCGTTAAAAATTATTTTTATTAGTGTGTATACATACTTAACCTTATTTCATACCGATGAAAATACTACTCCCTCCGTTCCTTTTTACTTGTGCACTTTTGAATTGACACACCTATTAAGAGAATAATTAATGGCATAATGAGTTTACCATTTTACCCTAATAATTATGAAGTGGATGAAAAATTCTACATTTTTCAAAGTAATTAGTCATTTAATTGAGGGTATATAGGTAAAAAATTGTCCTTTCTTGATTTATTAAAATGGTCAAGTAATTAGGGACTATAAAAGAAAAAATAGACAAGTTAAAAGAGGCGGAAGAAGTATTTTCAAAAAGATCCTCGAATCAAATAAATTATTTACGTAGTGTAAGGCTGTTCAAGATCGAACTGAAATCGATAAGCCGAACCGATAAAAAAGTTATTGGTTTATAGTTATGAGTTATTGGTTTAGTGGTTTTGATAACGGTTTTTGATTTTTTTTGTTATCGGGTATTGATTTTTAACGGTTTAAAGTTTTTTCTTAACGGATTAACCGATAACCCGATAGAAAAATAAATATTTATATTTATACCATTTTGTATATAAAGTCCTCAACTTAGAGTTTAATTTCCTACTTTTATTTTTGGTTGTCTCAAACACTTGATTATTCTACGATGTAAAAGTGTTTGCTTTTGAGCAAGATGTAAATTGTGAACTCAAGTGCATGGTTATTTGGTTTATCACCTTGTTTCTAAGTGATTTTAATATTTTTTTTTTGAGTCAAATCTTAACGGTTAAACCGATAACGATCAATAACCGATAAGTCAATATCTTAATGATTCTATTACGGTTTAGCATCATTACAAATCGATAACCGATAAGTCAACTCGATAAACTTTAAAACCGAACCCAACCGGTCAATATACGTGAAGGATATTTAATAATGAATTGATTATTATACTGTAATTAATAATAAGTGAATTATTATGTAGTAATTAATAATGAATTTATCATACGAGAACTATTTATTTTAATTACGGATATTTTTTCTCTTTAAATAATTTAAACTAATATCACTTTAGAGCAACGCTTAGATTGCCAAACGTCATCTCAATTTTTTTATTTTTTTTTAATCTTTTATTCTTCTTTATTTAATGGACCATACACTCGAAAAGATAAAATAAAAAAAAAAAAAGAAAAATGACACTAAAAGTTATAGTGAGATGATAAATGTTTATTTGTCCTTAATAAAGTATTTGTATTTGAATCATGTATATGAAATCGTTTTAATATTATTGCTTTTGTCGTATATTTAATTTTTTCGTCACAATTACAAATTAATCAGTTCATTATAAAATAAAAATCTAATTTTATACTTTTTCGCGAATTTATTTGTAATTATATTGTATTTGATAACTCACTAATTCATTGTTTGCTAAAATTAACAATAATTTTTTCTATCATTAATTCTTGTTCTTTGTTAGTATAAAAAACAAGTAAAAAAGTATCAAACCTCCAAAAAAACAAAAAAAAAACACAAGTATTATGCAGGAAATAAAAAATAATAATAAGTTAATGAAGTATAATTTAAAGTTTTAAACATTCAAATTCGTATAGATTTTTTTTTTCACAATATTTTATTCTACTAACAAAATTAATATTCCAACTCATGACAACAAAAATAAGGAAAATAATAATAAAAAACTATGTATATAATGATTCGCCAACTGGAGAACTTGCAAATCATGGAGATCTCATGTGCTGAAAATATTAAAATATTATTCGTTCCGTCACAATTTATGTTGCAATTTTGAGATTTAAATAGGTAATCGTAAAATTTTATATATCATTTAATTATTTTGAATCGTTAATTATCGTGATTTCTAATATTTTTTACGTAGTTTACAAATATGTAAATTTCGTTTGAAAAAATTAAAAATATCACAAACAAATTATCGATCAAAGTTAATTAACTCTTGAAAAACAAAAAAATATTATATAAACTAAAATAAAAAGAATACATATTTAATTATTATTTTGACTTTGAACAGCCTTTAATTAAATTTTTAATTTGTTTTACTCAAATCGAGAGTCTTTTAAAAACTCCATTAACAGCTCTACATTGGGTTTCAAAAGATTTGGCACATGCACTAGGACAAAGATCTAATTTGAATTTCAAATAAATTTTTTGAAAGTTAGACAGACATTAACAAGTTAAATTTTAGGTAAATTATATATATAAAAAAAAATTATTGCCAAATTTCATACACGAATATTTTAATATTAATTATTTATATCAAAAATTGATTTAAAGCAAGTAAATTCATAAATTTTAAGGTATTATAATTAAATTTAAATTATACGAACTTTTGATAACCTAAAGGTAAATTTTGCAAATATGGAAACTTATTTAAAATTTTGCATGGACCATGAACACAATAGCTACATTTCTTTTCTTTTTTATTTTTATAAAAAAAATTACTTTTGCTTTGTTAAAATGACGATGATGAGATCAAGAATAATGACTACTAAAATAAATTAAAAAGAAAAGAGACCACAAGAATATTGTAAACTTGTTTTTCAAAAGGATAAAGAAAAAGGAGTGTTCAAGAATCAATGGATTATTTTTTATTTTTATTTAAAAAAAGAGATCGATGGTAATAGTTTAAATAAGAAAGAAAAATAATTGATAGTTAAAGAATATTTTTTAATATTCAAATTTTTTTTGGAGTAACATATAGTTATAGTGTGAAACTTGATATTATTAATAATAGTTTAAATATCTTTGTTCAATTTTACTTTCTAGTATTTTAAAAATAATTTTATATCTTTTACTTATCAGTGTCAAGAAAATAGTCAATTTTTTTATGATATATTTTCATCATTAGTTATTTAATTGCAAACCATTTCTTAAGATCTAAGATTAACTACACAGTAAAATTTCACTAAATCAAATAAGTGGAATCATAAAATATTATTATTTTAAGAGGTATTATTTAATCAATAAATAATATTTATTACTATTTCAAAGAGTGTATCGACACACAAAATTCATTCGAGATGAAATCTCGAATAATTGAATGAATCCATTAGTGAAAATGTCAGTTACAAACTTGAGGTTATGATTAATGATTTCAGTTACAGCAATAAATGAACGTTAATAACCTGTTGAATGAGTGAAAATTATACACGTTCATAGGATTAGAGCTCATAATAAATTGTGGATATCATTAAAAAAACAATGTTGATGATAAAATTGAAGATATACAATACCTTTGGAACCAAATCATGCATAAGAAAACACTTATCACATTTAAAACTTTTTACAATTTTATGGTGCAGTTTGAAAAGACAACTTAAATAAACAGTCGTCGCTATTAAGTACAATCAAGATTCGATGAGAATTTGCGCGTAACTTCTAATCTTTGATATAAAAAAAGAAGAAGGTTGAAATGACGAAAGGGACATGAGAAATTTCGTCTTAGCAAGTGGGAAAAAAGAAGGGCAATAACTATAAGGAACCAACGGTTCTCTATTCTTAAATAATATATATCCTCTACATTTACATCGAAATTTTTGGATACAATAAGAAATTTATATATATGAGCTTTAACTGAATTTAAATTTTAATAAAAAACAAAAAAATAATATAATCATATTTCACTAAATTGTCTTAGATATATTTGTACTTTTAAAAATTATTAATTTATAATATTCATGTAGGGGTCTTCTAAGAATATATTATCTTACGAAATGAGTAATGGAGAAAAATATTATCTTAAAAAAATTATTAATTTAATGAAATTCTACTATATGTTGTTAAGATATTTATATTAATTGTTCTCTCTTACAAGATGGATAATAATTAAGACGAATAAATAAAAATAAACTCAAAAATTTGTTTTGGATCATTAAAGAAAAATTAAAAAAAAAAAATTGCTCAGATAATAAACACTCCTCACTTCTAATTCGAAAATCGAGAGTTAGAGTTACAAGGGAGTAAAAGGATGGCCCTCATATAGGGAGGGGCTAAAAATAAAAGGAAATGTGCAAATATATTTATGTTTTTTTTTTTTTGGATTAATTACAACACAAATTCGTTGTCCTGCGTTGAATTCTTTTTATATTTATATATGTTTTTTTTGGGTTAATAATTATTGCCAGCACAAATTCACACACTGTTACGTCTTCCTCAATTTCAATAATATGTCGAGCTTTGAAAACAACTTATAATTAATGTATATATTCTAATGTTTTTTCTATCTTAATTTATAAAGATATTTTTATTTTTCAAAAGTTAAATAATTTAAGTTTTATAAAAAATTTGTATATGAAATTTTAATTTTTATTCTTGATTTTTGTAAATTACGTAAAAATTACTATAAGTATTAATAATTGATAATTTATGATTTTCAAAAAATCTATGAAAAATATATGATCAAAGATAAATTTCTTTAAATCTCGAAATCCTTGCCACATGTAATGGGCCGGAAGGAGTATATAGACACATGTAATATTTTAGGAAAATGAAATAATTGATAGTTAATATACAAAAATAGTTAAAAATTAATACTAGTTCAAATACTTTCTCCATTTAATTTTATATATTCATTTTCACTTTTATTCATCTTTTTTAATTTATTAAGAAAATATTATAATAAATTTCATATTTTATCTTCAACAGTAATTACTTCATCTCAAATTATTTCTTGAGATTTTAAGATTCAGAACATGTAAAATCTACAACGAACAAGTAACTATTTGAAAATTAAATTTCGAAACTCAATTTGAAATCGAATTTCAAAATTTTCAAATATTTGAAAAATAATAAACAATTTATATGCATCACGAAACACAACTCTCAAACAACAACATTAACCACATACCCAATAAACTTCTACTCCAGCATTTGAAGAAGATAAAATATACATAGATCTTATCACTCGTCGCAAAATAAAAAGCTAAAACTACTCCAACTTTCAAATATCGAAAAAATAAAAATTACTTTTTTTTAAAATAATCCTTTTTTCGAGCTCCCGAATCATCAATTGAATAATTTCTTTTTATTTCATGATAAATACAATACGGCAAAGAAGGAAAAATTATAAATCTTCATTATGAAAATAACTCATATATACTCTTACCGTTACGATTATACAAACTAATCATATATGACAAAATTGAAGGTATATCTTATCGTTTTCCCAAAAAAATGAAATAAAATTGGTCCTCTATTGAATTCCTTTCCATTTATGTTGAGTTTTTTTTTCTTTTGGGGTCCCTTCTCTCATAAATAAAAATATCTTGAGCTCTGACAATTTTTGGAGATTATGGATCAAACTTCGCCGGAGGTGTCAATGGCTGAACCGTCGACGAAATTCAACAAGCGGAGCTCTTCTTCTAGTTCCGGCGAATTATCCGTCACCGTTGTGAAGGATAATGACATTAGTACTGCTGGTGCGGGTGCTGACGTGGGCAGTAGAGAGGAGGCAGTTGGTGGTTCAGCTTCCAATGGCGTTACTAATTATTCAGGTTTGTTTAGTTTTGTAGATTTTAGTAGCCGAATCTATCAACAAGCAAGCGAAAAAAACAACAGCAATGCTTTAATTTCGAGCAAGTTGAGATATCGGCTATATATGAATTGGATCTGTACTGTTTATGTTGCTCCATTTAAGCTTATCCTAGTCTGATATTTATACTACTACTAATATACATTAGGATTAACAATTTCGTAGCATTTTAGTTATCACACAACAACAATGCGTCAATTTGAAGCAAGTCGGGATCGGCTATATGAATTGGATCAGTACTGTTCATGTTGCTGTATTTAAGCTAATCGTATTCTGATATTTATACTTCTACTACTACTATAGATTAGGATTGTCATTGTGGAAGCAATTTTGTAGCATTTTAGTTATCACACAACAACAATGGCTCCATTCCAAGCAAGTTGGGATCGGCTAAATGAATTGGATCTGTACTGTCCATGTTGCTCCATTTAAGCTTATCCTAGTCTGATATTTATACTACTAATAATATACATTAGGATTGACATCGTGGAAGCAATTTCGTAGCATTTTAGTTATCACACAACAACAATGCGTCAATTTGAAGCAAGTCGGGATCGGCTATGTGAATTGGATCAGTACTGTTCATGTTACTGTATTTAAGCTAATCGTATTCTGATATTTATACTTCTACTACTACTATAGATTAGGTCCATTAGGATTGTCATTGTGGAAGCAATTTTGTAGCATTTTAGTTATCACACAACAACAATGCCTCCATTCCAAGCAAGTTGGGATCAGCTAAATGAATTGGATCTGTACTGTCCGTGTTGCTCCATTTAAACTTATCCTAGTTTGATATTATTATTTTTTGGTCTGTTTAAAAAGATGCATTTTTCCTTTTCTTACAACTCTTTAATTCTAATTGTCCACAATTTAAGACCACAAGATTCAAAATTGTTCTCTACTTTATTGAATCCATGTCAAGTCAAAGCTAGACAAACATTTTTGAACGGAGGGAGTGGTATATTTTGTATCATTTAATAGCTGGATCTATAAACAAGCAAGGGAACAAACAACAACTCTGCTTCAATTTCGACCAAGCTAGGGTTGGCTATGTGTATGGACCCGAATAAACCAGTGCTGTCCATGTTGCTCTATTTAAGCTTGTCCCTGTCTGATATCAATACTACTAGTATATTTTACATCTGTCATTGTGGAAGCTATTTTGTAAGTAGCGTTTTAGTAGCGAAAACTCTAAACAAGCAAACAGACTGACAATTATGCCTCAATTTCAAACAAGTTAGGTTCAGCTATATGAATGGACCACACTATCCATGTTACTGCATTTAAGCTTATTATTCTACTCTGATATTTTGTAAAATTATGTGAAAATAGAATTAACAAGCATTAGAAGTTATCTATATTATGTGGAGGTAAAGTTTGTGTACATTCTACCCTCTCTAGAATCTACTGGTAGGATTACATTGATAATGTTGTTGTAGAGGTTATTTATATTTGCTACTGGCTAGCGGAATCTTTGCAAGTTTAAATTCTTTGATATGATGTTTTTTATTAGAGAAGAATTTCAGAGAAGAAGTAAAGGAAAGTCTTTTGATACATAAGCTAATGTATGCGAAGTACCAACATTGACCATAGTAGCAATACAACAATTTAACTAGGAGGAATATAAGAGTTCGAGTGTTCAGTGGTGTTCTGATAAGTCATGTTAGTAAGAGCAAAATGGTGATATCAAGATAAAAAATGTTACCAATTATATTTTCGACAAACTTAAAAGGAAAGAAGATCACATAAAATGGAATGGAGGGTACTAATTTGGATATGCTAACCTCTTGAAAGTTGACCTTTTTTTTCCTTGTCGCTCAAATCAAAGGTTTGTGTCACCTACATCTGTCAAAAGTTCTTTTTTTTCTCCCTTCTTGTAGACAAAGTAGATGAACATTTACAGGGGTAAGCTTTTTCTTGCTTAATTTCTTTCACTGTTTGACGGTCAATGAGGAGAGGATTTTTTAATTTGCAGCACCTTTTTTCCTTTAAATTTGAAAAAAAAAAGAGAAGACAAAACATATCTTTCATCTGAAAAATACGATGGAATTTCTTCAGTGGGTCTCACCAACTATTACAATGCCAAATTCTAGTTCTATAAGAAATTTACTGTTCATGAGTCGTGCAACTAGAAATGCAGTTGATTAGTGTGACCTTTGAAGCTTTTTGAAATAGACCATCTGAAGCTGACTGCAAGCTTGCAATTAATGTGCTAGGGACCTCCGGGATGGAACTTACGAGAGTAAGTACGTTGCCTTCAGAGAACCCACAATCACCTTCAGATCATCCTAAGTTGGGTAGATCAAAAACTGAGAAAACCGACGCATAGTAGCGGATTTGCTCAAGAGGCAGCAAAAATTTTTGATGATAAAATTTCTGAACAGCAGAAGGTATAATGCATAATGATTTCATCACATCACATCAAGATTATTTTTTTTCTTTTATGATAAATATATCATGCCATAATTTTTTTGCACTCTTATTATTCTCTATTTCTCTTCAGTCCCTTCTGTTGAACATAACTTGCATTTATTTTCCGTTGTTCCTTGCTTTCTTTCTTTAAGCCTACTATTGTAACTTTCTATCTAAACAATATGATTGCCAAGACTCTTCATCTGTTATCTAGCAATTCTATACCAAAGAATAACTTCCCTTAATTACATGTTTGTTGGTCAGCCAGGCTAAATCATGATTGATAGAAAATTAAATACATAGTGGTTGTTGCTAAGTGGATAAAGGTATGCAGTCAAAGTCTATTGCTCCATGTTCAATAAAGCATGACATTTAGGGTTAACTTTATTTTAAATCTCATAAGCATGATACTTCTTCATAGACATCTAATTATATCTTAGAGCCAAAATGGAATATCTTCATTGTTATCTATCTTTTATGTTTATGGCCTCATTATATTATTTGTTTTCTATCCTGTTGTTTGTGATTAATTTACTTGATTTTGTAATACCTTTTTTGTTTATCTTATCAAAAGGATGGACAAAAAATTCAGTTACCTGTGAGATGTGTGTTAACCACTTAAAGTGCTGCAGCTCAAATTGTTGAAGAGAATAGCTACTGTCAAAGATGATGGTACTGTGGAATTTGAAATCCCGGGTGATGTTGAAACCACCGAAGTGCTTGGAACTGGATCTGAAAGTGTACATACTGCAGTTGAGGATGAACCTCTTGATGCAACAGAACTTCAATATTTTCCACCTATGCAGATTGTAGTGCTTATTGTAGGAACACGTGGTGACGTGCAGCCCTTTACTGCAATTGGCAAGCGTCTACAGGTACTTCGATATCATTTGGCAAAAAGATTGTAAATGTACAAGCTAAGGGTGTCCCTAGGTTGTCGATACATATATCAGTGCTCTTTGCATTTCAATTTGGTGAGAATGGGTTAGCAGATCTTTTTGACAGGTGTGTGTGTGTTTCTCTATGTATTACGTTCTTCAATAGAAACATGGCCATGCCACATTTTCTTTTCCTGGTTTCCATCCTTTCATTTCGGCTGCGGTGCCAATATTTATAAAGACCCCAGCCTTCTGAATGCTAGATCTTGATACTCAACATCCTGCACCCTCTCAACCCTGACCAAATCTTGTTTCATTGCTGCTGGTTGTCTGACCCAAACTTTGTTGTAGAAATTGGAATTGAATTGATAAACTTTTCCTGAAAAAAGAACTTGTAGTGATTTGTCAATCCTTAGTGGAAAGATTATGATGTGGTCTGTTAGTTTCTTGACAGAACTGTTGATGCAGGATTTTGGCCATCGAGTGAGGTTGGCGACCCATGCGAATTTCAAAGAGTTTGTCTTGAGTGCTGGATTGGAATTCTATCCCCTTGGGGGCGATCCAAAAGTTTTGGCTGGATGTATGTTCCTAACTTCCTGTTTGTGCTGTAACTGATCTGGCAATATATTTCGGGTCTTCTGTCTTGCTTGTTCTTTGTGTTATTGCTGTTCATTTGTCAATGGCTATTTCCTATTTTTATAAAAAGTTTGAACTACGTTCTCAGATTAAGTAGCTTGCTCATCGTACTCCTTTTTCCACTGTGCTCATCCTGAAATAAATGGAGGAGAACCAGCTTTTTCTTAGTTTACATGCTTATGGAGAACCTTGACAGTAAATAATCACAAAGGAGAACTTAATGATAAGCATGCACTTGAACTTCTTATTATCTTTCTAATTAAGCTAAGCATCTTAGTGCATTGCTTAGATGCACTTCATTTTTTTCTTTATTTACAGATGTGTTCTGTGGATGTTGTCACTTTATACACACTGCACTAAATGACTGCATCATTCGCCCATAGCTTTGCTTTGCCTGAAGATTTACTTTTTGTGATTTCACTGGGACATGAATTTGATGAACAGTATATGATATATCTTCTTCTTACATATTATTTGTGAGATAAATTTCATACCTGCATTTGTGCTGGTCTATCTGTCAATGTACATCTGGTGTAGTCATCCATTATGCTTGTAGTCATCAAATGTATAGTTTCGACCACACGATGTCAATTTTCTTCTTCTTGCATCTACAGACATGGTAAAAAACAAAGGATTCTTACCTTCCGGACCTTCAGAAATCCCTGTTCAAAGAAATCAGATGAAGGAGATTATATACTCTCTACTTCCAGCCTGCAAAGAACCTGATATGGATACTGGAGTTCCCTTCAAAGCAGATGCAATTATTGCTAATCCGCCAGCATATGGTAAGATTAGTAGCTTATCTACATCTTCGATTCATTTCCCTGTTTATATACTGGCTTGCCCCTTTCTTTCCTATATTCGTCATAGTCAAACTCTCGTATATGCTGATTTTTTGGAATCAAGTTGTTTTAAGAGGCTGAATCAATAATTCTTATAAGTAATAAGAGAGAATGGAAAGATTTTACTCCAGAAGGTTGATAAATATTTCAGGTACTGACTCAAAAGCACATAGAAGCTTCTTATCTTATTGGAATGGGCAGTAAAGTGAACAATACTTGGACAACATAAATTATATTACCCCATGTAGTAGGGAAAGTTCTCCTTCTGTATATCAAGCCCTGTGGTGTATTATTTTCTTTGCAGCATGTGGGAAAAGGTTTATAACATATCTCAATTTATGCTCCGTCAATTTGGTGGTTCGTACGAGTTACGACATTTGTCAATCAGAGAGACTAAAAACCGAAAAGAACTGTCTCTGAGAATATTATTAACTCGAACAGTTATTTGCGTACAATGAAAAAAATTACTGCTACATTGGAGATTTTGTTTAAATTCTTAAGTTGGATTGGTGCTCATGAACTCAGCAGTTAAATGTATAAAAGTAGTAGTCACATATTAGTCCAGCAAATATGTTCAGTTAATAATGTTGATGACTGACAAGGGTGTAGTCAAGGTGTGTATTTCGCTTTAAACTTGGAAGATGTGTCTTATGTGCATATCTGCCATTACTTCAGATATGTGAAATATCATCTCGATTTAGAGTTGTGGCGAATAGTAGTTAGTTTTGTTCTTTGGTTTAGAAGCATTATTGTAGAGTGTAAATACACATGATTGGCCTGCAAGTTTAAGTTCTTGTGGTTAAAGGCATGGAGTTGGATCTGAGGGGTGGTTGTGGGCGGGTTACAACTAATATAATTGAATCTTTAGTTGATATTCATGTTGTGGCCATTGGGTTTGGCATATGAGGCAACAATATAACTTGTTCCAATATCCTTCGGGGTGGCCCAGTGGTTTGAGCTTGGGACTTCCATGATGGAGGTCTCAAGTTCGAAACCCCTTGCCAGCGAAAAGCGGGGGTTTTACCCTATGCGCACCCAAAAGGTAGCGGCTGCGGGTTTCCCTTGTCATTAAAAAAACCCAACATGTTCCAATGTTATGTATGCTTGGCTTAGTTTTATTTTGTTCATAGAAGATCATTTCAACCTGTTGTGGGTTACATTGCAAAGCTGTTTTGCTGATCAAACATTTCCGATATATATAAATGTTCATGTGATGAAAGAGGAGTAAGTTCTACTAACATTGAATTCCATCTCAGGGCATGTACATGTTGCAGAAGCATTGCAAATCCCAATTCATATATTTTTCACAATGCCATGGACGTAAGTCTGCTTGGGTAATAGAGGCTTCAGAAGCTATTTAATTTTCACTTTATTCACTTAATTAAGATATCTTGCTGATAAGTTAGATCTTGGTCTTTACTTATCACTAAGTATCATTTAATCTCTTTTACAGGCCAACTTCTGAATTTCCTCATCCTCTATCTCGTGTTAAGCAACCAGCTGGATATAGGGTAAGTTGGGTTTTGGCATCTGCCTTTTGTGTTTCGTGTTTACCGTTTCTTTGGTGTTGCAATACAGTGCTGTTCTCTTTCTTTAACTCCCATTCCCATCTTTCTCACTTGAAAGAAAATGGTTGGTTTCTGTTCACGTTTGCTCTTTATGAACTTTGCAGCTATCATATCAGATTGTTGACTCCTTGATTTGGTTAGGAATACGTGACATGATAAATGATCTTAGAAAGAAAAAACTGAAACTACGACCAGTCACATACTTAAGTGGTTCACAAAGCTCTGAGTTGGATATCCCACATGCATATATTTGGAGTCCTCATCTTGTTCCTAAACCAAAAGGTATTCATTCTTCAGGTTTTCTGTTAATCTGATATACAAGTCGCTTTCTCTTCTCGACTTTCAACTTAGTTCTGAAGGTCTAATAGTTCATAGTTTTAATAATAGTAAATCCCTTTTCATATTCAATTTCTCCTATGAGCTGCCATGATTTCTTAATTAAAGTTATAACTCTAGCTTTATACCGTCTGACTTTTGCAGATTGGGGACCTAAGATTGATGTGGTGGGATTTTGCTTCCTTGATCTTGCGACGGGTTATGAACCTCCAGAAGCACTTGTTAACTGGCTTAAAGCTGGTCCAAAGCCCATATACATTGGGTTTGGTAGTCTTGTGAGTTTCCTGGAGCCATGTTGCTTTTCTTTATAATATTTTCTCTACCTATCCTCTTCTCCCCTTCCCTCGATCGAACAAAAATAAAAAGGAAAAACACAGAAAACGAATTCTTTCCTCATGTAACCATCAGCCGCTTTCTTGGTTCTGCTGAGTAAGCTTTTGAAAAATGGGCTGTGGTGACTTCTTGTTGTTGTACCCCTGCAGTTGGACTCCGGTTCTTAGACATGTGTGTAATTTGAACTGTGTTCAACAATCTATTCTTTCACTTCAGACACTATTCTCCACATTAAGTGCATATAAAACACAAAAATATATGCAGGCTCACCAGGAAAGGGTCTCCTGTACTAACTGCCTTTGAAGCATTTTGAAGATGCAATTCAAATAATTCTAAATATCCTTCATACTAATTCGTCCTACAAAATCAAATTTCTGTTTGATATCCTGACTTCAGATCCATCTTCTACTTTTAACTTATTTCTTCAAATCTCAGCCTGTTCAAGATCCACAAGGAATGACTGACACAATTGTTAAAGCACTTGAAATCACTAATCAAAGGGGAATCATTAATAAAGGATGGGGTGGCCTTGGAAACTGTAAGTTCTCTCCTGCATTTACTTTATTCTGCTTATGAGAGTAACCTGTTCTTTTTTTCTATAGCACTTGTGGATTTGATTATTTGTAGATCATCTCTTTGAAAGAATATTCTCAGCTTATTTACCTGCTTTTCTTTGTGTCCCCAGTGGCGGAACCAAAAGATTTTGTGTATTTGCTCGACAATGTTCCCCATGATTGGCTTTTCTTACAGTGTGCTGCTGTGGTGAGTCTTTTCTACCTTGATTTTTGTTTTTTTATTCTTTTAGCTTAAGATATCCGTCACTCCATATGTCCCAATTCATATTACTCACTTTCCTTTTTAGTCGGTCCGAAAAAGAATGACACATTTCTATATTAATTAACAATTCAACTTTAAAATGTCTATTTTACCCTTAATGAAATGATTTATAGCCACAAACACCTATCACTTATTTTAGACCACAAGTGTCAGAAGTCTTTCTTTCTTTCTCAAATTCCGTGCCAAATCAAATTAAGTCATATAAAGTAGAATGGAGGGAGTACTATTTTCTTTCTTCTTTAAGCTATTCGTAATAAAATAAAAGGTGGCTTAAGGAAACATTGCTGGAGACTAACAATTGGTTTGAGTTGGGACTTCGCAACTTGCCTGGGCTAGAGTCATAAGAGGCTGGAATCTAGATCTTAAGTTTGGGCTTGTGTATATGTTGGACTGTTTGGAAATGAAATGAGTGGAACATTTAGAGAGTTGAGAATCTTATTCATGATCAGGAGCTCTTTTTTTTCTCTTTGTATCTTTTATCAATTTATGATCAATGAATGATTTCCCTTAGTATTTCTTACTAAGACTGTACTTCTCTTTCTTTGGCAGTGCATCATGCTTTCTTTAATATTGATTTCTTTAGTAATGTCCAAATCCATTACTGGTGTATTTTGCTCATTAAAATAGATATTGATTTTTTTGAAAACAACATAACATGATGAAAATTAAAGGACCTATATACATGATACCTACTAGTTAAAGTCAAAGGCTTAGTTATTGTTAAAACAGCAGTTTCTGGTTTAGTTAGAGACTTGTTTGTCAATGTTGTAGAGATAAGTGTGACATTCAGGAACTCTAGCTTTTTTATAAACCTTTAATAACCCAGATACTTTTCCTTTCAGGTGCACCACGGGGGTGCTGGAACAACTGCTGCTGGTCTTAAAGCTGCGGTAGTGTTTCAAACTTTGTATGTTCATTTCACTGCTAATATCTTTTGGTTCTCTTTTAACCTATCACCTTTATTCGGTTGCAGTGTCCAACAACTATTGTCCCTTTCTTTGGTGATCAGCCATTTTGGGGGGAAAGGGTGCATGCCAGAGGTGTAGGCCCTCAACCCATAGAAGCTGATCAATTTACACTTGATAAGCTGGTCCACGCAATCAGGTTCATGCTTAATCCAGAGGTACTTCACTGAAATCTTTAGCACATATTTTGTAGTGTATCTGATAAACTTGTGTCGCTAAGTGCTTGCTCAAGTCCTTACAATAGTCTACGGTTGTTGGAGACATAATTAAGTAAATGAAAGTGTACTTTCCTAATAGCTTCAAATTTTTTATGAGATGGTCACATTTCAACGTGGTAACAAAGCTGGCAGAGATCTTTGGTTCTAGTCTCGCCGCCACCTATTATCAAAATGTTTTCCATTTGCTTGGCTCATTGTAAAGAATCAAGTCCGCAAGTGGAAATTAGAAGTTTACTCTCTTTAGCGACTTAAGCTATTATATATGATATGGTTACACATTTCAACAGAGAACAAGCAACTTTGACTTTTGGTGAGATTATCATGTGTCATCTCGGCTCTGAAAACGTAATCCTCATATTTCATTAGTGGGCAATTTGGGATGTTTAAAACCAATGAACAAAAGCTCAAAAGCTTTCTGATATAAACTAGTGAGATGGTCACACACTTGACACAATAACAAAAACAACTTACTTTTTGTGATGTTATTATGTGTTCAGCTGAAAATTATCCAGTTATTTCATTATTGAACTATTTCTGATGTTTAAATCACGAGCAAGCTCGATAATTGGTTTATTAACTAGTGAGATGGTGCACAGGTAAAGGAGCGAGCGATTGAGCTAGCCAAAGCTATGGAGAACGAAGATGGGGTCACTGGAGCAGTAAAAGCCTTCTTTAAGCAGCTATCACGCACCAAAAACGAGCCTCCACGACTGCCTAAACCGGCAAGTACCTTTTCACTAAGAAGCTGCTTTGGGTGTTCCTCGACCTGAGTGGTAAAAGATATTCTCTGTGCCTTTGTATTTGTGCATTCTTAGATAGTAACTATTGTATTCCCATTGTTGTAATTATGTATAATTTATTCGTATTAGCGGTGCTGTTATGCCAGAAAGAAATAATTACCTGTTCCATGACGACCCCAACTTGCTTGAGATTGAGACGTTATTGTTGTAATCATCACTCTTCCATGTATTCACTTGTACTCACATTGCTTCCCCACAAATATTGTATTTCAGCTAAGAAGAATCTGGGTTTGTAATGACCAGTCCAATTTTTATCCTCATTCATATTTTATGATACAATGATATGATAAGCTTAAATGAAAGAGATGAGAATTCGTGAAGCCAGTACCTTGTTTGAGATTGAGCCGTAGTTATTGTTGCTGTCATGTCTTAGAAAAAAACCTAAATTTTTACGATATATTTACAAGATATATATCGTTGAAATATTGGAAAGGATATTAAAAACAAAAAATGAGTGATGAAAGGCAACAAACAGACCTAAAATCTCTCATGATTAATGAGGATTTTGTCAAGAACAGAACACATAAAAGCAGCTAAGGGATACACATAGTTCGATTTGGTTCTTTTATTTATTCATTTACCAAATCAAGTTAAGTCAAATCTCTAATTGAGTTTTTTTCCAATTTAATTTAATATGATTTATCGATTTTCCTTGGACACCCTAAAATTGACCTTGAAAATAGTGAAATGAATACAAGATGATACGAATAGTTAATTACTTAATTTGGGGATTTCTTTTTGCTTAATGACCAACGCTGTTAATAATTTCTCTAATTTTTCTTACCTTACTTTCCATTACATTTCCTAAACGGAAAATATAAATCTCTTTCATATTCGATTAATCCAGAGTCAAAAGTATTATCCCAAGAAATTACAATCAATGACGTTAAAAATAAGTGGTTTTAAATTTGACTCTCACTTGCTTAAGAAAAATCTTTAACGTCAAAAGTTTAACAAGCAAGGTTAAAAGTCCAAAATCACCCATTTTCAAAGTTAATTCTCGTAAAATGTAAAGATTGTAAATCACTCTTTTGTACACTCGCAGCAGTCAGCATATAAGCTTGTCACGCGTTTCGTACACACACACTTTTGTCTTTTAACAAGTTAGAATCGATTTGGTGTAAATACCTAATGCAGATAAGTATTTACGCAAATCGACATATTAAGTATCATTGTGCCAGTATGTCATTGACAATGGTAAAGATCAACTGTTCTTCATCACCATAAGAGCCATTAAACTGAAATAATGCAACTTTTCAGATCAAATTATGTGAAATATACAAAACTCAGAAAATTTACAATCAACTGCAAAAATATTACCTTACAAACCAATACATTTAACAATATAAAGGATTCCTTTTATGAAATGATTTGAAGGCCTACAACCTATTTTTAAAGAAGCCAGAGACGTCGATAGTTACCGCTATGAGATCCATATCTGAATTTCTTACTTGTACTTCTCCATAATTCTCTTGCTTCTTCTAGACTATCGTCAACAGAAGCAGTGCCTCCACCGCCTTTTGGACCATCGTCCTTGTTCAAGGCTATGAATCCAAAGTAAATGACTCCCATCATTGCCTGTGGATTAACGAGGAAACTTTTTAGTCGTCAATGAATAAAAGGTTATATCAGCTTCTATCCTATATATGGCCTTTTGAGCCAAAAGTCTATCGGAAACAACTTCTCTATCCTATAAAGGTAGGGGTAAGGTCTGCGACTCTGCATACATCATACCCTCCCTAGAACCCCATTTGTCGGATTACACGGAGTATCTTCTTGTTGTCAATGAACAAAAGTTAGTTTGAATATCTCTTTTGAAAAGCTAAGAAGGGAAACAATTAACAATGTCGAAAAGCAGGGATAGAGCATTGACTAACTTCTGAATGTTCCAACCACACTAGAGAAGGATCAAATTGAGGTTTTTGGGCTTTATCGTTTTACTAAGGAACCGTACACTAACCAATATCAGAAATTATATATATATATTTTGTTGATCCCCAAGGACGAGTAATGCAGGTTTGAAACTCGGTGTATAATGTCCCCTCCCCAACTCTTCTAATACCAGAAGTTTTTATTGCTGCAACCAGTAACGGAACCAAGATTTTCACCAAGGAGATTCAAAATATAAAGAAGTGTAAAACATCTACTATATATGGTGTAATTTATTGACGAAGGGAATTCAGATGAACCCTTTTCTAATACCATAGCTCCACCCATGGCTGCAACAATGATAAATTTCACCGAGAAAGTGACTTGTGATTCCGAATTAGTTGCCGCATTTTTCAATCTATGAAACAATGAAGGGCTGGAAACATACCAATGCAAAGAAAACTGTCGACAGGAATGATTTGAGTGCAAAGAGAGCAAAAGCCGCTCCGACTACTGTCACACAAATCCTGGCTATTGGTCTTGGGATGGCATCCTAACATCATCAACAACAACAACAATGCCTCAGTACCAAACAAGTTGGGGATGACATCTAACATTAAAAAAAAAATGAGTACATCCAATTCTGTAAATGGATCGACATGTTCTCATCTCATCATTAGGACTTACAGGTACCATGTTGGTTCCAGCTTCAACTCCATCCTTTCCAACTCTCCATGCAGTTTGAAGAACTATTGAAATTTCAGCACACATTGGATTAATCATTAGACTACATGTCAATAAAAAAAGCAAAGAAACACGTACTGTTCCTATACAGAGCTAGCTGAAATATGTTCTTTTCCCCAACTAAAACTTTCTATATTTCTCTCCCAAAACAGGACGTAAAAGGATGCAATAGTATCTTGCTCTTTACTTCCAAATGCTTGGGGGGAAAAAGTCTTCTTTAATGGAGCACTAACTTCCAGTACAATTGCCCCAAAGACCCTGTGCATTGACACT